>CAHIKZ030004198.1:1787500-1805000 GCA_903632075.3 Acanthosepion pharaonis
TATTTTTATATTAAGCCATACAACGTATGACCATCTATATATAAAATTATATAGCTTCCGTCCGTCACCCCCTCTAAAATAAACATATAATGACCGATCGAAACCAAATTGTAAGATGTACAAAATGGTAAGGGGTTAGAAAGTACAATCTCTTCTATTAGGGTACGTATCTTAGTAAAATAAATTTTCCGTAATTTTTTTTGGAAAAATTAAAATTATTATTATTTAACATGCAAAACACTCCTACTATTTTAAAAACAATTTAATGATTAAAATAACAAGTACTTATTTAATATAAATGCAATATTGTTATTTGCATATCTTTTTTTTTTTGAGTTTATATATATATATATATATATATATACAAGAGACTCCAGTTTCCAGTTCACCCTACGTTTGCGAGAACTATAAACAAATCACCTGGCCAAACGCTTGAGAAAGTTGTAATTTGACTCCAGAAATAAATATTTACGCATGGCCAGTTGTATGTTGCATGCTCAAGAGTAAGAAATCCCAAGAATTTAGGAAAAGAAAAAATTTCTTTTAAATAATATTGTTTACCATGAAGTTCTATTAAATGAAATTAAAAAATTATTAAAAAACGTGTAAGGAAAACTCGGAGTTTCGTTGGAGTAATCTTCCTTTATTGAACGAAACTGAAAAGTTTTACCGTTTTGACTAAGATTTATTTACACAAATCATAAAAAGAGAGTTAATCGGGTTACCGCTTTTTCCTCCGGCTTTGTTTTCTTCTAGTCCGACACAAAATCATCCAGGTGAGTTGGTCTCTTGACAATTCTCTGAGATCGCATCTGATCTGGGCTTTCAGGTGTTAGTCAGCTAGAAGTATTTTGTCTCATATTGTTTTTGTCTCCTTCTTGGGAGTGGGATGCCATGATTCTGAAAGCTGATTATCAGAGTCTGTGGAAGTATGCTCTCGTTTTGAGGGAGCTGTTCTGGTGTCGATCTCTCAATCGTCATTATCGGAGGCTTCTTCCACAGGAAAATCCAACAGCATTACGTCGTCGTTAGTATCAATAGGGAGAGTTATTGCTTCAAGTGAGAGCTGCTCCTCCTCTTGGTTTTATAACTCGAGCAGTTCCACCTTACTCACAGAAGAATCATACTCGCTTTGTCGAACATGGTTGCTAAGTAAAACAATACCTGTCTGTAAAAGCCACAAAGGGAGGGATGGAGATCCAGGCTGAACATCGAGTTGGAAATTAAAAAAAAAAACAGACTTTCGTGATGTGTTGCATTAGTTCTTGTACACAACAGTGATCTTATAGCGTACAGAGCCTCGATTATTACGTCTTCCCTATGTCTAACTGGAATGTTTTGGTTTTCCAGTGCTGACTGTACGGTCTTCCATATTATGCCATTGTATCTCTCGCATAGTCCATTCCATTGAAGATTGTATTGGGTATCAATATGATTCTTCTTAGTCGATCGTACATAAAAGAGGTCCCGCGATCTGTATGTATATAAGCTCCGAATATTGAGAACAATAAACAAATACAGCTTATGACCGTTGTTGCACTTCAATCTTGACAGGGAAAGGCAAAAAAGAATCATGAGTTCTCGTCAACGACTGTTAGTGGATATTTGTTTCGGGATTCAGATGGAAGAGGACCCTTAAATTACATGCTTAGCCTGTGGCTGTGTAACTTTTACTAGGTTTCCCGGTTCGTTATTTGTCTCACGTCATCAACTGAAAAAAGGCAAATTCCAGCTTCAGACCAAATGCATCGTGATGCCTGCATGGCAGAGATGGTTATGAACTTTTTGTAGATCTTTGCTACTGTTTATTGATCCACACACTCTTGACAGCGTGTCCGCCGTTGCATTTCCTTTCCCAAACGATAGAAAACGTCAAACGAAAAATCTCTACCCTCCATCTCGCTATCATTTCATTTTTTTACTTTGCTTGATGTCTTGGGATTAAACATTAAAGAGATTGACTTTTGATCAGTGATTAATTCAATTCTATCTGACCAATTAAGATATCTGACCAATTAAGAAATGTCGCCATTTATTTTTATCACCTTGACTATGGCATATGCCTACTTTTCGACAGCTGGATGTCTGCGCACAAATTTTGAAAATGTCCTGGAGAAGAACGCTACCGGACGTCCGGATTGCCATAACGCGGCCGCGATCAGAAACGCCGGTCTGTACATTTTGGAGAAAATGTCAGCATGCACCAAAGTGACGGTTGGATTGGCAATATCTCTATTGAAACCCTCAAAGGTTTTAGCGACAGAAGAATGCAAAAGAAATTTAGTCATTTTCGTAAGTGGGTGTATTTTCTTCAGAAAAGGAGGGTATCCATTCAGAATAATAAGCGAACATACCAATGGTTCATCGCAAGGCGGCTATAGTCTTGGAAATAGGTAGTTTTAGCAATGGATTTAGCTGTTCAGGGTGCGGCTTCATGATGCCTTTACCCACAACATATACAAGTAGACTGATGGTTGCCGACCCATAAGAACCCTTGTCATGTTTGAGTGTAATATTATTTCTTGACAGCCGCCAAAAATCGTTTTATGTTGCGATTGTGGTCGGCCCATTTATGGGCGTTCACTGTCACATTATCTATGTAGGCAAAGGTGTCTTGTAGTGAAGAATTATTTTATCGAGGACCTTCTGAAAACTGGAAACCCTGTTAGTGACTCCAAACGGAATCCATCGGAACTGATAAAGTCGTCTGCAGTCTTCAATAATCGTATAAGCCTTATCATTAGCGTCTCTATCTACCTGGTTGTAAGTCCTAACGAGCACAATATTCTGTATTTGATGATCTCGTTTATCATCTCGTCAATACGAGATATTGGCTATACAGCCAGGACGGTGTACTTATTTATAGATTTATAGTAGTCTATGTCCTTCCTTTTTTTATTATTATCAGAGGAAGTTATTAATACATATGCCCTCCGTGGTGATCTTCTTTCTTCGATTATTCCTGTTCTTAACATTCTTGTTAAATCTGCTTGAATAAAAGTTTTGTCTTCAAGAGAATATTTTCGACTGGTTCCGAAAAGAGAGGAGCATTGTACATTTATATCGGCCAAGCCACAGATGTTCAACGCCAGTTTAGGGTCCCCAAAAATGGATATTAATATTAGAATGTTGTTTATGGAAATCATTACCCAGTATGACATCGCAGTACAGATTTGTCATCACGAAAAATTTGGCGTTAGTGTAGTTAGTTTGATTCAACTCTGGGCCGGCCAAAATATATTCTCTAACCTGCAAAGATAGTAAAGCGTTCTCCATAGCTTCTTGACTATTACAATGTACAATTTTAAATGTTTCTTTTTGCAATATGAGCACCAATAAAAAATCTCTGAGCTTCCTGTGTTGAATAGAGCATTCATTTCTACCCGTTTACTTTTTACCAGTAATATAGTGTTTGAAAGATATTTAGGGTCTAGTCGTGATAAGAGGATTCAAACATCTGGAAAAAATGCTTGATCGACTTCTTCCCGCGCTTGTGACATTTACTTTCCCTGAATGGGCAACACGACCTGTGGTGTAGTTTGAGACATTTTCGCTTGGTTGCAGCACTAGCAGTGTATGCATTGACTTCCGGAGAGAGAAGATTTTGAACTGGCGGAATGGGTGCAGAAATGATGAAGTCTGTCGTAGAGGACTGTCTTTTTTCCCCCTGTTTATGGCGTTTGAACTGGTGGACTAGTAGGAGTGCGAGTACTTATTGCAGCCTCTGAAACACTTGTTTGTAGGTAAGAACAGGATTGCTTTTCAGCCATCTCCAATGTAAGTGCCTGCTTATGAGAACTAGCTTAATTTAGTTGTTTATTTTCTAGCAATCTTTGACGAATATAATTCGATACTAATCTACTTATAAAGGAGTCTCTAATAAATTCGTCCTTTGCCTGTCGTCGCTTGAGAATCGCTGTCTCAAGATTTTTAAGCGCTGAAGTAACTGTTCTAACCATTCCTCAGGAGATTGGCAGGTAGTTGCCAATACTTGCCGAGCAAAGATTTTGTTTCGTCTCTTTACAAAAATTCCATTCAAAACGTCCCTGGAACTCGCAGTGAGACATATTGGTATATACGGATATAGAAACGTAGTGCCTTAGCAGGTTAATTCTATCCGTATCTGTAATAGGAGTGAATGAAATGTTTTCCAGTGCAAACAAGAATCCTTTGGATAACCATTCCCAATATTGTCAGGCGTCAGTAGAAGACGATATCTGCAGAGTCGAGACGTTCTGGTTTAAGGTATTAGGTTGGTGCAAAAATAATGACGTAGTAATGTCGTTTTTTGACCTTAGAAAATACGTTAAAAAACGACATTATTACGTCATTATTGTTGCACCAACCTAATATTTGCCCGTAATCACCTTCACTAAATTGTCATGAAAACTCGGAGTCTAGTTCGGGTTAATGTGCCTTTTATTGAACGTAACTGAAGTGTCTTGCCATTTTAGATGAGACAGCGAGACTTATATATACAAATCATAAGACAGGGGGAGGTAATCCGTTTGTCTTACCACACCATGAAGTAGGGTTTTTGTCAAAGAATTTTCTCAAACAAATGAGCTTATTCAAATTTCATCGATTGGTTAGCGAAATTGAACGAAACACAGAATTTGTAAATCACAATAAAAATGTTAGCGATACCTTCGACAATACTTACATACTGTGAAGATTTCTAAACGCGTCAGCGTGTTGCAAAAGAATTCAAGTATTGTTAAATTCACTGACTGAAAATACAATCTATACATTATACATTCAGTAGTCACTTAGACGTGGTGTAATGGTTACCAGGCTTGTCTCGTTGGATCACTTACAATTGAGTAGTGAGTTTGATTTTCATTGGGGACTCCATACATTCAGCCGTGTGCCACCTAAAACTACGCTTAGTAATTCAGGAAAACTAATCACATTTGGATTCTATTCTTAAACTACTTATAAAAGTATATTCAAAAGTTAAGGAGACATGTCTGGCCTGTTTTATCTAACGGTGAGATCTGAGGCCAAGTAGTTATACTTCGTTGTTTTGGGTAAATAATCTTTAACTTAGTCTTGTAAATTTCATGAGTTCAAAGACTCTAAAAAATTATCCGCTGACTGAAATTTCTTCTGTTCTTTTAACAAGAAAGCAGATCGGCGTAAAGAGGATTACATTTTTTATTGTTAGAAGCATTCTGGGTATTTTTTTTAGACTAGCGCGTTGCATAATGGGAGAAACTGTTTTCTGATATGTTGAAAATAATACCTTCATTTTACAGCAAAATACGTTTCCATATATGTAAGTAAATACAAGTGTGTGTTTGTTGGTGTGTGCGTAGATAGGTATACATAGATAAGTGTATGGGGCACTTCGATGTGTATAATGGCTGTTTCGCTATTTCACTTACGACTGAATAGCGACCTCGATCCTCACTGGGTACCCCATATTTTCAGTTACGTGCCACATCTAATCTACGCTTAGAAAATCATTTGGGTACCTCGGCATAGTGTAGTGGTTAGCAGCACTATCTTGCTAGATCAATTAGGTCTGAACAGTGATCTTGATCCTCACTTGGTACCCCATAATTTAAGCTGCGTGCCACATCTAATCTACGCTTAAGAAATCGTTTGGGTACTTCGACGTGGTGTAATGGCTAAAAAGCTGAATAACGAGGTCGATCCTCTCTGGGTACCCCATCTGTTTGACTTCGTGATACATGCAAGCTACCCTTAGAAAATCATTTGTGCAGCTTGACGTCTTGTAATGGTTAGCAAGCGTGTCTCAATAGATCAATATCGCCTGAATAGGGAGTTCGATCCTCAATGGGCACCCCATATTTTCGGCCTTATTTAATCTACACTTAAAATCATTTGAGCAGAACGACGGGTTTCGCTTGAGCAATTAAGACTTGACAGCGAGATCTATCCTCATTGGGTACTCTTTTATTTCGGCCACATCTAATCTACGCGCAGAAAATCCCCCTGGCATGTATATTTTCTTCGATTTTCTTTCAGCTCATTGAATACATTCGTTGAATATATACGCAGAGAAAAAGGATCAGTTTACTGATGCCAGAATGCGTACTGTATACAGAAACTTACTCAAGGCTACAGAAACTATACATCACTGTATTGGGCGCATTGCATTCTACTTTAAACGCCAATTTTACAATTTCAGTTTTTTAAAAATCATTCCATCGGAAGCCTCTAAACCGCAAGAACAATGTAATATACAAAGCCACAGTAAAATAAGCAGAAAATGATGACAAATATACTTAAGAGTAACTGAAAAACCCTGAAGTCAATGAAACTGCACACACAAAACATAGATTGCAAATAGTAGGTAGGCGGAAATCACAATGCTTTCTGAACGTATCTGGGAAAATTAAAGCAAGAAGCAAATCACACAAAAATATCATGAAAAATAAGGAAAACTGCACCAGCCTACAACAATATATCTGTACTGTACAAGCTGGAGGAGAGAATAGTGATAATTACCTTCGCAGACCAAGACATATGTAGATAAGAAAACATACTTTTACTACGTTTCTTAAAAATCAAACATTAAAACCAAACCGAAAATAAATAAATAAATATACAAAACAAGTAAAAGAATTAAATAAAAAATAAATAAAATAAAATAATCCAAAGCAATGAATAATTAAACAAATTACCAAACTACGAATGCATATATTAACACAAGTAAAAGTAATAATAATAATAATCAACAACAAACTATAAAGTAATTAATATTAAATATTTTACCATTTCAACTTTTTTTTTAAATCATTTAATCGGAGGCAAGGCAATAAAGCTTCTAAGACGAAAGTGATTACTGAGAGCAGCTTAATTTTGGTGGCGTTAAAATTAAAATTGTATTGCCTCATTTAACCAAAGATTGTAAGAATCTTTTAGAGCAGCTGCCAATTTGATCTTATCGAACCATTCAGACTTACTTATTATGACAAGGGTAACTAGGTGTGTCATCAACATAGATGAGAACTGATAACGGCGTTCTCTGATTGTCATCTTCTTAACGTATTAAGATGATCATTAGGTGATACTTTTCTTGGGATTTCAGAGATATTTTACTTTATTTAATAAAGTGTGCCCATGTACACGTAGATGAATCCACCCCAGTTGTTTTGTTTTCCATTAGTAAGAATTAAATTCCATTCGAACAGCTCCTTCCCTAAACCGCTACTTTGTAAAGCAGGCACCCGAATTTCCTCCCACCGACCTTTACAAAATGAATCTCTTTCTTTATATATTCTCCATAGTTTACCAGACTATTAGTTTTAGAAGAAATGCATCGCATCTCCGACTTCCTGGTGTTGACCTTTGAAGTCAGATGGAAGACAAAACAAGAAATTCGATTTTCATTGTCTGAACCAGCGTGAGAACTATAGACAGAAAAAAGGGATGTCAAGTCGAGTCTAAACCGTCAAACAATGTAGACGTGTTTTCTTTCTTGTCTGAAATGTCTCCCCAGTGGAGAGAGAGCAACCCCACTGGATAGGTAATAAATGTAGACGTCAATGTTAAAAAAAATAGCTAAGTTAAAATTCCCTATGTTGAAGTTCTTTTCATTTAGAACCAAATCAACTAGCGATCACCGACCGGCTGAAGACTAGTGAGAGAAGACAGTGTAATTATGGAATTGAAGCCGTACACCAAGGGGCTATACATGACTCGTAAACAGCACATCTTACTTTCTTTTCTCAGTGATCCTCTACCTTGAGTTATGCTTGGGGCTTGTATCGTGCGGACAAAAGTAAAAAAAAATATCAGTAGTTGTGGTGTCTTTAATATTTTTTCTATATTCATAGCGACACTGTAATTTGCGTTCCGTACTAGTTGTAGAGTAATCCTAATTCTGTTCTGTTGATACGTATGTTATCTTGTATCTCTAAGTTCTACGAGTCTTCTAGTTTCTTCTCTATCACGCCAATAGACGATGCAAGATGTTCTGATGAACTTTAACCTCTGATGATTACACAACTATTTATTCTTGTCTTAATAGTAAGTTTCATCGTTTCGTTAAGGCCGGATTTGCAGCTGGCTTACAATCTGTTGTTAAACGGGGCAAGAAACGGCTTCTTATTTTTAAGTCCTCCAACACGAAACTCCACTTTTTTAATCGTCTGGTGAAACTATATACCTTCCATCAGCATGGCTGATGATGACTTTCAGGAGACTGACTCATTGCCACTTCTTCAACTAACGTTTTCCGCTGACATGAATTGGAAAGATTATATTGAAAAATTTGCTAGGTCAGCTGTTGGAAAGTTGGTTCACTGTATCGAGTGAGACAATTTTTTCTCTCTCGAATCTATCTAACATATCTATAAGTCTGAAATTCGTCCATGCTTAGAATATTGCTGTCACATCTGGTCTAGTTCCCCTGATATATATTTAGAAATTCTTGATTAAATCCAAAGAAGAATCAGCAATGATATTTTCTTCTAACATGGTATCTCGACTTCAGTTAACTTCCTACGCCAATAACGGAGTCTCACTATAAATACTTTCAGGGTAATTGAACTGATGGACATTTTTCTTGATGTGCCTTGATTTTATGCATTAAAACCCAGTACAAGATTGTTGCCAAATGGCTAAATATAACTAAAAATGGCTATTTACGGCTATATATCAATGGTTAAAATAATATAAAAAACGGTAAGTTCTATGCTAACATTTTATTCCCTCGTCCTTCCGGCTTGTTGAACAATCTTCCGACTTCTTGATTCAACAATTTAAACGCAATGCTAATCGTCATTTACTCTCTTCTTAATCCTTGTTTCTTTATTGTTCTTTTTCAATAATAATGTTTTATTTATTTATTTTTCCCATATTATCAAACACTTAACAAATCCTTGCGCCTTAGTAGATTGGCTTGAGATAAAATGAGTAAAAATGTTTTCACAGTTAAAATGCTATTAACTAACTGACACAGATAACATTTTATCTATATAATTATATAAAAATATGTGAGATTCAGTTTATCCTTTAAGTCTTTATGAAACTCATTAAACACGTAAAAGTCATAAAGATTGCTCATCATATCAACAGCGGCCGTCTTTTGTGCATCCTTTTTATTAATACACAATTACAGACTAACGGGAGAGGTTCTATTCATAGACAACCGATTGGAAGATATTTCTAAAACAGTCGTGATTGTATATTATGTGCCACGTATGCATCTAGGTTCGCCTCAACACTCAGCAAGACGCCGAAATATTCTGAAAGTCATGAATTTCCTTTTCATGAGACAAAAAAGAAACGTTTTTGTTTAAGGAACAGGTAATGAATACATAGACACAAAATGGTTTGAATTTATGTATATATAAAACTCATTACCCAATATATATATATATATATATGTGTGTGTGTGTGTGTGTGTGTGTGTTTTTAAAAATATATACATGAATATATATATATATATATATTTTATATATATATATTTATTCATGTATATATATTTTTTATATATCTTTCTATCGACCTACAGCTATATATGTGCGTGTGGTGGGGGCTTGCTTGTTTGGGTGTGTATTTACATATATTTAAGTATATATATATATATATATATATATATATATATATATATATATATATATATGTATGTATGTATAAGGATATTGTTGTTGATATATATAGGAATGGCTATATATGCTTATATGTGTACGTACATATATTCATGTACAGTGAATTTATTTAATACAACATAATTTTGATAATAATTAATTAATGCGCATATATATATATATATATATATATATATATATATATATATATATATATATATATTCATGCATATATGTTTCCATCTGTCTATCGACATACAACGTGTGTGGGTGGGTGCTTATATATATTTGTATATATATAGCGATGTTGATATATATATATATATATATATATATATATATATATATATATATATATACAGTGTATCACAAAAAAAGTGAGTACACCCCTCACATTTCTTCAAATATTTAAGTATATCTCTTCATGGGAAAACACTGAAAAAATTTCCTTTTGACACAATGAAAAGTAGTCTGTCTGCAGCATATATAACAGAGTTAATTTCTTTCCCCTGAAAATAACTCAAAATATAGCCACTAAAAGCTAAATCCCTGGCAACAAAAGTGAGTACACCCCTAAGAAACTATACCCCTAAAAAGTGAGTACACCCCTAAGAAACTACACCACTAAATGTCTAAATTGAGTACTGCTTTTCATTTTCCCTCCAAAATGTCATGTGACTCATTAGTGTAACTATGCCCATGAGTTCATGGGGAACAGGTATATTAAAATTTGTCGTGCAGCTCTAACACTCTCTCTTACTGGTCACTGAAAGTTCCAACATGGCACCACATGGCAAAGAACTCTCTGAGGATCTTAAAAAGCGTATTGTTGCACTACATAAAGATGGCCAAGGCTACAAGAAGATTGCCAACACCCTGAAACTGAGCTGCAGCACAGTGGCTAAGATCATCCAGCATTTTAAAAGAGCAGGGTCCACTCAGAACAGGCCTCGGGTAGGTCGTACAAAGAAGCTGAGCGCACGTGCTGAGCGTCACATCCAAATGCTTTCTTTGAAATATCGGCGTAGGAGTGCTGTTAGCATTGCCGCAGAGATTAAAGAGATTGGGATTCAGTCAGCGTTCAGACCATACGCCACACACTACATCAAATTGGTGTGCATGGCTGTCAATCCAGGAGGAAGTCTCTTCTGAAGGCAATACACAAGAAAGCCCGCAAACAGTTTGCTGAAGACATGTCAACAAAGCCCATAGATTACTGGAACCATGTCCTATGGTCTGATGAGACGAAATTTAATTTGTTTGGTTCTGATGGCCTTAAGCATGTGTGGCGGCGACCAGGGGAGGAGTACAAAGATAAGTGTGTCATGCCTACAGTCAAGCATGGTGGTGGGAATGTCATGGTCTGGGGCTGCATGAGTGCTGCAGGTATTGGAGAGTTACATTTCATTGAGGGAAACATGAACTCCAACATGTACTGTGAAATTAAGGTGGCATTAAAGAAATAGAGACACTTAAGACCACATTTGAGAAAAACTCCGTCCTTAACTTTACATATGAACTTAGCCAAAAAAACAAACTACCATTCTTAGATATCCTCGTCGAACACAACAATAACACTTTCATTACATCATTATACAAAAACCCACCAGCAAAAAACTCGTGCCACCTTAATTTCAAAAGCGAATGCCCACTTAGGTACAAAAATAGCCGTAGTAAAAACTTTCTAAATAGAGCCCACCAGAACTCATCCTCTCGACTACTCTTTCTCAAAGAACTTAACAACGTTAAACAAACACTAATTAACAACGGTTTCCCTAACTACCTTATAGACCAACAAATTAGACTATTCCTCCCCAAAGCAAGTAATAACGATAGCGAACACACAACTAAAAAATCACATACACATTTATTACAAAAACCAAATGCATATTAATTACAAACAAGAGGAATCTTCTCTAACACATATTATAAAGAAATATACTACTCCTATTGATCCTAATAAAAAAAATCAAACTTATTATCTATTATAAAAAAATTTAAGACGGCCAACCTTATCCTCAAAAAATAACAACACACCAACTAAGTCAAAATTACAAAGAACAAACATTATCTATGAGTTCAAATGCCCTTTAAGGAACTGCGTTCCTCACCAAACCGGACTCATAAATAATTACATCGGCTACACAACCACATGTTTATCCAGACGTCTTACATTACACCTATCTGATCACAGTTCCATCAGAACACATTTAAACACACACTCAGATTTACCGGACACTATTAGGAACATACTAGTAGAAAACACAAATATATTAAATGCATCCACTTGCAAAAAAAGACTAAAAATAATGGAAGCTCTAATAATAAAAAAGAAAAAGCCAACTCTTAACAATATTAACTATGAACAAAGCCACAATGTGCTAACCGTATTCGGAAACTAAAAACATCACTACCACACACTGAACATACACAGAACACACACACTCTACTAAGCTGATAATTGAATCATCCTTGATAATGGCTAAAGGTATAACTGAAAGCGCTCGGAAATACAGAACATTCGGACAGTTCTTACACACTCTTTGTCCAGAAAAGAAAGCTCTTGTCAGAACACAAGAAAAATTAAATAAAAAGCTCAACCGTAGTACCTTGTCGGTCGTTTTTAATGAAACATGCATAAAGGAAGGATTGCTGCCTAAATATATATATATATATATATATATATATATAGATATATATATAAGCTTTTGTATATAAGCAGTATCTTCACCACACATTTAGTGCTTGTGGTATAATAACAGAGCTAAATTTTGTACTCATAAGAACATTTTTGCTCGCCGACAGTACAAGTATTTCATATAACATGTATTTCATTTGTGTATATACCTAAATATGTATATGCCAACATATTCATTAATAGTTTTTAAATACATATATGTCGTTTTTTTATATCTACACTTATTAACAGTAAATATAATTCATACAATTTTTATATTTATCGGTTGTAGTTATGGAGATTTTTTTCAAAATAATTGTTTCACTATAAAGGAACTGGCTGACAATTGGTAGAAATGTAAAATGGCGTTTAATGTTATATGAACTTTAGTATGCTGTTGTTATATTTTTATTAAATTTTCTTGAATTTTGGTAACTTGATTTTCATATAGTGAGCCTCATGTTTTTGAAGTTTTTCTTAATTATTTTAGTTGTGTCGTATATTGATGTTGTCAATAAGTATTTTCCTTTATTTTGAAAGTGTACAGGAATATGTCTTTACATTTTGTTTCCATAGAAATTGTATCCGACAAATAAAGCGTAAAACATCATGATAATGTTGTGTTCAGCAAGCAAACGTATATACTTACTTATCTGCCAGAAATAAAATCCCCCAAGAGGCATTTAAACTGATAAGCAATGTTTTTACCAAAGCACTAGTTAACGGAGAAGTCTTATTGCGTATGATTAAGTTGGTTGTGTTAAATTTAAAATTATATAAAAATTTCTTGTACTAAGAACAGTTGGGAGTATATTAATAATTATGAGATTTCTTAGGATATTTTCATCCCTTTTATATTTAGAATGCATTTGATTACGGTATACTAGTTTGATATGTTTAGGGTTATTTGAGGAAGTATTATGCTTTTTTTAAAAATGACTGTAAGAATGGAATGAAGATTTTCTCGCAGTTACAATGTTTCCTTTTAATTTACCCTTGAAGAGAATCTTAGGAATGGCTGCACTTACTTGGTTCAAAAGAAAAAAATCTACGGGGCCTTAATTGGAGAATTTCGTCTTAGCATAAAGAAACGGATTAGAAAAATGGAAAGTGAGGCTGAAATTCGAGTGAGCGGCTGAATTAGAAAATAATAAAAATAAGAGCGGCTTGAAGAAAAATCTTTCAACTGTTTCAATCACTCCCAATGTTGAATAAGTTGAGGTTGATAGTGGGATCGAGATGTTTTATATACGGTGCTTCTCTCACAGCGAGATGTCTCCGGCAATATATATATATAGAGAGAGAGAGAGAGAGGAGAGGAGAGAGTATGGAGAGAGACTAATTGTAAAGTAATTCCTATTTTAAAATACCTATGACTTATTTATTAGATATAATTTTTACAAAAAAATGGATATAATCGGGGTGTGTTCATAATGGGGTTTTAGTTAAAATATTATATGGACACCAGATTTTGTTACCAACTTCAAGGAATCGCATCAATTCCTTTTACCAGGAATTCTTGTGGTATGGAATACATAACTTCTTGTATTCGCCTTTCAAGTTCTTCCAAAATCATAGTTTCTTGTAGTAGACTTGCTTCTTTACCGAAATCCAAACAAAAAAGTTACAGGGTGTTAAATCAAGACTACTGGCTGTCCACTCATACATAAAATATGGAGTTACTTTTCAATCAACCCGCATATATACATTTATTCACACAGTGATACATAATTATTTATCCAAATGCAAACAGAATCGTATGTTTCTATTTGTCAGCAAAAATATACGAAAATATCGAACGTAATTAATTATCTCTGATTAATATCTCACAAAATTTACTTATCCATATGTTTATTGACAATTTAACTTAAATATTTGTTATAGCTTTCTAATTATTTCGAAATGTATTAATTTTCAAATATGACTCTTTTTTCATAATCTAATATTCTTTTATATTTCACTTGAAAATAATGGTGACTAATGTTTAACAAGAAAGTAAAGAGCTGGTGGACTCTCTCAGTCGAGAAGTTTAAATAGATGAGATAATTTTTTTCCATATCGCCTTTTATGGTGGGGGTGAGAGCGTAAATGATTTTAATTAGAAGTAGTTTGTTGTATATCGACAAATTATTCGTGATTGTGATATTTCAAATATAAATCTGCTTACTTCGAGTCGATGTACGTCTCACACTTTTTCCTAAGTGATAGATGCATTCAAAACTTACTGTAATTGTTTCCTACGACTGAAAAATGATTTGTATGAAGTTTAAGAATGCGCTTTCTACCTAAATCGAATTGCATTGGAGTAAAATAAATAATGGAAGCTACAATTAAATAAAGAGACTCGGCAAAATTTCGAGATTAAGGAGGTTCTTGAACAAACACTTTATCTCTAAACTTTCGCATGTATGGCTATTAATTTACAGATCACACAAACAATGAATTTCCAGATATTCTCTGTACCAAATCATATATATATATATATATACATACATACATATATATATATATATATATATATATATATATATATATATATATTCATACATGTTTCATTAAATAATATAGACAAGTGTTGTCTATTTATTTTATGTAAATTCTTTTCATAACGTCTGATAAGCTTAATAACATTATCATTAAACGAAGAAAGAAAATCACAATATTGATCCATATTTTTTAATCCAATCTAAGTTTTCGGCTTACATAAGCCATTATCAAAGATGTCAATTACTGTACAATATATTAAGCAATATACGGACAAGACAGTGATGATAGTCTGTTTGCTTGGATGATTTCCTAGTAACGATAACACGTGCATATAGGACGCTTTTTTTGAACAAATTTTTTTACTGGTAAATTTTTCTGTCAAAGTGGCATGAACTATATTGTTCAATAATTACAGTAATGTCGCACTTATTATCTAAAAGTCGCACTTGGATCAGTTATTTAAATTACAATAAACGTGCAATCAATTTACAAATACATGAATTATTCACACAAGACTAATGCAAAAGGTTAATGATTTAAATGGCGAGACATCCATCATCGCAAACAATTCAAATGTTATTTTTACTAAACCTTTCGTCTGTTGAATACAGACATCTTATAAACAACTAATACGGCAGAAATTTATATAAACAAGGATCAATTCATTCATAACGGATCTGGAGGTTTTTGTATACTATTTGAATTGTTTATGATGATGGATGTCTCGCCATTTAAATCATTAACCTTTGCATTAGTTTTGTGTGAATAATTCATGTATATATATATATATATATCGGAAACCCCAGACCACATCTGGTAGCAATATTCAAAACACAGTACATTCATAAATGTGTAAGGGAGATTTTGCAAAGGAAAATTGTCTAACATGACATAATTTTCAACTAATGAATCCCATGAGAAAGTTTGATAAACAATCTTTATCAGGGTAAATGCCGCTAACATAATCTGGACGTAATTGTAGAACTACCACATGTTACTTTTGAAACATTTAGAAAATAAAAATAACTCCCTTCACCACTTACTTCGGGAAAAGATTTTGCAAGCCAGTGTGAAATTATTCCTAAACATTGAAAACCTTTTTAGTCATTTTTATGTTTATACATTCTTTTTATAGATACAAATATTTAAGTAAATGCTCTGTTTATAATAAACAGTATAAAACAACATTTACCGGCCTGAATGTCCGAGAAATTTTCATAGAAAAGATTCGTCCTCTGACAGGAATCGAACCTGTATCATATACAGAACCGTCATGTAGCCTGACGTGCTTTAACCGGTTTGGCCACAGAGGAGCGTTCGGTCAGCAAGGTCGATTTTACTTATCTGTAAACACCAATCCTCCAAGATTCTCTCATGTACATTCATATCTTCTCATGGCGTATCCAAATGTAAACAAATGACGTCACACATTATGAAATAGACAAAGTCCGACAATTATTTTAAGATATATTTCTGTTTATACGTTCTATTTATAGATACAAATATTTAAGTAAATGCCCTGTTTATAATAAATTTTTCTATGAAAATTTCTCGCACATTCAGGCCTGTAAATGTTGTTTAATACTGTTTAATATAAACAGAACATTTACTTAAATATTTCTATCTATAACACAAACACGCACACACACACACACAGGTACACAATGGAAGAGAGGCAACCAGCAGCCGCTGACTAAGGCCTTGTCCATGCACACAATAGAAGGGATTAACAAGCAGCCGCTTACTAAGCCTTTGTCTATGAATTCACAAAGATATTAGGCAAACATCCATAAAGTAGATCTGTTCAGACATTTCACACGGTTCTAAGAATATTAATTACTCTTAAAATCCACACTTCACTGCAGGGATAATTGAGTATTTTATTGCTATTAAATATCTTTGAAAAAAATATATAAATATTATTTCTGACATTGAAATAATCTGGAGATCAACAGGTTTCTCATTTTACAAAAAGATTCTGATCTTCAACACCAACGTCAAGTCGGTCCTATTTTCTAGCCCAGAAACCTGGCGGGTAACCAAGACCAACACCTACAAACCTCAACCATTTACCGATGTCTCAGGAACAGGTGGCTGGAAGTCCAACGACCATCTATGGGACAGGACCAGTCAAGCCCCAATCGAGATTGATATCAAGAAACGGAAATGGGGATGTATGGGCCACACGCTCCGCAAGCCCGCTTCTAGCCTCACCAGGCAGGACCTTGACTGGAATCCACAAGGGAAGTCATCTCCAATGACCAACTGTGAGACAGGAACAGAGAAGCCCCAATTGGGATTGATATCAAGAAACGGAAATGGGGATGTATCGGCTACACGTTCTGTAAGCCCGCTTCTAGTGCCACCAGGCAGACAGGCAGACAGGCAGGCAGGCAGGCGCTTGACTGGAATCCGCAAAGGAAGCGAAAAGTGAGTCGACTAAAACAGACTTGGTGCAGAAGTGTCGACGCAGAGTTGAAGGCAGCAGGCACGACATGGGCCGAGCTGAAGAAGATCACCCGGAACCGCGTCCGTTGGAGAGAGTGTTGTTGAGGCCTTACGTTCCCCAAAGAATCAAGGTACATAGTAGTAATAGGTGGTATCATCGAAATATGTACCGAGTAGGGAACTGATGTTATTGCGAAAGGGCGTTGACGAAAATAATGAACAAGTAGGCTCCAAGGATAGATTTCTGAGAGGCTCCTACATTTATGTGGCAAGATCTAGAAGAATGGCCGTTCAAATGAACTTTCATTACGCGATTTGATAA
>CAHIKZ030004198.1:1810000-1812500 GCA_903632075.3 Acanthosepion pharaonis
TAAAAATATGATTCCCAATCGCGACATAAGAAGTCCCATGTTTCAAAACAAGAGCCGAAAACTTCAATATAATTATTTAAATTAAATTGGGTTAAAATAAGCTCTGTTCCATCTTCAAGCGAACTAGCCTTTGACTATAGATTCAGGTATAAAACTAATCAATGTTTACCGACATAATCAATATAAACCCCACGTGCGTCTGCTTATAGGCTCAAGTATAAAGCTAAACAAGTTTTTCTCCATAGTCTTAGGTATAAAACTCACATAATCAATATAAACCAATCTGCGCCTAACTATATGCACAAGTATACACTTAAACAAGATTTTAAGTATTGTCTCAGGTAAAAAAAACAACAACTATTGTTTACCCACATACTCGATATAAATCCAATCTGCGTCTGCTTATAGACTCAAGTATAAACCTAAACAAGTTTTTTCCTATAGTCTCAGTTATAAAACCAATCAATGTTTACCGAAATACTCAATATAAACCAAATCTGCGTCCAGTTATAATGTGAAGTATAAACCTAAACACGTTTTTCCCTATAGTATCAGACATAAAACTAACCAATTTTTACTCACATACTCAATATAAACCCAGTCTACTTCTACTTATAGACTCAAGTATAAACGTAAACACGTTTTCCCTATAGTCTCAAGTATAAAAGAACCTAATGTACACCCACATAATCAATATAAACCCAATCAGCGTCTATTTATAAACTCAAGTATAAACGTAAACAAGTTTTCAGCATAGTCTCATATATAAAACCAACAAATGTTTACCCACATACTCAATATCAACACAATCTGTGTCTGCTTATAGACTCAAGTACAATTCTAAACAAGTTTTTCCCTATAGTCTCATGCATAAAACCAACTAATGTTTACCCACATACTTAATATAAAATTAATCTTCGTCTACTTATAGGCTCATATATAAACACAAACAAGGTTTTACCTATAATCGCATATGTAAACCCGAGTCATGTTTAACTAACGAATTAAGGATAAGAAAGACCAGCGAAATCAGCTATGTTACAAACTGTTTTCCACTTTAAATTACACAGTTTTTGATATGCGTAACAGCCACCAAATCCTGCTCAACCCATAATCGTGTGAAGACCACGCGCTTCACACCTTAGATTTGTAATATATACTTCTATTTGACCGTGGGAGCGCGTGGGTGCGATGAATATAGGATAACGAAAAATATGATTGACTCTGTAATTATGCATAACCGCATTGCTGTTAATAATACAATCGTTTTATCGTCTGCCTTACACGCTGTTTTCTCTCGTTGCTCGCCCTCAGAGTTTGACGATATTCGGCGTCAGACGTAATGTGTTGATGGGCAACAATCAATGGTGATTCCCAGTTAAGCGGCGTTGCCTTCAATCAAAGCAATGCTTTTTTTTACAAAGAACGAGATAAAGACAGAAACAAGAAGGCGCGTCTGATTATAAGGGCTTAGCCGGGGCAAAAGGGAAAATATGGAAAAGAGGGTGGGCAAGAATCAGTGAGATCAGTACAAGAGAAGAACACGGGGCTTGTATCATGTGATCAATTGTTAATACATCTATCTATCTATCTATCTATCTATCTGTCTGTCTGTCTGTCTGTGAAAGGTACAAGTATGTCGATGCACAAGTTAGATTCAACATGATCTCTTGCGATTGTCCGAGAGGGGGGGTATCTATCTATCTATCTATCTATCTATCTATCTATCCACACACACACACACACACACACACACACATATATATATATAGAGAGAGAGACAGAGAGACAGAGAGACAGACAGAGACAGACAGACAGACAGCGACAAAAAACAGTGAGAGTGAGAAGCAGAGCAATTCTCTTCACTTAGACTTAGATATGAACAGACAGAGAGATAGATAGATAGATAGATATTCATATCTATCTATCTATCTAGTTGTGTTCATATCTATCTATCTATCTATCTATCTATCTATCTATCTATCTATCTATCTATCTATCTATCTGTGAATGTTACAAGTATGTCGATGCACAACTTAGCTTTAAGATGATCTCTTACGATTGTCCAAGAGGGGGAGGGGCTACCTGTTCTCTTTTTAACTGAATAACTCTTCAGTAAATCTTAAGACAAATGTCCTCAAGATTATGTCAAGATGGCTAAACGTCTTATCTGAAAACCACGAAAAGAGAATGTCGATTAGTGATTTTTAGATATTAATCATTTTGTTGGATGGATACTTATGCTGCTACATGATTTCGACATTTTTGGTGTTACACCCGGTATTTATATATATATATATATATATAGAGAGAGAGAGAGATAGCCCCCCCCCTCCCGGACAATCGCAAGAGATCATCTTAAAGCTAAGTTGTGAATGGACATACATGTACCTTTTACAGATAGATAGATAGATAGATAGATAGATAGATAGATAGATAGCCACCCTCCCGGACAATCGCAAGAGGTCATTTTAAAGCTAAGTTGTGCATCGAAATACTT
>CAHIKZ030004198.1:1815000-1835000 GCA_903632075.3 Acanthosepion pharaonis
AGCTGGATCAGCAACACTTGTGATGGCAATACGATGCTAATAAGTTAGAGGTCCATATGATGGTTTCAATGCTTTATCTCTTATATTTGAAAGTAAGGTTCCTGATCAGGGGGGTGTTGAGGAGCGTGTAACCACCTCTTAATTGCTGGTGTTCCCAGTTCTATCCTGACCAGGGGTGGTAGCACTTGTTAGGGTCCCATCTTTAGGTAAATAATTAACCCCCAAACTGAGGTCAAAACACAGTGAATATGCAAAAATAGGTTTTAATACCAGCAATAAATTTTTGGAAAAAAATTATCAGCAACAGATTTTTGAAGAAATATTATTACCAGCAATGCATTTTTGGAAAAAAATATTACCGGCAATAAATATTTTGTCGGCATTAAATAACCTATTGAGATTGATATTTCGTAAAGTAAAACAAACCAAACCAAGTCAGTTATGTGCCATGCGTGATACACGCTTGACAAGGCAGCTTTTTTCCCGCAGTAGGTTGCCATTTCTTTCTGCGGTAGACTAGTTGCCATCCAAGTCTATAGAACCTAGTCTGTCCTGTTAGTTATACATAGCTGGCGAGAGAAGAAGAGGATTTATACTTTTCCTAAGAGTATTAGCATGTAAGTGAATGTAATGGATTCGATTGGAATTCGAACTCGACTCTCCGATTCCTCAATCCAAGCTGCTATCCATTACTCCACCGTAACCAGAGTTATTTCAATGTAGAGAATGATGCTTTATTGGGCTCTGTGATTAAACAGGGATTTCTTTTATGATTGACCTTCTTCAAATCCTTCATAAAAATTGACGATGTGTAATTGGTAAATACTAAACACTTCAGATAATTCAATGTATAGATAAGCTATAACAAATTAATTATAGGATGAAATAAAAATTGAATGGAGAATAATTGTGCCAGTGTCAGTTTCGCACAATACCGCCAATTGCTACGTAACCAAAACACCCCAGTCCAATGGCCAACAAACGAAGAAAAGCGTAATCGAATAGCTGTGACTGATCGGTCAATGAATGTCGAATGTTTCCTTATAAGGAAACGGCTAATGTTCCTATTACCATTAGAGATTAAGAGAAGAGGTACTACGCTTTCATCCCATTCCACTGGCCATCGACCGACGAAAAGAGTAATTGATTAGCACTGACTGATCGGTCAATGAATGCCGAATATTTCATGGTAAGGAAACGGATGGTATTACTATTACCGTTACCATTTTTAACCTAAACACGCAAAGAACTGAGAAAGACGTAGAACCAAGTATATAGGACGCGATTTTTATGTTTCTCCTGAGGTTTATTGATTATTTAAGATCAAAGCTGATTTTTAGAATCTTTATCGTAAAACAGTTTTCAAATAAACTAACTCCACGTGTTCACTGTTATAGCTCGTTTAATACTGATAAGTTTTTCCTTGCAAACCTTTTGTTTAAGGTAGTGTAGAATGCATATTGAATATATCATTATTTTCCCTTCCAGATTCATTTTCAGTGTTGTAGCTGTTGTGAATGATGTGAGTGATTATTAAGTTTAAAATTCTTAGTTTGTAATTTCGCACTCCAGCTAACAGGATCCGATAAAGGAGTGTCATTTTAAAACCAAAAGGATTTAATCGCGTCAAGATATCTTTTTAATTATTGACAAACATTCAAATATACTTACTGATTGTTTGATTTGATTTTTACGGTTTATCAACTCTTTGCGGATTATTTAGTGTCAGAAAATATTTTAGATTTCAAGAATTATTTTGGAGATAATAATGATTTACTGGGATATGTCCTGCTAACAGATTAGTTGTTAAGCTTATCACATCGCCAAGTTCTTGTCTAGACGAACAGATTTCCATCACGGTGTTAGATAGTAATCAAAGATTCAAATAATGTTACCTGTGTCTGGATTCTATAATGACACCGTCAGATGTCATCCTCGTCAGCATCCTCATGCATCTTCATCACCATCATCATTAGTCCATTGACCTGGGCGGGGTCGTTTCTGTCGCTACACAAATCGACACCTTACCATCTCCGTTCATGTATCGGTTGTATGCCAATATTTAAGCCGCACCCCCGGGAACACACGTTGACGTTGTCAGCACGTATATATATATTTTTTCTTTCTGTCTGCTTCTTTCTTTGCGACCGCTTGAAAATGTCAGGTGATGTGCGGGTGGTGATAACAGCCTCGGAATTGTTAATCGGAGAGCCGGGTTCCAATCCCCTTTAGGTTCGTTATATTCACTTGACGCGCAACTACTCTTAGTAAAGGTACGAATTCACTTTTTCTCCCCCAGCTGTTGCTTAATTAGTAAGACGTTATCACTAAACAATTATGTAAAAAAAATTCTTACGATCTAAAAAAAAAAAATTCTGGCTTTAAATAACCTGTAAAGGTTTGATAATCCGTAAAAAACGAATCAATCCACCTTCCTTTGACGACACTGATATTTTGAAGGATGTCAGTTTAAATATTGTTGTCGCTTAAAACGTGTGCATATCATTTCATCGTACTATTTTTGACGGTGGCTATGTTTTCTACTGGATCTGATTCTTGTCTGACGGTGCCTCGATTTTTTATGTAGTTTGATTGTATTTTTTGTAGCATCTCAAGTTTAATGTTTGTATTCACGAGTTTTGTCCCGTTACCAATGTTTAGGACTCAGATGTGTAGAGAAAGATTTCCATATACACTGCGTGGCCTCTTGTTTAAGTCGTGACATGAGACGACGTGAAATAACCTTCGGCTTCCCTTTATCTGCCCTTTTGCGTACTTGTGTAGAGTCGGCGGTGAACTTTTTTTTTGATGACACCTCCCTATCATTTTACAAATTTCTAGGGTAGATTTACCTTTTGAGAGTTCTGAGGTGATAGTTTTCTTTTCAGCATCACTTAAACTGCTTTTACGATCCATCTTTTCACTAAATTCTTACACTTTTCTAATAATTTGGCACTCTCAAATCACCGTGCTGATAACAAATATGGCGCCAGTTTGTTTACATTGCGCAGATCTGTACGAAAAGTGATTGCGCAGGTCAGTGTTGTAAACGTTGTGTGAAAATTTTGTGTGAATTAATTGGACGGTTTTTTAAATATTAAAAAAAAACAGTTATCTCGATAATAATTTGGCACGCAGTGCATTTAGATCAGAAAATTTCTAGGTGCCTTGTATTAGGTTGGTGCAAAAATAATGACGAAATAATGTCGTTTTTGACGTATTTTTAACGTCAAAAAACGACATTATTACGTCATTATTTTTGCACCAACCTAATACTTCTTTACTTGATTTTATTTTTTTTATTTTCTAAAATCTGTAATGAATTCACCTGGGCCTTCCTGGGTATGACGATGAACTACACCCTGCAACAAGGACTTTAATTGGAAGATTGATGGTTTAGAGGGGCAAGAAACCACCTCTTAACAGGTGTCGTTCCCAGGTCGTCCTTGATCCATGACAGAAGCACCTGTTAGAGGTTATGAGCAATTAGAGAACCCCAAAACAAAAATCAAAATTCAAAACAAATATAAAATAACATTTTATAGTAAAAATGAAGACTATATATTTTTATAAAAAAACATAAACAATATATTTGTTTTATAAAATTAGCAACAATAATTTTTTGTAGTAAAAGAACAATCAATACATTTTCATAGTAAAATTGAAGACATTGCTAAGTGATGTAATGGATATGCATACACCTGGGTTTCCCCTCACAGTAATATGATTGACTGGTGTCAGCCATAAATACAGACTGATGTGGAGGTACATTGTCTACGCCTATTGCCTACGCCTATTACTTGCACCTATTGCCTCCGCCTATTGCCTATTGCCTACCACTACGACGAGGACCAGTCCATTATGGTTACCTGCTAGATTGTCCTACCTGGTTACAGTAGTCCAAAACCACTTTGCTACTTCGAACAAATATATCCCTTTCCAGGACATATCATTTAGCTATTTAGTGATGTAATGAATATGCATACACCTGGGTTTCCCCTCACAGTAATATGATTGACTGGTGTCAGCCATAAATACAGACTGATGTGGAGGTACATTGGTCTACGCCTATTGGCCTACGCCTATTGGCTACGCCTATTGCCTACCACTACGATGAGGACCAGTCTATTACGGTTACTTGCTAGATTGTCCTACTCGGTTACAGTACTCCAAAATCACTTTGCTACTTCGAACAGATATATCCCTTTCCGGGACATATCACTAAGTTGTTTGTTTTTTTTAAAATTTACTATGATTTCTCTCATTTCTTGTAAGGAAAAACAGGTTTTTACTCCTCGTTTGGTTTTTGTAAGATTTATTTGATGGCTCATGTGAGGTCTCGACTCACATGTGCCATCATCAGAGTGGTTATATGGACACTACAACAGAGATGTTCACCATCAAAGATGACATCCTGTTATGTTTACATAGATGGTTGCTATGCGACGATAACGCGGAAGAGATCGAGGAAAAGCATAATAAAAAATATATATCCAAATGTTGGACAGTTTTTGTCTTTATTTTCTCCCGAAACTCATGCCAATATACGAAGCTTAGAACGGCTCACGATCAAATATAATAGACATTTATTGTGTGTTATATTTAACAATATATGTTTGAATCATGATCTGTTGCCCCAATACACTAAATATATATATATATATATATATATATATATATATATATATATATATATATATATATTTATAAATATTGTTAAATCTAACAGACAACGAATGTCTATTATGTTTGATCATAAACCGTTTTAAACATCTCATGGTTGCTTTAATTTCGTGAGAAAATAAAAACAAAAATTGTCCATATAACCACTCTGATGATGGCACATGTGAGTCGAGACCTCACATGAACTATCAAATAAATCTTACAAAAACCAAAAGAGGAGTAAAACCCTGTTTTTCCTAACAAGAGTAATCATAGTAAATTTTTAAAAAAACGAACTTCAATGTCTTCAATTTTACTATAAAATGTATTGATTGCCCTTTTACTACAAAAGTTTATTTTTGCTAATTTTATACAACAAATGTATTGTTTATAGTTTGTTTCTTTTTTTTTAAATATATTGCCTGTATTTTTACTATAAAAGGTTATTTTTATATTTGTTTTGTTTGTATTTTTTTTAATGCTGTTCCTTGATCTAAGCTTTCGGCTCACATGAACCATCTTCAAAAAGGTTATATGGCCATTTAAACAAAGATATACACCATCAAAGATGATATTCTGTTATGTTGATATAGAAGATTACTATGCGTTGATAACGGCTTCGGATAAGCAGACCGTTCATGATTCGGTTCTTATCCGTGGCTCTCTACAGCATACATCGAGTCCAACATCATCATCATCATCATCCTGCAGCCTCAGCCGAGATTGAACTCACTACACCTCTCCAGTATTCCCTATCCGTCATAGCTCCTAAAAGATCTTCCTTAGCGATCAATATGTCTCGTTTTATCCTATCTGGAAAGGTTAACTTGCGTGATCGTTTGTCAGATGATGGGTGCCTCCAGAGTACAAATGATGACACAAGTTCATCTGTGGCACGTGCACAATGCCCGGCGAACTGGACACGTCTCTTACAAACTAAAGTTGATACACTTGGCAAGTCACCATATATCATTTCTAGAGTTGGGTGGTTTTGCCATGAGAGATTAAGCACTCTTCTTAAAAGACGTGTATAACATCCATCTAAATGGCACTGTTGTTTTGCTGAGAGAGTCCAAGTTTCAGAGCCATAGAGTAAGATTGGCTCAATAAGTAGGCGGAAAAGTTGGATTTTGAATTGACGAGCAAGATTGGATTTCCAGATCTTATCCATTTTGTTACAAGCAGTCCATGCTATGCCTTTTCTAATGTTGAAGTCTTTCTCAGAGTTCTTGATGTGTGATCCTAGATACTTGTAGTCTTCGACACATTTGACGATGTTATCTGAGAGTGTTTTGATCTCATGATTGTTGCGAATGTTAATTGGCATACACTCAGTTTTGGTTTCATTTAGGTGTAGACCTGCACAGTTAGCTGCTGATTCAAGAGAAGAAAGGAGTGCTTGGGCACTAATGAGGTTGTCAGACAACAGTGCAATGTCATCAGCAAAATCAGCATCGGTGATGTAGAGTGCAGGATGACGTGAGCTTCTTCTAGGCTGATACATCAGTCCATTTTCTTTGATTGTGTCCACTGATATACGCATGATGTAGTCTATTACAATGATGAAAAGGAAAGGTGCAAGTGTGTCACCTTGGAGAATTCCAGCCAGAATATCGATACTGTATTTTAGAATAACATACTATGCGTAGCAGTGCTATAAAAAAACTACCTGGTGTGATGTGTAATCTAGGGTATTAATATTTTATAAGAGTTGATGTTAACTTTAACGTGTTTATCAGTAGACCTGACTAATTTTAAATGTTCGCTAAGTTATACCAATATATTATACGGTACCTACCGATGTTTGTTGTAGGTCGGTTGCTAATACAACGCATATAGAAAGATATTATGATTAGTGTCTCAATATACAGCTAAGTGGTATTAACTTAGGTAAATTTTGAGCAAGTTATCGTGTGCTGTAGTTTAACTTTATTACAGTCACAACTTCATTGTGGCACGCACATTGCAACGAATCACCTTCATTCATTTCGTATTTCATTAGAAAAATGTACGTTTCTCTTGAGCAGCTTCTTATCACGAAATTCTGCTTTGTGAAAGCGACTCCAAAGATGATGCTTCCCCTATCACTACAATCTTAACCTGAACAGGATTAGGGTTAAACGTTATCTTCCCCATATATCCGCATAAACTTCACCTTTTCTTCGGTAATCCTCTATCTTAATCTCGTTGAAGATATCAAGGACTAAATCCGTAGTTTTCGTTAGTTTACCGCCTACGAAGCTGACCTTGTCACATTTGTCGATTCCGAACTCCATCGTAATGTCTTTGCTCAAGATTTTGACAAGGGTGAGTAGGTTTTTCTTCTGGTTGTCATCCTTGGCAAACGTTTTAAGATCATCAGTATAAAATACGTGTTTCAGTTTGGCATTCTCTGTCTTTTATTTGTGGCTCAGTAGGTACCTGAGCGGCGTTAATGCAAGGCGGAAGAGTAGTGGTGATAATGAATCTCCTTGGAAGATGCCGCTTTTCATACTGATTGGTTTCGATCTTAATGACCCGTTTGTATGGTTTAGATTTAGTATCTTCCTGTTTTTTCATGCTTACTGTTATGAGTGAGACATAGTCTGTATATTTTTCAGGCTCTTCTTTAACCATGAGTGTGTAACACAGTCGAACGCCTTTCTTGAATCTATCCATGCCATCGGTAAGTTTTTTTTTCTTTGTTTTCACCTCTTCTAGAATTGTTTTATTAGTAACTAGTTATATCGTGAACCCGTAATTTCAGAAGGGATGTAAAAAATTACATCTCTTCTGTTCTGTACAGGGTGAAAAATAAAAACAAACACTAAATAAAGAATAGTCAAAATAGGTTTTAACCTATGTACTATCTCCTAAGTTTTCCATAAACTGGGCGCTAGGAAATGCGACACAAACCTCATCATAATTTAAATAATTAGACAATGACTAAATGAATAACTGCTAAAAAAGTATCGGGTTGACACAATTCCCAAAATCAATATGTTAATGTTTTGTCGTTACACTACTAAATTTGGGAAGTGTGTTAGGGCAAGGCATTTCGTCATCTCCTTGTAATTAGAAATGTATTAAAAGTTGAATACTGGAAAAAATTAAAAATCTGTTGTACACAAAATTTAGAATATTAAAATGAATATTGTTTTCAAAGTCTAAGACCAAGCTTCCCCCCAAATTTTAGACAGTCAACTTTTTTTTTTAATTCTTGATTCCTCATCGACCGACAGTCATGTATAAAAAGATCAATAATGAAATAATTTTTTTTTAATTTAATGGTGGATATTCTTTATTCCCTTTTCTTTTATTATCGTTACTCGAAAAGATTGAATTTAGCTCCAGGATTTTTTACTGCTTTTTTAATTTCTATTTTTCATCCGTTTGACTTTGTACGAATAATAATAATAATAATAATAATAATAATAATAATAATAATAATAATAATAAATTAATAAAAATCGAAGACCTCAAAAACAGAACGTGGTTTCTTATGAAAATGGCAGTTCCTGCAGACTATAATATATCTTTTGAAGATCTTCAAAAAAAATACAAGGATCTAGATGCAGCAATTTGAAAAATGTGGAACATCAATAATTCCAGTTGTGTTTGAGACCCTGGGATTGATAGTATAAGGCCCTAATAGGAATATTTACCCGGCCTTCCCACCAAGACTGGAGCTGACACAAGCTCGTTTTAATTTGGGGAGCACCATACCCATGCTTATAACATATGGGCCAAGGCTCCATGTACAAAGGAAATACAAAATAATGTTCTCAGAAGCATAATTCACGCCCCGAAAAGGCGTTTTATCTACATAAAATCTGTGCGTTATTCAGTTTTATTTACTTATTTTTTTAACAGAAATGTGCAGTGCAAAATATCTTGGCGGAATTTCTGAGTTTAGGAAATGATTTATTAATGTAATCGTTTTTTACGAGTTTTCAACCCTTTGGGGGTTACTTAAAACTACAAAATGTTGTAAGATTTTTTTGAGATCATGTTTAGTGATAGAAATCTTTCTAATTAACCCATAACTTTTTAAAGCATTTCCTAAGCAAGGCGGGAGTGCCACTAGCACGCAAGGGGTTACAGAGGATTGAGAGCAAGAGTAAAGAGGCGTGATAGAGAAAAGGATCACGAGAAAGACTGGGAATTAGATCAAGATGTCGATTGACATTGCATTTATATCATCGAAAATTATAGCTATCAGGGAAGCAAGCAAGAGGAAGGGAGTTCCACAGACGGGAAGTGCAAGACGTGAAGTAGAAGAGACGGCTACATTTAACCTTTTCAACAGTGAAAGGGTGGGACTGAGATGCCAACCTAGTAGCACGCTTAAATTCATGCAGTTTTGGAAGCAGCGAGAGTAGCTCGTCGGAGGAGTTGCCGTGAATGTATTTCTGGAAAAGACAGAGGGAAGCGACGGTACGTTTGTGAGAGAGCGACTGTAAACGAGATGCCAGAGATAGGGTTAGAAGAGATGGATTCATGCCTTCCGCAAGGATAATATTAAGTGAATGTAAAGAACCAAACGCAAACTGGAATTCGGTTCTCTGAATAACCTTCCCCCACCCACCCCGGGTATTGTCCATTACGCCGCCCGCAAATCCAAGATTACAGTACCTGGCATTCGCAAGCGGTCACCCATCTAGCTACTGACAAGACTTGACGTTGCTTAACTTCGGTAATCGTATGGGAACTGGTATTTCAACGTAATTTTACTGCCGTAGAAAATGATTATGTAACATAAATGAAAAGAAATAATAATAATAATAATAATAATAATAATAATAATAATAATAATAATAATAATAATAATAGCCGACACTTTACGAAGGGCTTTATCTATGTATTTTTTTTTTTTTTTGTCAGTGCAAAGTGTCATGATGCCATTTCTAACCTTAGGTCCCTGAGCGGGACCCGGAAAGAAAATGTAAAGGCCAGAAATCAAAGAAAAAATAATAATAATAATAATAATAATAATAATAATAATAATAATAATGATAAATACCCGGAATGACAGAGTTGGCCAATATCTGCACTGGAAAATCTGCAACTTCTTCGGGAAGGAACCTGAAAGAAACTGGTATGAACACCACCCAGACCCGGTTACGGAGATAGGACCTGTTACAATTCTATGGGACTACACAATACACACTGACAGAACAATCAAGGCCAACCGGCCAGATATTGTTATTAAAGACCACAAACAAAAAAAGTGCCTTCTTATTGATATGGCAGTCCCTGCTGACTGCAATGTATCTTTGAAGATATTCAAAAAGCTGTCAAAATACAAGGACCGTGAAATAGAAATCTCGAAAATGTGGCATATGGGAACATCAACAATCCCTGTTGTAGTTGGAGCCCTAGGACTGGTTGGAAAAGATTGCAGTAGACTAATTGAAGGGATTCCTGGAAGTCCATGCCTCAAGGAGATACAAAAAATTGTTCTGAAAAGTACAGCCCACACTTTACGAAGGGCTTTATCTATGTAATTTTTTTTTTTGTCAGTGGAAAGTGTCATGATGCCATTTCTAACCTTAGGTCCCTGGGCGGGACCCGGAAAGAAATGTGTAAAGGCCAGAAATCAAAGAAAATAAAAATAATAATAATAACAATAACAACACCAAATTTTGTGATAAATATCCAGAAATAATTGACCATAATGTATCAGGTTGCTCGGTGTATGCATAAACTGAATAAAGCCACGATATGAGAGAGGGGAATAGTAACTGCACTAGAATATCTGCAACTTTTACGGGGAGGAAACTGCAAGAAACTGGTATGTACACCACCTTGGCCCGGTTACAGGCATAAGGCCTGTAACAATTGTATGGGGCTTTAAATTATACAGAGACCGGACAATAAAATTTAATCGCCTAGACATCGACCACTAGAAGAGAATGTATTTCTTTATTCACATGGCAATTACTACAGACTTTGGAAGATTTTTTTTTTAATAAAACTATCAAAATACAAGGATCTTGAAGTGGAAAACTAAAAAATGTGGCAGATTGATTGGAAAATGTTCCGATATAATCGTTGATGGAGAACCTATTAGCCCATGCCTCAAAGAAATACAAAAAATTGTACTCGCAAGTACAGTTCACACATTACGAAGAGCTTTATCCATGTAAAATGTATGATTTTAAGTTTTTTGGTAGATTTGGTTTTATAAAAATCATCAGTGGAAAATGTTATAAAACTATTTCTGGCTTTAGGGACCCGAAACGAAATGTGTATACAACAGAAATCAAGGGAATTAATAATAATAATAATAATAATAATAATAATAATAATAATAAAGCCTTGAAATAATAGATCTTTTTAGTGAATTGGTTGACATCGTTAATGTGAAGGCTGTGTTTGTTTAGCAGTAGCAATGCCTTTAGCATTTGGTTGGAAATTTGTGTGTTTTAGTCGTAAGTTACCAAGATTTATTTATTGACCTTCTTTTGACCTCTTGCTATTTATCGATTTCTTTTCGACCACTCAGGCATTTATCGACCCTTGGATGGCCTTATTGATCGTCGGTTTCGACGTCAACCACATTGGGAACCCTTGCTCAAATGCGATGAAGAGAATAATCGGGAATTGATTATAAAATCATTGGTTAGGTCAAACTAATATCAAGGTTTTTGTTTTTATTCATTTTATAACATTTCGACTATTGTAATCTACGGCATTCTTCAGCTGTCTGTTATCTGTGGCTACATGATCTCTTTCTCTATGGCCAATTATACTCATTCAAGCACAAACATTTCATATTCGGTCTTTCTCGCCCAATCTGTGACATTTCAGAAATTAGGGCAAGTCAAATCGAATTTTATGCGTTGTAATTTGCCAATATACCGTTCTTTGTCTTCTTATTCTGTTTTTACTTATTCATTATGCTTTCCCTGCTGATTGAATTATTTGAGCATAGCATATGGATAGGATGCTGCAAATATGGCTGATTTTCCTTTAGTATTCTCTGTCAAAGACCTTCTTTCAATTCGTGTTCGACTTTGGTTCGGTATCTGCATATCCTGGAACGGCTTTTAGATATTGTTTTAAAAGCTTTACTAAAATTATCCGTTTCCTCATATGAACACATTTCAAATTCATTAGCTTTACACTTAGTATACCATCAATTGAAATTATATATATATATATATATATATATATATATATATATATATATATATATATATATATATATATATGCGCATTACATTAATTACTTATCAAAATTATGTTGTATTAAATAAATTCGCTGTACATGAATATATGTACGTACACATATAAGCATATAAAGCCATTCCTATATATATCAACACCAATATCCTTATACATATATATATATATATATATATATATATATATATATATACTTAAATATATGTCAATATATATTTAGAGTTGTCCTTCTCCTAGACCAGTTGCCATCCAAGGCTATAGAACCCAGTCTGTCCTGCTATTTACCCATAGCTGGAGGGAGAAGAAGAGGATTCATGCCTTTCCCAAGGGTATTAGCACGTAAGTGAATGTAATGGATTCGACTGGAATTCGAACTCTTCTTTCCGATTCCTCAATCCAAGCCGATATCCATTACTCCACTGGTTCTCCTATAAACCCGCGGAGGGTCGTTTGGGGACCTTGTGGCACGTAGTGCACCAGGTCCCTGTATTCTGTCCTTCAAAAAGTGTGGCTGGTCTTGCACGAAACCTTCACCACTATAATCAAATCTCATGTGCTGTTGTCGGGCTGTCGGTTTCCTGGGAACTGATCTGCTTGACCCTCATACGTCGAATTCGATGGGAGAGTCGATATATATATATATATATATATATATATATATATATATATATATATATATATATATAAATTTTCTCTGAAATAGGTTATAACTGTTATTGCTCTTTCCACTTCAAATGGAGCCTTCTTTTCTAAGCCTTTGTTTGAAATATGTTAGCATATTGATTATGTCATTAGTTTATCCATGTGTTATTTAATTTAGTTGTAGTTACTGTAGAAAAACTGATATGGCTTCTGTTATTTGGTAAAGTTCTTTGTTTCTGATTCTGTAGCGCCAGTTCGCGAAATCTGATAGAGAATTTTGATTGCATCCTTTCCCGACACACATAAGCAACTCGACGTTTATCCATGGTTTAAAACTTTACTGGGTTCAGTAAATCTTATAACAAACATAAAGCTTGTTTCGTTTTGCTATTTTCTGCCACAACTGCATAGACTATTGTATACGCAGTTTTCTGTCGATTACTGTTTTACGTTGGTGCGATATTTGCATATGCTGGAGCCGCTTTTAAATACTGTTTTACAAATAAAACTGAGACAGGACGGACATGTTGAGTTAGTCCCTTGCATTTTAGATAACATCGGTAGGTGAAATATCCATACAGCAAATTTCAGACTTGCTGGAAGAAGAGAAGGAAAAGAAACTAAAGTTAACCCGTTGTATAAAATCTATGGATTATATACTTTACTTTGAAGTCAGACATCAAAGGCATTCAGAATTTTTGTTTTATGTTGTCTGTCATATTTTCAGGCGACATTAACCACGTTCGTTGTGACCAGCATTGTTACAATATTCAGAGTAAATAACCATTTCAGTTTTAAAAACAAAGATAAAAGACAAACTCATGTCTATAGAAAAACGTCTATAAATACATGGCAGCTGATATAGTGTTGGATGATGTGCATGCAGGAGAAATGTCTAGAATATTAGACGAATAAAAGTTTACTTCTGCTGTCAAAAGTGGCGGTGTCTTTTCTTAAGATCTTACTAACATCAGAGATTTTTAACATGTATCTAAAGATATTCGGTGAAGTACTATATTAATTCCTGGCTAGGTTTGGTGAATTCAATTTAACAATTAAGAATAATAATAAAAAAAAAACAAAACTGATTCCCGATTTTAGGACCAGTTGAATCTTATATCAGTATGTGATTACTTATATCATCCGACGAGAAAAGATAATGCTTTATCAGTCGGAATCATTTATCCTTGTGTCGTGACCCTTCAGGACGTTAGCGATCATGGTTCTCCACTATTTCCTCTCCTTTGTAGCTCTTAATAAATGTTATCTTTTGTGTTATCTCTCATAAAAACTGGTTCTGTCATCCATTTACACAAACTCGTTGCGTTTGCTCATCTATGTGACATGCCTTTTCAAGATGTTGGTGATTATGGGCCTCCACAATTTTCTTTCCTTTGTGACTCAATAAATTTTGTCATCTTTTCTAAACCGTTTTCTGCCATCTATTTACACAAGCTCAATGTCTTTTTTGAGTAGTTTTTCTCTGTCACTCTTGCCTTCAATATGTCCTGTGAGTGTTAAATTTTTAAGCCGTCTTTCCTCATTATGTTCCCCAGAAATTTAAAGTGTCCCTTAAATGATGTTAATTATAAGTTTCCTTTATGATTCACTTTTTCTTTAAAACGCTTTTGTTTCTCACATATTCAGTCCATAGTATCCTCAGCATCGTCCTGTAGAGCCACATATCTTTTGCTTTAAGTCACTTTTTCTTTGACAAGATTGTCCAGCATTCACTGCCATATAGGAATATTGACATTACGTAACAGTTCTTTTCTTTGTTTCTAATAAAGCCATCCTCATTGAATTCCGTAGAAATTTCAATTCTCTTTCTTCTGTTACGTGTATGTGTCCTTTTTGTTTCCATTTTCTCAAAAGACTTCGTCTTTGTTCACATGCTCAGTCCATACATTCCCAGCATCCTTCTGTGGGGCAACATTTCACTGTCATGTAGGTGGAGTGATATTACCTAAGAGTTAAGTCTGTTTTGGTTTGGTTTATTTTACGGCATATCAACACCTCAATGGGTTATTTAATGCCGACAAAATTTTTATTGCCGGTAATATTTTTGTTCAAAGATTTATTACTGGTAATATTTTTTTTCTTCAAAAATGTGCTGCTGGTAATAATGTATGACGATAAGCTGGTAATAGTTTTTACAAAAAAGTTTTGCTGGTATTAAAACATATTTTTACATTTTCATAGTGTTTTGACCCCAGTTTGTACTACGCATTTTAGTTATTGCTGCTACTGGAAGTCTTCAAATGATGTCATTTTTCATATGTGGTAAAGTTCATTGTTACTGATTTTGCAAAGATATTAGAATAATCCTAAAGTAATATTAGGTGCAACCCACCTGCATGCGTATAGAAACTGAATTCAGTAAATATACAAAAAGAGAAGGGCTGTATAACAATGATGTCTCTTCTGACCGGACTAACAGGTGCTAACCCCCTAAGTCAGGGTTTGACCTGGGAACACCAGCAATTAAGAAATGGTTCCACGCCCCTCAAAACCTCCTGATCAGAGTCCTTGTTGTCAGATGTAGTCAGTTTATCGTCTTACCAAGGACGCGGATGTAGTTTATCGTTATATCCAGGACGTGGATGTAGTTTATCGTCATACCAAGGATACAGATGTAGTTTATGGTCTTACCCAGGATGCGGATGTAGTTTATTGTCTTACATAGGACGCGGATGTAGTTTATAATCTTACCCAGGACGCGAATTTGGTTTATCCTCATACCCAGGACGCGGATGTAGTTTATAATCTTACCCAGGACGCGGATGTAGTTTATTGTCATACCCAGGACGCGGATGTAGTTTATAATCTTACCCAGGACACAGATGTAGTTTATCGTCATACCCAGGACGCGGATGTAGTTTATAATCTTACCCAGGACGCGGATGTTGGTTATTGTCATACCTAGGACGCGGATTTGGTTTATCGTCATACCCAGGATGCGGATGTAGTTTATTGTCTTACCCAAGACGCGGATTTAGTTTATCGTCATACCCAGGACGCGGATGTAGTTTATCGTCATACCCAGGAAACAGATGTAGTTTATCGTCTTACCCAGGATGCGGATGTAGTTTATTATCTTACATAGGAAGAAGATGTAGTTTATAATCTTACCCAGGACGCGGATGTAGTTTATTGTCATACCCAGGATGCGGATTTCCTATTTCTTGATACTTTACTTAGGTTTGGGAATGCATTTTCCCTAACCCAAAGCGACTTTGGATTTCGATGTTGCACTTTCCCTCTTCAGTTAAAAAATGTCCCTGATATTTAAATTGTTTTACTTGCGTGATTGTGTTATCTGCAATTTTTAATCTGTGTGATCCGCAGTTCTTTCTGCTGATAACTATGCATTACGTCTTCTTACAATGGAGGTTTTGTCCTTTCTTCTCGCTATCCTTCAGTACCATCTGCCTGCAATCAACACTGTGCAATCTGCATATTTTACGTTTCACATTCTTTTTATAGATACAAATATTTAAGTAAATGCTCTGTATTAAACCACATTTACCGGCCTGAATGTCCGAGAAATTTTCACAGAAAATATTCGTCCTCCGACAGGATTCGAACCTTTAGCTTGACGTGCCTTTACCGATTTGGCCACGAAGGAGCGTTCGGTTAGCAAAGTCGAATTTTCTGTCTTTAAACATCCATCTTCCATGAATCTCTCACGTACATTCATATCTGCTCATGGTGTATCAAATGTAAACAAATGACGTCACACATTATGAAATGGACAAAATCCGACAAATATTGTAAAACATTTTTTTTATGTTTAACATTCTTTTTATAGATACAAATATTTAAGTAAATGCTCTGTTTTATAATAAACAGTATTAAACAACATTTACCGGTAAATGTTGTTTAATACTGTTTATTATAAAACGGAGCATTTACTTAAATATTTGTATCTATAAAAAGAATGTTAATCATAAAAATGTCTTAAAATAATTGTCGGAGTTTGTCCATTTCATAATATATATATATATATATATATATATATATATATATAAAAGAGAGAGAGAGAGAGGGAGAGGGAGAGAGAGAGACCGGTCTTATTTATCTGTCTATATATCTAACTCTTTTCATGGCTATTTATCTATTGTTCTTTATCGTTTTTTCTGTATCTAAGCATCTATCACAAACTGTTTATCTATCTATCTATCTATCTATCTATCTATCTATCTATCTATCACAATGTGTTTATCTCTCTATCTATCACTCTATCTCTCTATCTATCTATCTATCTATCTATCTGTTCGTATGTGTGTATCTGTCTATCATCTCTCTATCTGATGGAGTGCTGATTAAATCTCGCCACTTCGTGATATTTTCAGAAATGTTCAGAACGAGGCGGATTCACCACAGTATCACAGACGTGCACATAGCCACACACAGAGCCACCTCTCTCTCACACTCTGTCTTTCTGTCGCTTTCTCCCTCTCTCTCTCTCTCTCTCTATATATATATATATATATATATATATATATATATATATATATATATATGTGTGTGTGTGTGTGTGTGCGTGTGTGTAAGGAAAGGATAATGACTCTCACTTCTTTATTAGCTTAACCCCGGAGCGAAAAATGCATACCCCTCATAAAAAAGGAAGAGTTCTTGGGAACTTGATGAAGAGAAAAGGAAGTCCGTTAATATTCACTGAGATACCGTTGCATCCATCCGTACAGAAAGACAATCTTAACTGATAAACACATAGCCAATTTATTTGAGTGCATTGTTGCATCTATTCAATCCAGTCGATGTGACCTCTTCACTTCCGGCCAATCATTCCACCCTCCAAAATTACATGCCACTTCCGACCGTAACACTCACCATTCGATGCGCTAAAATGACCAACACCGAGATAAAAATTTCTGCAACACCCAAAGGGTACCACTCATCGTCTAAGTGGGTGATTCCTGCCGGTGCCAATTTTACGTTGGGAAAGTGAATGGTTATTTGATGAAAATACTGGTTGAGAGATGCAATATCTTCGCTTCTTAATTTTGTATTCGGGCATTTTGAGATTTCATTGGGATGCGAGAATTAGACAGAGAAATTGCACGCATTCGGCTCCCTCTAAGTAATCGATATTATTGTTCGTTTGGGTCGTTGGGATCATAATGTAGTCAGAGAAGGGACTGTTTCTCTGTTCCACTTCAACGAAAGAAAGGGATCTTTGGAAAACCATAGCGTTTCTGATTCGTCAGCCATTATGTCACTTTCTGAAGAAAAAAAAAACATCATGAAAATTACGGAATCAGGCGAACATATAAGCTAAAATAGTTGAAAAATAGATGCACTGCGTGCGATGGATAAATTGTCGTCTAAATTACGCAAAACTGAAAATATTACTGTTATCTCACTTTAAGAGAGATATTTACCAAAATTACACAAAAATATCTTGAAAGAGTAAATGTATTCGATAAAATCGCTTTGCCTACGACCTTCATAAGACTTCGAAATCTCCTGCTACTCTTCTGGTCAGTCAGCTTGTTTAAGTTGGTGAATGCTGTCATGATCCTTGCCTTCAGATCATCTTTGAAGTTACAAGGAGTTTGTTGGTCTTTTGTTCAACTGACCCCCCCCACCACCACCACCACCACATAATAATCAAGCGGGTTGCAGTCTGGTGAGTTAGGTGGCAAGATGTAATGAGTGATGTGGTCACAGAAAATAGTCTGACAGCAATGACTGGTTTCTCCTGCTTATATGGCATGGTGCAGAGGCATGTTGGCAAACATAGGATCTTCCAGCAGCTACCCTCCTGACCCGGAGCAGCACTACCTCCTCAAGGCACTTGACGTCGGCATCTGTGTAGAGTCTGAGTCCCTGTGGGGAAATGGGGGCATAACATCGCAATCTCTAATGATCACTTCAAGCACCATGATGTTGGCTGGATATATCACCCAACTCTTTCGAAATTCTCTGCACTGACCTCAGATTGTTCTTATTGGAGCTTGCGGCGCGAATGCCAAGCAGTACAACAGGCGATTTCCAAATTTCTGGCGGAGTGAATTGTTTCCTGCTGCTGCTGTTCTCACAGACGGTGACCAACTGACACTATTTTGTTGTGCTGTCAACAAAATCAAAAACAGTCAAAGCGCATGCGTGAAATTAAAAACATACATTGACGACAATTTACCCATCGCAGACTGCATAAAAAGCGTATAAGACAGGATATAGAATGCATCTACAAGTCAATTTCTTACACCTTGATATTAAATGAACAAAATAATTCCTCTTAAAAATACATACATATATATATATATATATATATATATATATATATATATATATATATATATATATATATATATATATATATCCGTTCATACTCACGAAAAACCATCTGTGTATTGATGTTAAAGGATGAGAGAAATCTGTTTAAATTTCTTTTATATTCATTTCTCAAGCATGGTAATGAATAAGAACCCACATCTTTATATAAATACTTATACTAATGAAGAACATATAGTTTTGTACCACTTGCACCCCTGAAGATGATCTTGGAAGAATATCGGAAGTTCTTGTGAAATTAAAAAAAATAAATTTAAACAACTACAGCACATTTCTCTCGTACTTTAGCATCAATACACACACACACACACATACATACACACACACACACACACACACATATATATATATATATATATATATATATATATATATATTATTTACATTATTCGGACTATTGTCCTCATCTTTGTCGCTCCGGCCTTCTTCTCCATATTTTTGGTATATCGTGTCCATACCGATCTTTCAGAGTCTGTTGGCCGAAACGTTGTGATAAATATGGCGACAAAGATGAGGACAATAGTCCGAATAATGTAAATAATGTACATAATACCTCATCTCAGAAATATAGACAGACTCTGAGATATATATATATATATATATATATATATATATATATATATATAGTTAACATTTTCCCAAAATATCTCTCGGTAATTTTCTTACAAGATATACATATCACCTTATCTTATACTTATGCGTATATAAACCCACGTTACGCAGGTCGATCTATTTCTTCAAGTGAACTCCCTATTTCAGCTACGGGAATGGATTATTTTCGTTCTGCTATCCAGATCTCTGGATATCTCGTTTAGCTTTTAGTTTGTACTGCTGAGTTACTTCTGGATACGTTTTCACTGAATCTAACTTTGCACCTCCACAGATCGAACTCACAGTTAGGATGTCAACAAAGTAAAGAACCCACGCTTATAATCGGGCTATTGTCTTGTGAGACAATGCTGACAGCAGAACTTGGAGCCATAAACCTATTCTGACATTGCTGCTATTGTTTGTCAAGCTTGACAGTATTCACTGTGGTATCTATTATCATACTACTGCTGTTGATGCGTGATGTACAAATTCAAATCTAAATCCAATTCTGGGTAGGGGTCCTTCTCACTTGTGTTGAAGCAAAACCGCCCTGGTTGACATGACTTTAGGGTGTAACCATACTCACCAAACTTGGTCAACTTCGGGTTGGTGAG
>CAHIKZ030004198.1:1840000-1871825 GCA_903632075.3 Acanthosepion pharaonis
CTGACCCTAACCCCAACCCTATATATATATATATATATATATATATATATATATATATTGAACAATAAAATTATTAAAAATTAATATATATATTGAACAATAAAAATCTTAAAAAATTAAAGACACACTAGGTTGTATGTTAATATTATTTTAGTTATATTCCTCGACTAGTTTAGGCCAACATGGCCATCATCAGGAGAAAAAAAATTCTGCTTGTTTGTAGCAGTGAACTACAGAAGTGAATGACTTGATGGAAAAAATGAACTTTTGTCTATAGTTTTCATTTATGTTTTTTTATTTCTTTAACATGAATTTTGGTCACTCTTTGTGTTGGTCAAACAGTCTGTTTTTAAGTTGTTACTTAGAATAAAATCTGGATGGATTAATGCGGCTCTGAATTCTCTTGGTCATTTTGACAGTTTTATTGGTTCCTGGAAAGGGGATATGTGTCTGTTAAGTGTGTGTGTGTTATTTAGTTCTTAGGGAGTGTGTGTGGTGTGTTTAAGTGTGTATATTAGTATGGGTGTGTGTTATCATTTTGCTCATTAGAGATTGAGTGAGTATCATGTGTGTATATTAGTATGGGTGTATGTGAGGCATCAACACCTCTGCAATCATATCTCTCTTGTGTGGCTGAGAAATGTGGATGGGTCCTGATTTGTGGGGTTATATTTTAATTCTATCTATGTTGTTAATTTTTTGAATATAATAAATATTATTGGCCAGAGTTGAATTAAACCAAGAAACAGTAGTATTAAAAAAAGAGATCAATGCCCATATAAAAAGATGAAAATTTAATATATAAATCTTTTAAGTATAGAAAATCAGCCAATTCCTCTATCTTGCTTTCAACCTCTCGATATCTTCAAGCGATTTCAATCAATTGTTTTCCCAATAATAATGAACACTATATTTAAAGAAAATAAATGAATAAGCGTATAACGTAAGTTGAGGTAGAAATGGCACAGAAGGGCGAGCAGAATGAAGAGGGGAAAATCCAATGTATTGAAAATGTGTCGCTGGGACATTAAATGAAATAAAATACGTTGTTTTCATCCCACTTCAAATGAACTCAAAATGAACTTTTTTAGTATGTATACAACGATTCATAATTTCCAGTCTCTGATTCAAAAGTGTTTTTTGATCTAAAAATATTAGTATAAATAATTTTTCTTGTTGACAATCTTTTCAGATGTTGCTATGATTGTTGTAACGTTTTTCTCTTTTAAAAATCTTCCAGTTTACAATCGGATCTTTTTTTTCTCCTTTGTTTTCCACACATGGTTGACTAGATTCGTAGAGTTTCTTAGGCTTTTGAGCTTAAAAGATGAATTATGATAGTACCACCTCTTAAAAATGTTTTGCTGTACGTGCAATTGTATAAATTATTGAAATGAAACAGGTGTCCATTAGATGGTGTTTGCAAAACTGAAGCAGCAATATATTGGTATAAATGAAGAAAACAAAATATACATTGTGTGTACTGAGGATAACTTTTAAAAGTTTAGCATGAAGTAGGCTATCTCCTATCTGAAGTAGTGCCCAATATCAGAGATAGAGCTCATGTAAATATTATATATATATATATATATATGTGTGTGTGTGTGTGTGTGTGTGTGTGCGTGTGTGTGTGTGTGTACAGAAATATAGTTGTAAAGTGTGCTATATTTATGGGATAAAGTGCTCAATATCAGAGATAGATCGTATGTAAGTATTATACAGTGAAACCCGGATATAAGAGACCCGGATATAAGAGAAACCCGGATATAAGAGAGATTTTCCCTGGTCCCAAATTAGAGCCTGTGTTAATGTATATAAAATAGACCAAACCCGGATATAAGAGAAACCCGGATATAAGATACTTCTTCTCCGGTCCCGACAACTCTCTTATTTCCGGGTTACACTATATATATATATATATATATATATATATATATATATATATATATATATATATATATATATATATATGTTGGAAAATTCGAAAGGTCACCCAAGGTTGCCTTCTGAGGTTAGGAAAAGAATTAGAGGACTTTTGTAAAAACATAAAAAGAATGAACAATTTCAATCATAACTTAAATAGTATTTTGAAAAATATTTAAAAATTTTAAAACAAAAACAAAAAAAAAAAAATAAAAAGAACAAAGTAGTAACTCTCCACGGCCCTCTACTGATGAGGTTCTAGGGGTCAACATGTCAATTAGTTCGTCGACAAGTGCTCATTTATTAAAAGTTGTTTTTCTTTTTGACACATAACTGGTTTCGGGAATATATTATTTTTTAATAAAAAAAATAACCCACAACTTTGTCTTATGAAAAGATTCAGTGAAAATTGAAATCAGTTTGTTTTTGGAAAAAAAAAACCAAAAGACAAATAAATTTCTGCATAAATTACAGAAAATTTAAAAGTAAAATGAAATAAAATATTGCTTCATTTGGCAACTTTTAAAGTTTGCTTGGGTGTTCGGAAAGTAATTACGTATTCGCTATAAATAAACTGTTAACCAAACAATGCTGTACCAGATCGAATGGTAAAAAAATTCTTTATCATATCTTCTATCCAATAAGGTGTTTTTTATTTATTGTGTATTCAAAAGCGTGGTATATTATAACATTAGAAATATTCACTATAATTATGGTATGATTTTCTCAAGAGAAATACTGCTGTAGAGGCATTTGAACACATTGCATATAGATGACTCATGCATAAAAGCCGTAGTTTAAAAGATTTCAAAATGTCCGCTGTTGCATATCCGTCCTGAAAGATGACCCACTTTAAATAATGAATTCTCCCCACTTTAAATGAATAACTTCTATAAGACAATAATGAGTTCTCCCCACTTCAAAACACCAGAGATTTGTCGCAAAAGTTGAGGATCATGTTCATCTGTACATGAAAATCTCATGCGAATTGGAAAAAAAAAACTTGCCATTTGGAATTTACGCTCCTTAAGAGATTCCGTTTGTGAATTGTACGGAACGTTCAACTATCTGCATCAACCTCTTAATAAGTAAATCCAGTATTTCCTTCCTGAATGGGATTGTTAGAGAGGATACAGATTGGATTGTATGTTAACATAAAACGAAAAAGTGATTATTACTGAACGAGAAACCATTTCTAATACCAAACTTAGGACTTTGAAAATCATTGCTTCGTACCTGGTGAATGGTGTCATCCATTACGAGCCGGCGGAACATGGAAGGACCATCATCGCAGATCTTTATTGCCAAAAATATGATAGGTTAAGCGAAGCATTAGGTCAAGTGTCGTGATTTAGTAAAACAGAAAAAGGGGTTTTCTCAATGCCTTGCATGTGAAAAGCAAACTCCACAAAACAAACCCAAGAAAAAAATAAGGTCGTTACGCCAGAATGTTTATCCTCAACCTACACATTTATATGATTTAACATTTATTGATATTCATTTGATTCTATCACTAGAATATTTCATCAGTTGCAGAACATTAAGAAAGAAAGACTTTCAAAATTTGATGGGTTAAAAATCAGAATTTTTTTAAAATCTGGAGTCGACGATAAACTTCCCGCCGAAAATGGACTTGATTACTTTTTTTGATAAATAATATTTAAGTAAATTTACATTTACTTTGTAATAAAAACTTATTACTTTCCAAAGGTATTAATATTTGTTAAATTATTTATTGTTTGAATGTAGAACACAAAATAATGCATATATTGGATCTAGAAGACATAATTATATATTTATTGGATATAAACGACAAAAGTATATATTTGATGGATGTGGAAGACAAAATTAAATATTTATTGGATGTAGAAGAAAGAAATATGTACTTATTCGATGTAAAAAGGTGGACATAACCATGTTAATATTCTTAGAGATTTTCAAATATTTAATGGAATTCTGAATATTTCAAAGTGATTAAAGATTTTGCTTTTACTTTTACAATTGCTTGCGTCTTATATATTATCGTATGCAGTTTCTATTTCAGGTTAGAAAGCATATCACTAATCATTATAATACAGTTATCTTACGACTTTGTATATATGGAGAATTAGTTCATGATGTCTCTATGTAACATTGAGTTCTCTATAGGAGGGTTATCCACAATGGGCGGTATCGCCCACCAGCGGGTGATTTCAACTGTTGGGTGGGCGATTTCACCTGTTGGTTGGGCGATGAATAACCGATCAGGAAATGGTGTTTGTCGATAAATGATTTTGAATATTAAATAGGTATTTCAACATATGCTAAATGAGAAAATATTCAAAGGAGTTATGCAAAGAATCTATATAAGAGAATCTGGAGGTTAAATGGAAATAACTGTGTCAAATTCCTAAGTAGGATATAAATAAACAACAAATATTTTGGTATTTTCAATAGTTCTAAGAATGGTCATTAATATTCAAATAGTTCTTCAGACAAAATAATATTTCGGATATAAATGGGTAGATAAAGAACATTAAAAATATTCACTAAATTTTTATTAATTGCTAGTAGTATATATTCTTTTTAATTTCATAAATATGACACTTGCAGCGCCAATCTTAATATTAAAACTAACCTTTACCATAAAAGTAAATTACATGAATATAGTTTTCAATGGTCAATTTTCTTTCAATTGTTCTTTAATACAATAGCAACAGAAGTCGCCACACAAGTCAGCATTATTTGTTACATTCCTTTTTTTAATTTTTTATCACATCATAAAGTCAGTTTATGAACCAGTAACAAACTTTTACCAAACACTTTTCCTATACTTTTGTATATTTACTATACAGACAAACGATAGAAAATTATTCCATGTAAGTAGGCGATAACGCAAAAACGTTTACGAACACTTGGTCCATAGTGTGTATCAGAGCTTTGGCATTCAGTACTCTATGAATTACCAACTCCGGGGTTTTCTCTCTCTGGTTAGAAAAACACCTTCTTTGTTAACCATGTCTTCTGAGCTATATCCATACTCTCCACGCTTGGCCAATTGCGGGTCGGTGAAGCTATTTAACCCATCATCAAGATGGATGACCGTTGGCTCAGAACAAGTAGTACGAACTCTAGCACATTTAATACAGCGAAGGATCCTCCTTGATAGCTGTGATTTAACAGTTCTTAGAATGGTAATTGTGAGATATCCGTCTCCCTTTCCACTCGGGAAGACGTCTAACGCTAAATAAACAAATTTTAAAAGAGCGCATTGCATTAGATCCGCATCTAATCACCATGGAATTTGCGCATGATGTTAATGTTTCATTTTCAATAGTCCCTCGAACATTTCAAGAGAATTGGCGAAAACATGTAAAGAGAATGTGTTTTTGATTAAGAATCAAACACAAGGGTTCACCTTCTGCAGCAGTCTTTTACTCAGGAATTCTAAACATTAATTTCTGCATTACGTTGTAACAGGTGATGAAAAATGGGATTTGCATGTCAACTGAAAAGGAAACAGACAGGAATCATTCCAGAGTGAGAAACCAGTGACCAAACCAAAACCAGAACTTTGTCCGCAGAAGTCCATGTTAATATATGTCTCGCGGGATATGAAAGATACCGCTCCCTACAAGATATTGAGCGTAGAAGGATCATCATTTCAGATATTTAGGGCGAGCAGGTCCAGCAAGTAAGCGATACACAAGGTCGAATGTGTGCTATTTTGGCAAATAGAAGATGTGCTATTCTACAGCATGACAAAAAACTACACACCGCAAAACAAACCTAAGAAAAAATAAATATATTTCATCATCAAAAAATGAGTTAATTTCATTAAGCATTGCCTATTGTAATTTTAATACCTTCTTTTTCTAACAGGAAGATATAGATTTAGCCTGTACGGATAATACATAATATCAGAAACCACATCACTTAAGGACTTTCAACAGCAGCAACAGTTAAAAAGTATAGCACGTGTTACTTGAAGAGAAATTAATCGCTTAATCAATGTTCTCGTTCCACACTACTTCAAACAAATGGTTAGGTAGGAAACCCCCATTAATTTTGGAAATTGCGATGACTGAACTTGAGTAACCTATTTTCTTTCTAAAAAAAATGTTTTAATAAAGATTTCATAAATTTCAACAGACCGTAGCACTGGCTGCTTGGTCAATGAATGCCAAATGTTTCGTTATAAAGAAATAGTTAATATTCTTCATCTTATAAGTTGCGTTTTCTCAGGACGTAGGCGATCATGGATCTCCACATCTTCCTGTCCCTTGTACGTCTTAATAAATTTAGTCTTTCTGTTATTTCTCCTAAACCTTGTTCCGCCATCCATTTACTCACACTCATTCTTCTATTATATGCCATGTCTCTTCAGGACAATGGCGATCATGACTCCCCACAATTTCCAGGAGTAATAACAATCATAAAACATATTTTCCTACCAACACTAACATACCAGTGCCAGACATGGGCCCTAAGAAAGACCCTTTAGAGGAGACTGATCACTTTTGGGATGAAATGCCTGTGGAAAGCAGTGAACAAGACCAGGCGAGACAAGATCTGGAGTGACGCAATAAGAAGTATGGTAGGAGTAATAACAATCATACAACATATAGAACGACAGAGGTGGTTCGGACAACTCACTCGTATGCCTATGAACCAACCAGCCCTAGGAGCATACACCCTCAGATATTCGGGCTGGAAAACGAGAGGCAGGCCAAGAAGACGTTGCAGCTACTCAGTGGCTCAGAGCCCACGAGATATATCTCTTCCAGGTCACTCGCCTTGCCGCTGACAGACATCTGTGTTTCCATGCGACCTCTAACAGCACACACGGAAGGAAAGACTAAAAATAAACTAATCACTCAGATAAGTGACATATATATATAAACAATCATTTATCTCTCGATTCATGACAGACTAGGCAGAAGATATTCTCGCAGTAGACTGCCGTTTGTTTCTGCGGTAATCTGGTTGCTAACCAAGGTCACAGGATCAAGTCTGTCCAGCTATTCAGCCCATAGCTGGGAGGAGAGAAGGTGTATTCATACCTTCCTCAAGGGGATTTGCGTGTAAATGAATGTTACGAACCGGGCTTGAATTTGAATTCGTCTCTCCGATTTCTCATAGCGAGCAAATATCTGTTACACTTCATCTGATATTATTACTCTTTGAATATGTTTTTAGTTGCGCTGTCAGACATAAAACTTTCATTAGACAACGTTTCGCATTTAGATTCAATTATTCACTTGACGTCGCCTGTTGCCATGAAAATAATAAGGAATTTGCTGATAATGGTTCTTCATTTCAAAAATCTCTGCTTTAGTTTCTGGTTTTTAACAATAACGGTTACGTTCCAATTTACCAAATCTAATTATTTCTCTCGTTTTTATTTGTAAAGACGCCATTTCCCACGAAGTCGTTCGAAGAAAATTAACGGAATAAAATCAATTTTTTTGATTGATTATTTTGCAAATATGATATCAAGGAAAAAAAAATCAATATTTATCCGTCGAAAACCGCACTACGTAATTCAGCTGAGTCAAGATTGATCCAGAGCATAATAATTGATACAATTGAACAGAAGGTGTGGTGAAAGCTTTTAGAAATTGATGGTTGAGTGGCATGGTAAGTAGGTTGACTCACCTCAGAACAACCTCTGACCTGAACCATACGCCGTTCACGATTTCTACACGCAGGCGCACACACCCTTTTTCTCATTCTCTCTCTCTCTTTCTCTCTCTCTCTTTCTCTCTCTCTCACACACTTACGTTTCCCCTCTCTCTTTCTCTCTCTCACACATGCTCTCATTCTCTCTCACACACACATGGTCTATTTTTCTCTCTCTCTCTCACATACATTCATCCTTCTCTCTCCCTCTCACACACACATTTTTCCTCACTCTCTCAGTCATAAACACACTCACTTTCGTTCCCTTTCTATCTCTTTCTCTCTCTCACACATTATAATTCTCTCTCTCTCTCTGAAATTCTCTTTCATTCACTATCTCTCTCATATACACTCACTTTCGTTCAATCTGTCTCTTTCTCTATCTCACTAGCACACACACTCTAATTCCCTCTCCCCATTTTCTCTCTCTCTCTCTCTTATTCTTTCTCCCACGCCATATATATAAGTATGTGTGTAAAATATTCAGATATAACTGAAATTTATCTGTAAAAGGACAACATGAATAAAGGCAAAAGAAAACTTATCTTAACCGACGCGTTTCGTCCTCTGAGGGACTTTAACAAGAAAAATGAAAGGATTCTATTTTGCAACAAGTATTTATAAACATGAGTAAAAATGTTGTTAGTTTTTCTCAGCTTTTTAAAAGTTTAAGTGACTCATAAATTTTCAGGCAAACTGTAAAGTTTAGATCAATTATGGAAGATGCTAAGTGATATAATTTTATGTGTAATAAACGAAAATAAGTAAATAATGTTGTTCAATTTATTCATGAAATTAGTATTTAAATTATTTTATATTGAGATAGATTCATGTATCATATATATATATATATATATATATATATATATATATATATATATATATATATATATATATATATATATATATATGGTTTTGGAGGTGTTTGTGACTATTTTAGGATTATTATTATTATCATCCATTATGGAAATACTCAGATCCTCAACCACTAATAGCAATAATATTTCTGAAGCAGGCATTTATAAAATAAATCGCCAAAACTGTTCCTCCCAATATATTGGAGAAACAAGTAGAAATTTTTAAAAAGCGCATTTATAAGCACAATTGAGACCTCACAAAAAAACAACTTAACTAACGTACTAGTCCTACATAGAAATAAATTCAACCACAATTTTGATTTTAAAATGCTACACTCATATAAAAAAGAAAATAACTCACTCAGAAGGAAAATTCTAGAGAGTGCCGCCATTTACCCAAATATTAATCTACGCCCGGGCCTTTTCCCTGTTTCACCTTTCTTAACAGAATTACTGCTCTCTCAAACAAACGTACACAACAATATCGTAAAATCAAAAGAAAATGGTTGAATCACAGCAACACAGCAATAATAACAATATCTCCACACGTGACAGTAATTGACGTAATTTTCAGTTAACAGTATGAAAATAGCGTCCTCTAAATTCTTCCAGTTACTAAGGACATTTTGATTTTTTTATTATTAATTACTTTGTTTAAATAAATTCATTTTGTTTTTTACTTTGAGAAAGTCCACATTGGACGAAACGCGTCAGCAACTACTACAGTTTTCCTATTGTCATTTATATTTAAAAATATTGTCTTTTCTACAGGTTAACTCTGAGAATTTTTCAGATATATATATATATATATATATATATATATATATATATATATATATATATATATAGACAAGTATAGGATTGGTGTATACGGAATAAATTCCAATAACCAACAAATACTATTGTTAAACGAGTGCTCATTTATTCGTGTTGAACTATCAACACCATCACTTGATAAGACACCAGAAGTGTTGAAACAAAATGACTTTTTGTAGTGATTTTATAACATTTTTATGTTATAATTTTCGAATAAATGATTATATATGTGTGTGTTTGTGTTTGTTTGTGTGTTTATCTATCTATCTATCTATCTATCTATCTACATATATATATATATATATATATATATATATATACAAATATAGATAACTATACTCGTTTAGAAAAACCCTCGAATTTTTGATTTACCAATAACCAAATCAATCTCGAGGGAAAAAAAGTTTTAAAAGATAGATAAATAGATAGGTTTGTCTGGCTCACTGGGTATATATATATATATATATATATATATATATATATATATATATATATATATATATATATATATATATATAAAGCATTTCAATCCAAGTTAGGCAGGAGTGCCACTAGCAGGAAGGGGTTACTGAGGATTGAGAACAAGATTGAAGAAGCGTGTTTGAGGAAAGGAGACAAATAAGGACGGGGATCAAGATCAAGATGTCACAAGATGTCGATTGACATTACACTACAATATTTGAAGATTATAGTTATCGGGAAAGCAAGCAAGAGGAAGGGAGTTCCACAGACGGGAAGTGCGGAGCTATTTGAGTCGAACAGACGGTTAAATTTAACCGTTTCGATAGTGGTAAGGCGGACTTGAAATGCCAGCCTGGTAACTTGCTTAAACACACACACACACACACACACACACACACACACACATATATATATATATATATATATATATATATATATATATATATATATATATATAATGAAATGGATTAGGTCCCACAAACGATAATCTTTGTTAAGTCAATAATATTAATATTTCTTAATTGTAAGCATTAATCTTGTTAGCAACTCAATAAACGCTAATATTTAAACATATTTTTTTAGCTTTTGAATAGTGAGAACATTTTTGGGCCAATCTTTTCATATATCTAAGATGCGATGGATAAACCAATGTTTGCTGATCTTTATCGTCGCGTGGTTTACACAGAATCCGTGCCCCCAGAAACAATAAATCGAGTAAGATCGATTGTAAATTTAATAGAGTCTACGGTAAACTTTAAACTTAATAACTTCAAAGCGAAGTATTTGCGGACATATTTTCATCTGGACTTTTCGCCTCGTTTTGGTGTGAGGAATCTGCCCCCATTGTTTGCAAAAATATTTTTGATACACCTTGTACACGGTGCGATGGATAAATTCTCGGTTAAATTAAACAAAAATGAAAATAACACGGACATTTAATTTAACAGTTCTATATACCAAAATTACATAAAGATATCTTGAAATACTAAAGAGTAAATTTATTCAATAAAAACGCCATTGGCTTCAACCACGGTCTTCAGACGACGTCGTAAATTAAATTAGCATGGTACAGAGTCCTGTTTCCAGACATATGTTCATCCAGCAGCCACCATCTTGATCCAGAGAAGCATTACATCCTCAAGCCACTTAATTTCGGCCTCCCTGTTGAGTCTGTGACCTTGTGGGAAGATGAATGGCGGCATAGCGTCGACATCACTAGTGATATCTCCTAACAACTTCGTATTCACCATTAGACTCGTCCAACTCTTTCCGAATCTTTTGCACTGCCCTCAGACTAACATACAAACACCCTGAAATGTCCGGAGTGGACCTTCCGGCGCGAATGTCAAGCAGTACAGCATCCCGTTTCCAAATTTCTGGTGGAGTGAATTACGTCATGATGTTTTTTAAATCACAAACGGTGCCCAGCTGACTCTATTATTCTACGCAAGCGACAAAATCAAAACTAAACAACGCGCATGCGCGAAACCAAAAATATAATTTTCACTCAAACAGCTTCTTTACGCAAACTAATGTATAGTTTTCCCCAATCACTACAATCTTAACCAGCTTAAATATAGGATTAAGCGTTATCTTCCTCGTCTATCCGCATAAAGTACCTCTTACTCTGTAATTATCTATTTCATGTGGCACCTTGGCGATGTACAGGATAATCCTCATATACATATATATATATATATACATACATATACATACATATATATATATATATATATATATATATATATATATATATATATATATATATATATATATATATAGCTTTTTTTTTCTTTAAAATTACACGAACAGGCTGACAGACACTATTTCGAGTATGGGTATTGGAGGTGATAAGGTATTTAATTTCATTTGTGAAAGCTTTTTCAATCACATATATTTTTGTCTTTATGTCATTCTAACCTGAGGAAACAAACGAGAGAAGATACTCTCGTCGAAACGCGTCCTTAATAAATTTTCAACTTTGTCTCATCATTTCCAGGTAGATAGATATATAGATATTAAATCATGAGATAGATAGATGGATATATACATATACATAAACTGAAATAGATAGATAGATAGACAGATAGATAGATGTGAACAATATACGATGTATATATGCATACTCATAGATAGATATGAACAAACTGACATAGATAGATAGTTAGATAGATATGTGATGAACAATATATATATATAGATATGAAAAATATATGATGCATATATACGTATACATAGATATGAACAACTTGAGAGGGAGATGAACTAAGATAGATATTATATTTAATGTCAATTTTAGAAGAAACAGAAAGAAAAGGAATTATCTGTGTCGTTTCATATTTATGCTGTTTCATGTAATATACGTACATACATACATATATATATATATATATATATATATATATATATATATATATATATATATATATGTCTCAACCTTTCCATATCAATCTTTCTATCTTTCTATAAACAATATCAGTGTACACATATTAATCTGTTTCATGGGTAACAGCTTTCTGCATCAAAAGATTCTACTACCGATAGATAGATAGATACGAACAGACTGAGATAGATAGATAGATAGATAGATAGATAGATAGATATGAATAGCTAGATAGACAGATATTGTTTGTGTCATTTTTAGAAGAAGCAGAAAGAAAAGGAATTGTCTATGTCATTTCATATCTATCTAATTATATATCTATTTATCCATCTATCTATAACACAAAGTATGCATGCACATAATCTGTTTTGTACGTAACACATTTCTACATCAAAAGTTTCTACTACACATAAATAGATAATGATCAGACTGAAATCGACAGATATGTTTAAGTGTCATTTGTAGAAGAAAAAGAAAGAAAAGTGATTATATATCTACGTCGTTTCAAGTCTATCTATCTATATGTCGTTTCATATCTATCTATCTATCTATACATACATACATATATATATATATATATATATATATATAGAGAGAGAGAGAGAGAGAGAGAGAGAGTTAAATTCACAGATGAATTCTGTGGACAAGACAGATTGGTATCAAATGACAATTGGGAAAAATCATACATTTTGCCGACGCGTTTCCTCTTCCGACTTTTTCAAGGCAAAAATGAAATCGAAATGTTTTTGTTTTTATAGTTACATTAAAGGCTTAGACACAAGCGTCTATCTTTTAAAAATTTTTATATTTATGCCTTTTCATATAATATATATCTCAACCTGAATATATCTATTTATAAAACAAATTCTATATACACATATTAATCAGATTTGTACGTAACACATTTCTATATCAAAAGATTCTATTACAGATGCATAGATAGATAGATAGATAGATAGATAGATAGATAGATAGATAGATCATGAACCGACTGAAATAGATAGATAGATAGATAGCTAGATAGATCATGAACTGACTGAAATAGATAGATAGATAGATAGATAGATAGATAGATAGATAGATCATGAACTGACTAAAATAGATAGATAGATAGATAGATAGATAGATAGATAGATCATGAACCGACTGAAATAGATAGATAGATAGATAGATAGATAGATAGATAAATGAACTGACTGAAGTAGATAGATAGATAGATAGATAGAGAGATAGATAGATCATGAACTGACAAAAAATAGATAGATAGATAGATAGATAGATAGATCATGAACCGACTGAGATAGATAGATAGATCGATCGATATATAGATAGATCATGAACTGACTGAAATAGATAGATAGATAGATGGTTAGATAGATAGATAGATCATGAACTGACTAAAATAGATAGATAGATAGATAGATAGATCATGAACCGACTGAAATAGATAGATAGATAGATAGATAGAAATTATGTTTAAGCGTCATTTGTAGTAGAAACAGAAAGAAAACGAATTAGCCGAATGGACAGACATGGCAAAATTGACGAATGTTAAACGTCATCGATTTTCCCACCTGACCTGATTTGTAATTTAATGATACACTTAGCCAATTGGTGCCATTAAATAAACACAGTTGCCTTTCTGTTTCAGACGCTGCACAAATGTACATTTATCTGACGCACATAAAGACACAATGTACAATGACCAAGACCCGCATATTATAGAGCGTTACTGAGGGATGTTTTTGTGTGAACGGTAAAATTAAGAGGTAAGAGGCACAGTTTATGACCATATGTGGGAAAGATAACGGTAAATCGTAAATTTGGATAGGTTAAAGAAAGCATTCCCTAGGGAGTCGGTTTCAGAAAGTAACGGTTCCTTTCAAGAATCTGATAGACTGGGACGTTCGTCTTACTAATTCGTTCTCCTCAGTGTATGGTATATCGTTGCTGGATCCATCCTTCACATCTACAAGTCTAGTATTCGATCATGCATTGAATACTATTGCCATATATGGTCCTGTGCCCCCGGAGTTCATCTCGAGGTTCTCGACAACACCCAAAGAAGGATCTGCAATGCGATCGGTTCTGACCTGGCATCTCGACTCCAGTCTCTTTCTCAGAGACGTAATGTGGTTTTCTTCTGTCTTTTCTTCAAATATTTTCATGGCATCTGCTCTGACGAGCCATTTTTACTGGTGTCCCGACTGCATGAATTTAAGCGTGCAACTAGGTTGGCATCTCGATCCCCCACTTTTACTGTCGAAACAGTTAAATGTAACCGCCTGCAATAATGTCACAATGGCACTTCCCGACAGTGCAACTCCCTTCCTCTTAGTTGCTTCTCTCAATCAACATCTTCTCATGACTTGATCCCCGTTCTTCTGTTATCTTTTCCTTACTCCCCAAAATAACCTTGCATACTAGTGACCCTCCCGCTTTGCTTGGGGTGAAGTGCTTAAAACAAAAAAAAAAAAACAAAAAACAAAAAAATAAGGAATGTTGAACATTTTCCATAGAAATAGGAATAGTGTAGATAGACCTTGTAACATTTCGCTTGGGGGACGGAATTGTATGGTGGAAAATATTTAATCAGCCACAGGGCCGGGTAGACGCTTCTGGTCTCTACAAAGACTGAAGGGCGATACCCGGGTAGTACCAGCTCAGTTATGGAAGATGTACTCAATTTTCTGTAGTTGCTGTAATTTTCTTGTCTCCACACCATATTTAAAATCATTAATCATGTCTAGTCGTTGAAATATTGAAGTAATTATTGATGAGAAGCTCTGTAAAAAAACTGCAAAATAAATACGATACACTTACAATATATGCATTTCAATGGATGGACATATGAATACTATTGAATCCGAGAAAATCTACCTCCTACAATTTCAGAAAATTACCCAGTTGAGGGCAAATGCAGATCTACCAGGTTATATATCAAGCAACCATTTCCCCCCCAAAAAATTATGAAAAATTATAATGTTTACATTGGAATTTCTGTGGGGGAATGGAAACAGGGATTTTATACCCATAGGCACTCATTTTCTAACACTAAACAAAACGTTACACAGCTCTTTCAAAGAAATTTTAAGAATTGAAAGAGAAAGGTTTGAATCCATAGATAGTTTGGAAGATTATAGGTTTCGCACGTACGCCTAATAATCTTAGAGATAGGTGTGACTTATGTTTAGAAGAAAAAAATTAGAATAATAAAATGCAAACTTCAAAGCCAACTATTGAATCAGAGGAATGGATTAGTATCAAATGTCCACATAAAAACAAATTCAATTTTCCATAATAGACGTTTTACTTAATTAGCTAATAGATTTCTCTAATTCTTCAAATGTCGAATGGATAACTAATCCTAATTTCTATATTTCCATCTTTACACTATATCAATTATATCTCATAAATTGTTCCCTGTTTTCAGAACTCTCTTTTTTTTCACTTACATCTTTTTATCCATATATTTTAAGGTTGTTTTTTAATATAACTTTATATTTTTAAGTATAACATTATATTTTTAAATATAACTTGTTTTTAGATATAACTTATTTTTAGAAATAACTTCCTTACTTTATTTTATTTCACTATATTTTCTTATTTTTAAATATATTTTATTTTATCTTATATGTTTTATTTTTATATTTATTTTTATTTTTAAATATACCCTATTTATTTTATATTAAATATAACTTATTTTTAAATATAATTTTACTTATCTTTAAATATAAATTAAATATGACATTTTTAAATATAACTTGTTTTTGGAATATGACTTTGTGCTTTTAAGTATGACTTTGTATTTTTAAATACAATTTTACCTATATATTTTTAAAATTTTAAAACCGCTTTTTAGCCCTCTGTAAGATGTAAATTAACGTTTCATTCATCTTATAACACCAATTTAATTTCATAAGTTTAATATCCGGGTTTAATTCTATCCTACCCTGACCACTGTCTCGTGCCTTTCGTTTGACTGAAACATTGAAATGGATACATTCTGTATTAGTTTTTCTACGTTTTTTTTTGTAGCTTTCACAGTTAAATTTCTATTTAAAACGTGAACTCAGTCTATACCAAGGTTGAATAAGACAGACGAATTATATTTTCGTCTGTCGAAATAGGCTTATTCTCCAGATGAGTTGATTTTGGATTTTATATATATATATATATATATATATATATATATATATATATATATATAATTTGATTAATTTTATTAACTGCATTCTTTTCCTTATATCCTAACTAGCAGCATGGCCCGGCGTTGGCCGTGCTTGATTCAAAAATCGTACGACTCATACAGCAATCGCTATCACTTGACTTAAAATATTTTTGCCCTTCCTTGACTTTAAAGGAGTGCCCTTTGCCGTGCTGATATTGCTACATGCCTTCCTTCTTGCCTATCTCACACTGCGAATTTTTCCTAACCTCTATACTAAACATTAAATTTGTTACGAAAAAAGAACTAAACAAAATGAACACAGAACGATCATCTTTAAAAAAGGACTCGTTACTGGAAATACCGAATGAAAAAAGAATGTTAACAACAAATACTTTTTCAGACCCAACCCAATTCTGCGGAATAAGAATAAACTTTGAGTTTAAACAAGCGAATGAGTCAATTGGAGTAAAGTGCCATGCCGATTTAAGTTTTTCCCACTTGTGACGAATGCAGCTATCAATTTTTTGCATGCTAGCATGCTTTTTAACGTTCGTGTCAGTCAGCTGTTGGCTCTCACGCTGACCAATAGAATCTTCCTGCCTATTCGTGGCAGCCAGCTATAGGCTCTCACTCTGGCCAAAGAAAATGGCCGCAAACTACATGAAAAGTGCCGTAGAAGCATGAAAAAATCGATTATTTCCACTATCGATGGGAGTTGGGAAATGCAAAGTCGGTCTTGGAGCATGTGCATGTAAATTTTGGTGCAAATTCATCGAAAATTGTGGCTGTGCATCCGTTACACACACATATACACACTCATCCTTCCTTTTATAGATAAAGATAAAATATTTTAAATTTACATTGTCCAAAAAATATCTGAGGAGAAAGTTGTATTCATACACAAATCTCCACCACATAAATAGTAGTTGATACAGCTGGAGGCTAAATAAATTAATCCTGTCCTCGAAGACTAAGCAACTAAGCAAATAGTGGTGAATAATAATTATAGTTCACAAAAAATACTGACTTTCAGACGAGTATCAATAATTAAAATTATACAAAGTTTTCTTGACCTAGGTCGACTGTTCTTTTTACAGGATTTTTAATCGCAAATTCATTATTTGGTTCCGATTCATATTTTTATATCAGCCGCGTATATAAACAAGCATTTGCATATTAATTTCCAATTATTATGTGTGTTAAAAATTATATACACTCATAACACATTATCACAAGAATATTAATTAAATTTAAATAAGCATAACACAGCATATATTTATACAATTCACTGCATCACTTTAAAACCTTTCTTTATAAACAACTACTTGAAAGGTGAAGAAGCTATATGTGTCATTGACAAGATGGTAAATAAATAAATAGATGCACGCTGATTTGCTGCCGTCACATACAAGTATTTTGAAATAAGTTGAAGAAACTAGTATAGTGATTTTCTATACGTAGCTTAGATGCGGCAAAACCCGAAAGTATGCAGCATCCACTTAGGATCTAACTCACTGTTCAGTTGTAACTGATGTGGCAGAGACAGATTTGATAAACATTACTCCACGTCAAAGTGCTCAAAGGAATATATATATATATATATATATATATATATATATATATATATATATATATATATATATATATATATATATAAATTAACTGATCTAAAAAATATGATTTAAATCAGTTAAATTTTAAATCAGTTAATTTTAAATCAGTTAATTTTTAAATGATTTAATTTTAAATCAGGTAATCTATAATATGTATGCTCTGTAAATTTACATTGAGCACTGTTTTGTAAAAATAAAAATATCAATAAGGACTCTGGATTACATATCTTACTGTTCTTTTATTTTTTTACTATGATATATATATATATATATATATATATATATATATATATATATATATATATATATATATTTGGTTGAGCTCTCTGGGGAGGAAATGTGGGTTTGTAAATAGTGACTATTACGGCTCATAATGCAAGACTCTTCGGTAAATCAAATTGAGTTCTCTCGGTCACTGTGTGTTTATCTAAAAATAAATACGCTTAAATCCAGCTTCATCCCTGCCATGCCCCAATGGCTTAGTGGTAGAATCCACGACTGACGCCAATTCAGTCGGGTTTTTGATCCTAGCTAGGGGCAACCAGATGTCTAGCCACACTGATGAGCTGTGATACAGAGAAACAGTCTGTCTATATATATATATATATATATATATATATATATATATATATATATATATATATATATATATATATATCTTCCTTTGCGCACTTCGTATTCGTATATGAAAAAAAATATACTTATTATTTTGAAAAAAAAACTACACCTGTTTTTAGATTTTCTCCAAATTGTCACTCAATGTTTTAACTATGAATCCCTGTGCAACAACAAACCTTCTTTTCTAGTTTGTAGTATTAAATAGGAGGCACCGTGGAGTAATGAATAGCGGCTTGGATTGAGAAATTGGTAGCTGTATGCAGCGACCAGAGTCAATACCTGTGCGTTTTGGGTCCGTCTTGCAAACGTCCTTGAAGCGTTCATTCACCTTGCTCTTTGTTAACGCCGGCTTCGATCGCTGGGTCACGTACATCGTATGAATGACGACCGTAGACGAAAAGGCATGTTTTGTGAGTTAGTCACAAGACGCCGTCTAGTCGGCCACCCCACGCTACGTTTGTTATATTGATAGCATTAGCTGCAAGAATTCTTAGATCAAGCCTTGTCAACTATTACTCTTTTTCACTAATATTTCTTTCATCTTATTTCTCTTGACCTTTATAACATCTAGGAAGACATGGATAGCGGATCGGATTGATGAATCGGAGAGCCGAGTTCGAAATCCAGTAAAATCCATTACATTTTCTTACGTGCTAATACCCTCTGTAAAGGTATGAATCCTCTTCTTCTCCCCAACTCTCAGCTATGGGTAAAGACCGGATTATATAGACTTCGTTAGCAACTGGTCTACCGAAGTAAGAAACTGCAATCTACCGAAGGAAAAGAAAAACTACCTCGTCATTCATGTATCGAAAGATACATGATCGCCTAAGTGTGTATCATGCATGGCACATAAGTGTTAATTTTTACATTTGCATTCAAAGTATATATTGATATAGTAAAATAATTTATTTTCATTCTTTAAATCAGGACTTTTCTGCATCAAGGCATTTTGGGTGTTTTTCATAAATTTGTTACTTCCATTTTTACCAGCCAATTTTATAATATTTAATCTTCTACCATGAGTTCAATGGAACAATAAACCTTCTTATACCGTCTTTAGTACTAATTATTAATTTTTCATTCAAAGTATATTTCATGGAAGCATTGTATCTTTGAATGTAAAGAAGTAAATATATACTATTTACATTATTCGGACTATCGTCTTCATCTTTATTGCCATATTTATCACAACGTTTCGGCCTTTCAGTATATGTCTATATTTCTGAGATGAGGTATTATGTACATTATTTACATTATTCAGACTATTGTCTTCATCTTTGTTGCCATATTTATCACAAAGTTTCGGCCGTTGTACGCTCCGGCCTTCTTCAGATGGTAGGAATGTCGAACTGAACACTTTATTTCGCTCTCTGGGCTAGACTGTTCTAGTTCCACGTGCCATGTCTAATGGATGTCAGTTATCAGTTATCTCCTGTTAATTCCCCTCTCCAAGTTCTCACAGCCATAACCAGGTATTGAACTCACACTCTTTTAGGTCCTGTTACTGGATCTAACTAACGCTTTTATCCACTGTGCCATGTGTCTAAATAATGTAAATAGTGTACATAATATCTCATCTCAGAAATATAGACAGATACTGAAGTAAATATATATCTACGAAATCCTAAAATAATCTATTTTGATTCTTTAAATCGGGATACATTGGCATTAAAGCGTTTTAAATGCTTTTGACACGTTTTCGGATCAAAAGGATTAATTCTTAACGAATAGTTAATAAAAAATATACTTATTATTTTAAAAACTTTTTAAAGATATTACTTCATATTTCCATGTGAAATGTTAACTATGAAGCCCAGAGGAAAAATAAAGCTCTCTTTTAAGACTTTAAATACAATGTGTAATTAATATTAAGATTGATAATATTGCTATCTCATCATTTTATTATGAATGAAAAACAACGGGTTCAGGGTGGTCTAGTTGCTTACTAAAGAGCTACAGTATCTTCTTTCATTCCTTTATTCACTCGGAACAATGCCAGCATTATTTACTTAATTTAATTTTATTTTTATTTATTTAATTACTCATTATTTCTTTCTGCCAGAATTTCTGGGATGAGGATTTATCATTATTTACGTTAAGGGTCGGATCCGTCCCGCGAAGCATTTTGACCGGCCCGCGAGCCTGATTACCAATGACTCTATATTTAACATGAGGGACGATCTTCAAATGAAATTTGTCATATGTCATTTTCCATAGAATGTCTACACATCTCAGTGCACTAAAAAATATTAGACTATCTGCCAGTTATCTTTCATGAGACTTATTTTCCCAAGTTGCGTTGCCTACGTTTATTGTCAAATAATGGATACATATTTGTTATGGCTCTTGGCTACATTAAAAGATAACAGAAGCGAAAGGAACGATAAAGTGAAAGAGGCCAGGGAGGGACTGACATGCGAGGTAGCAGAAATCTAAAGACACTTAAACATACGCGCATTATACATACATGCCTCATGAATGTGTGGATGATACCGCATGTGTACGTACGTAAGTGTATATGTTTGCAACTATTTGTACTCGTATGTATGGGTATATGTGCTTCGTTTTTGTTTGATGTGTGTGTGTGTGTGTGTGTGTGTGTGTGTGTGTGTGTGTGTGTGTGTGTGTGTGTGTGTGGTTTGTTTGTGGAACAACTTTCAAAAACAGTTTCAAACCTACACGTCATAATTTCATTCATTTCACTTCGGTTGATTTTTTTTCACTTTGAAGTATTTTGACGTTCCTTGAGGAAAAGTAATTTTTGTAAGGTGTTTTTTAATTTTAATTTTTTCTTTTGTTTTTCTGATTTCTCAATGTTTATTTTCATTATGGTTTTAAATATTTAGGTTGACAGGGGCGTCTGCATATGTAATTTTCCTTAATTTTTCATTAATGGCCTTCGTCCGGCCCGCGACCCATCATTATAACACGATCCGGCCCGCGGGGTCGAATCAGTTGTCGACCCTGTATTTACGTGAATAATATTCGCGCCATTTACGAACGTTTCGCTTGTGTGACTTCCGGTTAATCATCAGGTGATATCACTAATCAGCAGGCAGGTTTCATTTAAGGCTTCAAGTTAACTACAGAAAATTGTCCCACGGGAAAATAGGTTAATGCGATAAAACGTTGGTTCGTTAATTTAGTCGAAGTACGATAGATTTAGTGTCTGAGGAAAAAAGACTAACAATACATGAGCAGTACTGAAAAAAAGATAAGATGAGAGATCACTAGTCGTGAACATCGGCTGAAGAAAAAAAAACTACCTTTGTAGATTACATAAAGGTTTCAGTTTTGTTATATTCCGTGCTAATAGGAATATATACTTGACATACACGGTGCATAAAATAAGTAGAGGTTTATTAAAAAAAAAACAACAGTACAATAAGAATAAAGGTAACAGCTATGCGAACGATCGACGCAAGTGAATCCAGTAGTGAGTGCTACTATTGGAAGGTCGGTAGTTCTCGCGTAAGTATGAGTCGTACTCAACAGATCCTAGAAAGTCGATATTTATTTGTACAATGTTACAAAACGTGACACAAGACCAAAATGGGGATTGGGGAAAAGGACGATCTTCTTCGGTCTTAAATTTAAACTTAGCTAGCTACAAACACTGACCCATACATGCAAACAATAGTCCTAACACCAAACAACGCATTCTTACCAACCTTTCTTACAACATCCGCCATAATACTTCTTTGTCTCTATGAAAATCCTAAATAGTCCCCATATGTACAATTCATTGTCTGTGGCGGGGAGAGGAATAAAACCACAATTTAAAAAATCCCCAATGAGTATATACAATATGAATATAATTTCTTTACAAGAAACTAAACAAAATCATGTTAGTAATACCCCCCACTCAATTCTAAAATGTGGTAGAAACATCAGTTAACGGGACGAAATCGATGCGGGATTTTATAGTATAAAACATCCATTCATCCCAAGCACTCAACACAGACACGCACACATTCAGACACAACAACAAATACGAAAACACATACGCGAAACGATAGATACCCCGCATCTACCAGAGAACTGACACCACTAACCACCTAACGATGGAGGAGATTGGGAGTTAAACTAAAGAAAAATAGGGACAGAAATAAAAGGGGCCGATGAGCATACATACCTCAGCTAAGTTAACTGAAAAAAGAAACAAGATTCAAAAACAAACCTAAACTAGCCTAATTACAAGATGAGAGATCACTAGCCATCAACATCGGGCGAAGAAAAAAAACTACCTTTGTAGATTACATAAAGGTTTCAGTTTGAAATTCCCGAAAGGTTACCTGAAACGACAAACACATAATGGACTGTAATAATAGCAAAATGTGCAGAAGCAATGATTTAATCTGAAAATAAACATTTCTTAGACCAACCGCTTGAGCGATGTCTTTATTACTCAATATATTTGAAGACTGGGTGAAGCATGGCATGATACACAGCATGCATTCCAATGGAAGCGAGTAAGCAATGACTGAGCAGTACCAAAAAATAAGAACTTAACGATATACCTAGACCTGGACAGGGGAACGTGAACAATCTAACGCCGTAGATTAACTAAAGGGTTCAATGAAAAATACCAAAATCGATATAACCTGACGAAGGCCGGAGAGTACAACGGTCGAAACGTTGTGATAACAACAACAAAGATGGGGGAAATACTCCGAATATAAATAGTGTAAACAAAGATTAATTTTATTCATTTTCCTTAAAAAGGATGCCCCAGAATTAACTATCTATTTCACTGAAATCGGTAAATATTTAAAAAAAATCTCATCTTTATTTCTTTCCATCGTCTTTAATATGTGTTAGAAATGTAAAAATTTCTAATTGTGTTTATAACTTTACAATGATTATAATATTTTTTCCCTAAATTTATTTTCATTCCGTTCCAGAACCATATTGATAATGGACACACAAGAACGCATCTTTGTTGGGCACCTCCCATCTCTGTATTTCTTCGCATGAGGGTTTCATAAAAATAAAAGGTTATCGGCAAAAGATCAATATTTAGCTGAGCTTAAAGAAAGCATTTAGTTAACAGTGTAGGAAATAATTCCCGAAATCCTTCAAAACATGTCGCATATCGTAAAGGAAAAAAGTCGAGGTGTAGACGGAGCATATGTTGTAAATTTACAATAAACTTTCGACGAAAAATATAAATCAATGTGTTTTATATCATAAATAGGCAATAAACATAAAATTGAGTTAGTTTAAAAAATTGCCCGTTTCACTGATATAGATAGTTATATCTAAAACACCATACAAACATATATATATATGTGTGTGTGTGTGTGTGTGTATATATGTGTGTGTGTGTGCGTGAGTGTGTGTTTATATATATATATGTGTGTGTGTGTGTGTGTTAGCGTGTGTGTGTGAGTGTGTATATATATATATACATATATATATATATATATATATACATATGTATATATGTGTGTGTGTGTGTGTGTGTGTGTGTGTGTGTGTGTGGGTGTATATATATATATATATATATATATATATATATATATGTGTGATTGTGTGTGTGAGTGTGTGAATGTACACACACACACACACATATATATATATATATATATATATATATATATATATATATACACAATATGAACATGTGGAAAAGCTTACTTGAGGTGCGTTTCGTCCATAAGGACTTGTTGTTTCCAAATTGTCATACAATTTGAACAATGATCTTCTTGATGTATAAATATATACATCTCACACACTAACACACATACATACACACACACACACACACTCACACACTCAGAAATATATATATATATATATATATATATATATATATATATTTATAGATAGATAGATAGATAGATAGATAGATAGATAGATATGCATGCTAACTACAAACAGGATGTGAAAATCATAAAAACCTAATTCGTTATATACCAATAAAGAATAAAATTAATCATATTTTATAAAATATTAAAAAAAATAACCAATTTAATTACTCGCCATAACTCCTCCATATTAACTGACGAAAATCTACATTATATATCCATCCAAATGCCCTTTGGGAGAATGTATCTCCGAATGAAAAATAAATATATATGTAGATATACAACTACATTATCAAGACGTCTTATCTAACCGTTCGACATTTACACCAACATTCCTGTCCACATTCACAGTATAGAAAGGTACTAATTGATAACACAACTATCGTACACCAAGAAAATAACAAATTAAAACTACAGATCCTCGAAGCAATCTACATTAAAAAAATTGTAGCCTACACTGAATAGAATCAGCTACGAACAGGACAGTTTTCACGCTTTAATGGATGCATAACAATGACATTCCAACATAAAATTAAAAAAAATCCATAGTTAGTGGATAATTTTTCATGTTCGAATGAACGCTAAAGCATAACTATCAGCCGTTGCATTTAAAAGCAAAAGAAAATAATCAGTAACGGATAGTTACACATAGTTTTTACCTTAACAGATGATCTCAGAAAGAGATGGAAAGTACTTGATTTTTAATGTTACAGTATATTTCTTGGATCACTTGATTGTAATACAGGTGACTATGAACGGATTATGCTTAAATTAAGCATATATAATGTTTGTAATTTACTTAATCAGACGTGTATATATATATATATATATACTTTCATTGCCATATTCACAACGTTTCGGCTGGTGTACGCTCCGGCCTTCTTCAGCTGATTGGAATTTCGAACCAAACCCTTCATTTTTTCTACCGGGGTAGATTTTTCTAGTTCTACGTGCCATGCCACTTTCGGATGTCTCAGTTATTTCCCTTTAACTCAACACTGCAAGTTTTTGTGACAGGTTATTGAACTCACAACTCTTTGGCTCTAGTCACTGGAGCTAACCAACTTTTTCATCCACTGGACCATGTGTCCTCGAGGACAACTGTGTATGAATGTTCTGAGACTACAACGGCCAAAACGTTGTGACTATGGCAATGAAGATGTGTATAACAGTCCGAATAATGTAAATAATGAAATTAATCATAATACCTCATCTCATATTTTTGTGGCGTCCTCCCTCTGAAGACTTTTGTGGTGTCCTTCCTCTAAAGACTTTTGTTGTGTCCCCCCTCTAAAGACTCTATGTTGAACTCTTGCGCCTACTCTAAGATTAGTAGGAGAGAAGAGTCGAATAGATTGAACGCTCGGTCAACCGACACACTCTCGCTAGTCGTGTAATACTCTTCTGTTGTACTTACTGTTTAATATATGATATATCTGTAACACTTGATTTGTTATTTCTTGGTTATTTACTTGATCACAATAAACACACACACACACACACACACACACATATATATATATATATATATATATATATATATATATGCTAATGCGTAGCCAGTTAGATCAGGGCTAAGATACAAAGACAAGCTGAAAAGCAACATGTCAGCAGTCAATATACCACATAACACCCTTGAGCGCTTAGCTTTGGAGCGGGTAGAATCGAGATCAACGGGTTTTAGTGGACTCAGCAATTTTCACTCTGTTTGTCTGAATCATCTTCAAGAATCGAGAGCAAGATCTAAAAGGTCAGCCTATCTATACTACGAATCAGAAAGACCTGACATTTTTCGGGCACATAGTTAGGAAAAGGGGTTTGGAAAATTAGACACTCACAGTATTTTTTGAAGGCAAATGACACATAGGAAAACATCGAATAAAAGACTGACGTACTTGTGTAAATGGGTTGCCCTAACAGGAATTAGGAAAGACACAAAACATCGAGCTTCAAAGAACCGAAAATTGTGGAGAGCTAGGATACTCCACGTCCTGAAGGGAGACGGCACAGAGAAGAATAATGCAATATTTCACTTTTACAGAATATAATTCAGGTGACTGTAGGAGTAATTACCATCGAAAAGGGAATATATATATATATATATATATATATATATATATATATATATATATATATATATATGTTCTCAAAATATCATGTACCCGACACTTCAAATATGCTACGCCACTTATCCTTTACATAATGAATCGGAAATATTCTCGTCTTCACCCCGTCACCTTTTGCTTTCTGACAGTCCGTTATTTTCCCAGCACCCGGACACACTCCTTGCCAAGAAACACTTATACACACGGCAGAGATGATAAGTACTTGTTTCTTCCTTTCATCCGTCCGTTCACTTCAGAATCTTCAATTACGTGGAAAGCGCGCCATCACTTTCCCGCCTCTTCTTGCACGGCCTTCCATTTCAACCGCACTTCTCTACATCCCAGCTTATAAAATCGTTTCTACTTTCACATTCACTTTCGATTTTGCATCTGCTTCTGTCTTTATCAAACATAAACTAATATATACAATGCTTAATAGTCTAAGATTATTACACGAGACACGCTTCTTAGCACTGCGGCACTCAAACTTAAAAGATTTGTATTAGCTACAGTCATACATGACTCACACTCCCAAGACCACACACAGACACAGACACAGACACACACACACACACACATATATATATATATATATATATATGCGTGTGTGTGTGTGTGTTTGTGTGTGTTTGTGTGTGTGTCTGTCTTTGTGTGTGTACTGATACATATACAGTTATACTGCACACACACACATACACTTATATGCATATACCGGGTAAGGGTAAAATGGTTCAAATTGTGTAACAGCAAAATTGTCCAACTGTTGGATTAAGCTTTGAAAGCGTTGTACCTTTGAAATGATTAAAGATATTTTACCGGAATTCTCCGAGGTTTTTATAACAGCGTTATCCAAGCGGAAGCGTGCGGCGCTCTTGGAAAGCAATAGCATAGATTGGCCTAAGACCTGGGAGGCAAATCTCGTAGATAGAACATTTCTGAATGTTTTGTAGATACTTACCTCAGTAAATCTCTACAAAACAGATTATTCTTCTCTTTACCAGACGACTATGCTCAGAAAAATGAAAGTACCCCGGCCTTTTATATCTATCTATATATATATATATATATATATATATATATATATATATATATATATATAATTATATATATATTATAAATTAATTGATTTAAAATATGTTTTTTTCGCTACACAGTTCCAACCATGTTTCAAAAATAGAAGCTAAAAACCCCGTGTTTTCCGCCCGAAGCGATTGTGTGACCCCTATCATATGAACAACTGAGTATGCAAATGAAACATTAAGTCACAGAAAATATTTTACTTCCTTTATTTTTTTGATTTTTCACACACACACACACACACACACATATATATATATATATATATATATATATATATATATATATATATAAAGGGAAGAAGTTCTAGTTGTTCCAACCAGAGAAAAGTGTATATATTAAAAAGAAGAGAGAAACCCCAAGCGGTTTTGTTTGTAATATGGATTTTTTTTAAAAATATATTATACGTTATTTTCCATAATTTCGCTACACGGGTTTCCGGTCTCGCGGCCTTCATCAGGCAAATAGCGCATATTTCCACATATTATTAAAAGGAATTAATTTTTCTTATGTTTTCAATTTTAAATCTGTATATATTATTTGGGGACAAATATGGATCGGGATCCGACAGAATAATAAGATAGGAAACTTTTATCAATCTAACGTTTCCATTTTCTTAAAGCTTCATCATTCTGGTATTTTTACTTTCGTTTTGTTAATCCGGTTTCAGACGCATTCGATTTGTTAGACAAAGGTTAGTATCATTTTTGGCTTTCCGAATTCAAGGAGAGAACACGTCCATTCGAAGAAATTAAAAGATTCCAGGCCTAAACGAAACCGTAAATATTGCTTTTATGCAAGTGTATGTTCGTAGATACGGGATTTTAGATTTCGTGATGTCTCCCCGACACAAATTCTTTTACATTTTAAAAATTTATGTCCTAATTACCGGCATCTGTATTGGTGTTGGATTCATTTTGCTTTCTAATTGCCTCTGAATTTTATATCGATATTCGCACCACGCAATAGTTGAAATGTTTATTTGGCGTCTTATCAAAAGAGATATTTCGACAATCCCTCGATACGTCAAACACGGTGGAAAATAGAGAACAATTCAAAATTGTTTTGATTCGTTTTAGAGCTAATGTGTCATTCTGTGAGGAAGTGGTTACTTCCTAAAAAGTAAATGTACTTGATATATCAGTAAGTAGAACGATTTTACATGACGTTTTTTGGTAATTGTGAAGTTGATTTGTAACACATTTGTCTGATTTCAACCCGAGAGAAATGACTATTTTGTTTACAACAAAAAAGAAGAGGGAGCGATTTTCAGTCCAGACATTGTCGAAATAGTTCTTTTGATAAGGTATCAAAAAAAAATACTATTGCGTGGTGCGAATATAGATATAAAATTCGGAGTCAGGGATTCAAGGTGAGAAGGAAAAAAAACTCCAGACGGTCAGGAATTATGCAGAGAGACGGAAAACTTTGGCGATATGTCTATACGAGACAAAGCGTATCTGCTATTCATAATGTCGATTAACGCAATTAGAACTAAACGTGACAGCGACATAACCTGTGAGAACAAAACAATTTAGAAGTGAAAAGTTGAATCGTCACAGTGCCTTATTCCATTTCTAAGAAATTCCGAGTGAAGGTAAATAGTCAAACATTTTAAATGTCTAGGAATCCATCGTTTAGTGCGGATAATGTTTACATAGGTAGCTATAAAAAAATCAATTTTCAATTACTTTGATTAAACCAGATAATGTTTTACGGCACTGATCGAGTATTATATATGTACTAATCGAATATTGGTATATAAACATTTTAGCGCACTAATCAAAAACGCATTAACCGAATGAGCATTAATCGAGGGATGACTGTATAAATATCTTCCCACATGGTCCTTATTTGATCATATATATATATATATATATATATATATATATATATAATTAAAGCGCAGTGTACGTGTATCCGTCCGTCTGTTTTCAGATCTCGGCGAATGATAAACAAACTGAAATAACAGGTAGTAACTATTGTCGTTACACGCGATTAAAAATTAAATAAATAACTCATTTAAATTTAAATTTATATATATATATATATATATATATATATATATATAGAACAAGTGAAAGGTTTAAAAACAATTCTTTATTAAAGTGTTAACTCTTTCTTTTCGTTGCAAATGCAATTGATGTCGGCTAATTAAACCGTAATTAAACTAAAGCAGGTACGGTACGTTGCTCGTATGTATTTGTTTTCTAGCACGCACACTATGACGTATTCGAAATATTACACAGTTCGTGTTCCCTAATGTATTTTAAGAGTGGCTTTATGGCTTTATGTAAAGGGATCCCAAAGAAACGTAATTTTAAAAGTAAATAAACATTGAATGCAAAATAAATGTAAACAAACTCTGGAGATCGGTTGCGTATACGAAGAATGATTATGCCAAACTTAGGTGTCGAATAAAAATAAAATAATTTTATTATTTTTAAATTCTTATAACTTTTACGTACATAGGACGCTGAAGGTTAAAAGGTCAAAGGTCCCAAAGCCCTCCGCAGCAGCTAGTCTACAAACAGCTCGAAGGGCGGCTTCTTGGCAAATGATAAAATATACGATCATATATCAAATACCAATTCAGAATATAACGCTAAAAGCTATCAAAATAAAGTGCCGAGGAGTGTAATTACCAACCAAGATTTCAGTCCCTAAATTAGCGGAAATTACTCGAAGAAAATAAAATTAATAAGTTGCTATCAATATACACACAGATATAAAAAGGGTACGAGGGATAAATTGTCGTCTAAATGACGCAAAAATGAAAATAACACTGACATCTCATTTTAACAGACACATTTACCAAAATTACACAAAAATATCTTGAAATGCTAAAGAGTAAATTTTTTTCAATATCATCGGCTTCAACCACGGTCTCCTAGAGTCTTCGGAATCTCCTGCATGTCGTTTAAACGTTCTCCTTGTTTGAGTTGGTGGGTGCTGCTATAATCCTGGCCTTCAGTTAATATTTGGTGTTAAGCGCCATTTTGAACTTTTAGATAATGTTGGTTCTTTGTAGTTTTGATTTTGCAGGTGTGTTGTTATTTTTTAGGATAAGGTTACCTGTTTTAAAATTTGTTTGTTTTTTAATAGATAATTAGTTTAATTGTTTTGATGGGTTTAATTGGGCTAGTGCATTTCTTTATGATATTTCTAAGAGAAGATTCATCTTGTTTGTAATTGACGTGCATTTGCTTTCTGTAGAAGTTATTTATGTTATTGTTTTTTTGTCTGTGTGTCAAGTATCGTTATTATTTACTTTGGAAAGAAATAGTCTAATCGGGTGATCGATGAGATAGGAAAAGTAATTGTTAATTAGTGTCTGTTTTTGCATTGTCGCATACGTTAAGGAAAAGTAAACGAGCGGGTGAATTCTGGTCTTCTCTCTTCAGAAATTTTTTTCATCATTGCTATTTTGTATCTAAATGGACATTTACACTTAAAATTAAGGTATCAAGAGTCTCTGCTACTGTTTCTATTTTTTTTTTTTTGCAATGAGGTCGGAAAAATTCTTCTTACTATATTCTACGGGAACAACTAACAATGGATAGTTTTTTTTTTTACTTAGTTCGTAGGTAAAGTTGAGAACAGTGTTCTTTTTATATATGGTTTGGGGATTAACTATTTCTGGTGTATTTTTTGAAGTAAAAATATCGTGTACGTAAGGGACATAAGACATATATATATCCCTTACGTACTCGATATTTTTACTTAAAAATATATATATATTTTTATATATAAAAAAAAATATTTTTTTATATATAAAAACATATATGTTTATATATAAAATATGTATGTCATATGTCATATATATGTCCCTTACGTAAGACGTTTTTGGGGTTTAGTGACCTGTTTAAATATATTTTCTATGTCGGACATGTAGTAAGTGGAGAAGCACGGACAGAGCAAATGTAAACACACACACACAAACCTATCAGACTCCATCCGAAACTTTTAACAATGGCTAGTTTTTTTTTTACTTAGTTCGGAGGTAAATTTGAGGACAGTGTTCTTTTATATGTGGTTTCGGGTACTAACTATTTCTTGTGTATTTTTAAAGTAAAAATATCGTTTACGTAAGGGACATATATATGTCCCTTACGCGAAAACGTTGACCCCCAGGGTTTAGTGACCTGTTTAAAATATGATATTTTGTATGTGGGACATGTAGTAATTGGAGAAACACGGTTTGTGTGTGTGTGTTTGTGTTTAAATCTTCTCAGATTTAAAACACAAACACACTACCTAAACTCTATCGAACTCATCCGAAACATACTAGTAGAAGATACTAACATAACATCATCTGCAAGGAAA
>CAHIKZ030004199.1:0-5000 GCA_903632075.3 Acanthosepion pharaonis
CTAAAAATTTCCCTTTAAATTTTATTTGGGATTTTCCTTTGGGGCCCCCTGGGAATGGTTTATTCGATTCTACAACTCCCTGCCCTCGGATAACCTTAAAAAAAGACTACCCCAAAAGAAAAAATCTAAATCGCCTTTTTTTTTTGATACCCTCTTCGCTAACCGGAAACTCAAGTTGAACCTTCAAACGTCGATTTAAAAACATTTCTCTTTCCCCCCTTAGCCCGCCGGGGGAAAGGTTTTTTTGATTCCACAACTCATACTGCGTCGGAAAGCTAAAAAAAAGACTAAAAATGACCCAAAACTAAATCGCCTTTTTTTTGATACCCTCTTAACGCTAACCGGAAACTCAAAAGGGAACCTTAAACGTCGATTTAAAAGGGATTTTCTCTTGCCGCTAACCCCCCGGGGGAAAGGTTTTTTTTCGATTCACCACAACTCATCTGCGTCGGATAAACTAAAAAAAGACCACCCAAAAAAAAAATCTAAATCGCCTTTTTTTTTTTGTACCCTCTTAACGCTAACCGGAAACTCAAAACCCTTAGAAAACGTCGATTTAAAGGCACTTTCCCCTTGCCGCTAGCCCCCCGGGAATGGTTTTTTTCGTTCTACAACCCTCTGCGTCGGTAAACTAAAAAAAAGACTCCTAAAATGACAAATCTTCGCCTTTTTTTTGATACCCCCTGCGCTAACCGGAAACTCAAACTATGGGCTTCAAACGTCGATTTAAAAAGGGATTTCTCTTTTGCCCCCGCCGGGAAAGGTTTTATTCATTCACCCCAAAAACATACTTTCGTCGGGGTAAGCTAAAAAAAGACTACCCCAAAAACCAAACCAAATCCCCCCTTTTTTTTTGATCCCTCTTGCTCCGGAAACTCCCAAAATTGAACCCAAAAGTCGGGTTTAAAAGGGGGTTTCTTGCCCCCTTTTGCCGTGGGGAAAAGGTTTTTTTCAAATTTTACAACTCCGCTCGGATAAACTAAAAAACGGGTACCCTAAACCCAAAAACTTTGCCCCAAAACCCCCTTCCTTTTAAACCGGGGGAAACAAGGTTGAACCCTTTAAACGCCCCATTTGGCTTTCTCTTGCCGCCCCCGGTAAGGTTTTGATTCTACAACTCATACTGCGTCGGATAAACTAAAAAAAGACTACCTAAAATGACAAATCTAAATCCCTTTTTTTTCGATACCCTTTAACGCTAACCGGAACTCAAATTAACCAAACTCCCATTTTGAGCATTTTTCTTTCCGCTAACCCGCTGGGAAAAGGGTTTTTTCGATTCTACAACTCATACCGTCGGGTACTAAAAAATGACTACCTAAAAACAAATCCCTTTGCCTTTTTTTTTTGTTTCCCTCTTAACGCTAACCGGGAAAATCAAATTGGAACCCTTTAAACGTCGATTAAAAGGGATTTCTCTTTCCGCTTAGCCCGCCGGGGGTTTTTTTCGATTCACAACTCATACTGCGTCCGGGTAAGCCAAAAAAAGACTACCTAAAATAAAAATCTTCGCCTTTTTTTTTTATTCCCCCTTAACGCTAACCGGAAACTCAAAATTGAACCCAAACGTCGATTTAAAACATTTCTCTTTGGGCCCCCCCCCCGCTGGGGAAAAGGGTTTTTTCGGTTTACAACTCATCCCGCGTCGGGTAAGCTAAAAAAGATTTAAAAATGACAAATCTCGTCGCCTTTTTTTTTTACCCTCTTCCTTTTAAAGGGGAAAATCAAACTATGGACAAACGTCGATTTAAAGGGATTTCTCTTGCCGCCCAACCCGCCGGGGAAAGGTTTATTCGATTCTACAACTCATACCGTCCCCGGGTGGCCCCAAAAAAAAGACTACCCCAAAACGGCAAATCTAAACGCCCGTGCCCCCTTAAAATAACCGGGAAAATCAAAATTGGGCCCTTAAACGTCGATTTTTCATTTCTCTTGCCGCTGGGCCCCCCGGGGAAAGGTTTTATTCGATTCTCCCCCCTGGTGGATTGCTTAAAAAAAGACTTCCCAAAAGGGGGCAAAACTAAATCGCCTTTTTTTTTGAACCCTCTTAACGCCCCCCCGGAAACTCAAATTGGAAACCCAAAAGTCGGTTTTAAAGGGGATTTTTTTTTGCCCCTTTTCCCCCCGGGAATGGTTTATTCGTTCTACAACTCATGCTCGTCGGATAAGCTAAAAAAGACTACCTAAAATGACAAAAACCCAAATCGCCTTTTTTTTGATACCCTCTTAACGGAACCGGAAACCCCAAATTAAATTCAAAACGTCGATTTAAAATTTCTCTTGCACCCTTTTGGAATGGTTTTTTTTCGATTCCCCAACTCATACCGTCGGATAAGCTAAAAAATGACTACCCCAAAATGACAAATCTAAATCGCCTTTTTTTTTGATACCCCCTTAACGTAACCGGGAAAATCAAAATTGAACCTTAAACGTGATTTAAAACATTTCTCTTGCCGCTAGCCCCGGGGAAAGGTTTTTTTCATTCTACAACTCATGCCGTCGCTCTTAATGTTGACTCTACGTTCACTTTCATATTTAAATTTACATACGCCTATCTCTGATATTGAGCACTTTATCTCATAAATATAGTACACCTTAAAACTATATTTCTTCATATATATATATATATATATATATATATATATGTGTGTGTGTGTGTGTAGAGAGAGAGACAGACAGACATATGGCTAAGAAGCATAAAAACGAAAACAAAAGTATTATAAAACAGGAAAAATTACAACTTCCTATATGGCAGAAAAAATGCTTAACACCTCCAATAGATCAAGAGGACTTGGAAGCAATTAGATATGGTTCACCAGATGCTGGAATATAATAATGCAAGGAAAGCAACATGAGTTTGAAAACAAGGAACAAAAAAGGTCACCTATACTGAAAAAAAATCAAGGAATTGAAAAAAACACTATGGGGAAAGGAGGTTTAAAATTCCTTTCAAGGGAATATCTCAAAAGGAGGAAGGAGAAAAAGTGTAACCACCTAACCAGCTTTTGAGGTATGATGTCCGAACAGAAAGGGGGAGACAAGGTGACGCAAAGACTACCTAAGAGCATTACTAACCTGCATATACAAATAGTAGGCATTGAAAATATAGAAGGCAGTTGGTTATGATACAATTTTATATCAAGTGCCATTTTCTGCGACAAAGATTAGTTTGGGTTTTAGTAAACCCAATTCGACACCTATATTTTGAAATTATTTTTTGGGTTGTTGATAAAAAAAAAAAATATATACCGAAAGCTATGAAAATGCACACAAACACTAATATAGGATATATATATATATATATATATATATATATTTATATATATGTTACTGTGTATTTTTGTATCGTTCGTCGTTCAGACTAAGATTACAAGAAGAAATGAATTGCAGGTGTATGCAAGAAAATTTATAAAATAAATGGGGAAAAAAAAAACACTAAGAATGAAAGAATAAAAGGAAATAAAAGAATGAAAACGTATAAAAAGATTGAAAAAAAAGTTTTTTTCTTTTTTTTTTGTACTTGTTTAAAAATTCTAGTCCATTATATGGAATGGATTCCCCCTTTTTTAAGAAACTTTTTTATTTCTGGTAAAACTAAAATATAAAAAAAGAAAAGGAATGAAAAAGAAATCTTTCTTTTAAACAAAGAAAGATTTTTTGAATATCAAGAAAACATCACTTTTTTCTCATGATCGAAAAAAGACAAGATCAATTTAAAAAGGAATGATTTAAATAAGAAAGAAAGAAGAAAGATAAATTGAAGCAATGAAGGAATTAAAAACAAAGAAAAGAGAATCAACACAAGAAAAAGAGCCTGACGGGCTAATAGATTTCAATATTGAAACATTTGAAGGATTAAGAAAGAAGAAAGAAAGAAGAAACCATCTAATGAAATAAAATAACGTAATTGATGAGGAATATAGAAAATAAATGCAGAAATAATGAAATAATGGGGAACGGTTAAAAGGCTGGAACAATGGAATGTTTTTTTATATAAAGCAATGAATTGTTCGAGAATAAAAAACTCATAATAAATGTCTGTGTTTAAAAGGTTGAAGTGGCCAATGAAAATTGATGTTTAAACATAGAAACCATGGCATAAATCAAATTTAATTTAATTTCCGAAACATTTTTCTTTAATCTTTTACCTACGATCCAAAATGGTTCAGTCTGATAAAAATTTATTTAAAGAAATGTTTTGATAATCCACTCACCGGGCTTATTTTTTTAGGAAACTATAAATTTCTATGTGGGGCATTCCAGGTTCTTTTGAAAGACGGAAACAAATTAATCTCCTTGAATTTGTAAAGAAAAGTTTTAAGAAATGATAATTGGAGGTTTGTTGCATCTATTTAGTAAAAAACTCTAAATATGGAATATCAAAATCAAACAGGACATTTAAATATATCTATCCCAGGTTGTTCAATGATAATAAAATCTAATAATGCTATTTAAATATAGTATAACTCATACTGCTTTAAAATAACTAACGTTTAATATAATTCAAATGGAAGGATCTATCAATTCATTAACAGGTTGTCATAGGCTCAAAGAAATCTGTACACTGTCGCGTGTATAATTTCTAATATATATTTATATGTATATATATAGTATATATTCTTATATATACTTATATATATACACTTTCTCCATATCTATCTATCTATTCAGGTGTTCAGGGTATCTAGAATCTTTTAAAATTCAAGTAAGGTCAATATATTTATTGGTCTCGCTCAGTTTGTTTATTATTCATCTTTTCGTTATCTCTTTTCCTTTATCTATTCCCTTTCATCTGCATTTTCATGATTAGCTCTTCTTTACGTGTCTTCAGTGAACTAAGGAAGTACTTCTCTCATTTTGGGGTCTATATTTACAAATATTGTCTATTTCAGTTGTCTATTTTATGCAGTTCCTTTTCGGGTCTTTTCGCTTGCCACATCTCATTTCGGTTCCATGTGAACCCTTGACAACGACGAAAGTTGATTTATATCTATCCGAAG
>CAHIKZ030004199.1:15000-38316 GCA_903632075.3 Acanthosepion pharaonis
TTTTGTTTCTTAATCTTAAAGGATCAACATATCGTTGTTATTACATTTCATCCATTTCTTATTTAATAATAATCATAATCAAAAAAATATAACTTTTACACTTAATGAATATTAATGAATTGAACAAATCTTTTCATTGTTTTTTCAAATCAGAAACTCTTGATCATTTAATAATTGAGAATGGGAATAAACATTTGTTTTAAAAAAATTAAATGTTTATTTTTGATTGAATCAACTCAATTTTGATTATTCCAAATTAACCTTCTATTTTTTAATATGACATTTTTTTTTTTTTTTTTCAGAATTGAAACGGAACTCGTTAGTTTAAAATTTTATAAAAAAAGTTCATAATTTTGAAACAATGATATTAAAATTTTCTTCATTCCCATAAAAAAGGTGATAAATATTTTTGTTATCAATTTTAGACTACAAAATCATAAAGGAAAAAAAAATATTTTCAAAAAAGGAAATCTAAAAAATTAACTAATAATATCTTTTTAAAAAAACAGGCATTTTCAGAATTAATAGCGTTTCTCAACAAAGGAAGACTCAAACAGAAATTTAAATAAGAAAACATCAAATTAAATTTATATTGAAAAGGAAAATTTAAAAAATAAACTCATCATTAAATGACGATTTTTTTTTTCTACAACGGGAAAAACAAAGAAAAGGTTTTTTTCATTCATTTTGGACGATCTCCTTCCTCTCAACATTAAAAAATGATTTTTAAATGGTCAACCCAAATTTTGTTTTAAATTGAACAGTTGGGAAATTTTAAAAAAATACAACATTTTTGATTTTTTTTTTTTTTTTTTTTATTAGATGAAAAACGTTTTTATATTATAAATTTGAATTTCAAATTCTTTAAAAAAATGACAAACGAATTTTATTTTTTTTAAAAACTCTTATCATGATACAATAAATTAGTTTTGAAAAAAGATTTTACCGATCCCCCACATATCCGCACGAAATCCAAGTTAATTTTTATAGTTCTATTTTTGAGTGGGATTGTTTTTTGGTATATGAACAGTTTCTCATTCTCTAGAATCGGCTCAACAAATTTACACCTAATTTTGTTTTCTCATTTTAATTGAATAAGATTTTACAAAATAAAATTAATTTTTTTTTCTTTGTCAAATTTGCTTTTACAATTTTTAATCAGATTTTTTCCAAGGATTTAAATTCATTGACATAAAGAAATTCCAAAAGTTTGTCATTTGGCTACTCATTTAAAGTTTGATCAACTACAACGAAAGTGATATATGTTTGGGAGAAATTATTATGACAACCACTGCTTTTGAATACAAATCACATTGCTATAATTAAAAATAAAAAATATTTGGTTTATTTTGTCCTTTTTTCCTGTAAGAAAAGGATTATATGGGCCAATTTCTCCCACCTGAAATAAGGGTTTTTCTATGATCCATATCCTTTTGTCCTTTTTTTTCCAAGCAGTTTTTTTTGTTTTATAACTCTTGTTCCATTAACCCATGACCATCCTTTTGTTTTGGGTTTAAAAATTTGTACAAAAACAAATAATCATATTTCTCTGTTTTTCAAAAACAGGATCCGTTCAACACCTATTGAAATTTTTTTATTTGATACTAAATGGTGTTTCATCAAAGCTATTTATTATTTACTAATTATCTATAATGAATTAAATTCTCCCCTGATTATGATTTGCCTATTCCAATTGTAAACATTACTACTTATAAGCTTAAAATTTTAAATTTTCAAAATCCATTCCTTTGGTTTAAGTAATTATTTGAATCTTATTACTGGGGCTTTTCAATCTCTTTATTTTTTTTTTGATTTTTACATTCTATATTTGATTCATAGTAATTCAGAAAAACAAATGTGTCTGTTTAGAATCCTTTATTTTTTTTTTTTTTTTTTTTTTTTCCATCTTTAAATTTTTTGTCACATTTTTTTTTGTTTTTTTTTTTTTTTTTTCTTATTTTTTTGGGGTGAACTTTTAAAAAAAAAAAGATTTAATATAAATTTAGAATATTCAAGAATAAAATAGCTAAATTTTTTTTTTGAACAAGAAAAACAAAAAAGAAGAAAAAATATTTATTTTTTTTTTTTGTTTTTTTTGGTTTTTAAAAACTTTTCTTGATCTTTTGGTCTTGTTTTTTTTTTTGAAAAAAAAAAAAAGATTTTTTTTTTTAATTGAAAAATTGAATTTTTTTTTTGTTTTTTAAATAATAAAAAAAGGGAGATCAAACTCACAGAAAAATTTTTTTGGGTTTGAAAGTTTTTTTTTTTTCTTTTTTTTTTTTGTTTTTTTGGGAAATAAATTTTTTTTTTGTTTTTGTTTTTTTGTCTTTTTCCAAGTTCTTTTTAAATACCAATATAAAAAAAAAAAAAAATAAATGAAGTTACAGAAATACCCCTAATTAAAATTAAAAAAAATTTTTTATATATCCTGATGTATTTTTTAATTCTTAAAAAATGTCCAAAATACATTTTTAAAAATTTTGGACAAAAAATAATTTTTTTAGTTGAAGGTTTCCGGTTAAAATATAAATAAATTAAAATCATAAAAAAAAGACCTTAAAAATTATTAAATTTCTCAAAAATTGATATGCTACATAAATTTTTTAGCTCCCTCTTTAAAAAAAATACTTTTGTCATAGTTTGGTTTGACTTTAGTTAAACCAAAATAAATAAAAATAAAACCAACTAAAATAAAAATGAAATTTTCAGAAAATTAAAAATAAATCAATTAAAACGACAGATGTTTTTTATAATCAACATTTTGTAATTTGTCTATTGTCCTTCAGGATTCTAATCGAACCTCTTTTTTCCTAATGTTTCAGCCAATGCGTTTTTTGGAGGAACATTTCCTGTTCTGAATTTCTTTGAAGAAGTTCATGAAATTCCCCAAAAATTTTTAACAAAAGAGAAAATGACAATGGTCTCAGTTTTTGTAAAATGCTAAAATTAAAATATTCTTTTTTTTTTCAAAATTTTTTTTTTCTTTTTTTTCTACAAAATTTTTTGACTTTAGTTAAAAAGGCTAAATTCTTTTTTTTTTTTCTTTTTTTCTTTTCTTGAAACCCAAAAATTTTTTGAAATTTTCTTTTTTTCTTTTCTTTTTTTAAAAAAAAATAGAATTTTTTCTTTCTTTTTTTCTTTCGATAATGGTTAAAAAAACGGGAAGGAGAACTTTAGAAAGCTGTAAAAGAAACACCAAAACGTTTTTTTTTTTAAAATGAGGAACGAATGAAAGCAGATGAAAAATTTTTAAAATAAAGCAATGGCTGAAAAAAAAAAAAAGTCTCTTTTCAAAAATCTGAACCATATTCTTTGTATGATGGTTGTGAAGATTATGAATCAACCTCTGTTCCCAGTCTATGGATATTTTAGTTGGAGATGTTTGTATCATAAATTTTTTCTAAAAAAAATTTTCTTAAAAATAATGGCCCGGATAGATGAACAAAAGTCACGAAGAAAGAAAAAGTAAAAAAAACTTCTTGAAATTATAAGAAATGTTTTCATTTTTTTATAGTTCTGTTCATTGTAATTCTAAAAGAACAACAGACAGACAAATAATTCAGTCGAAAAGTAATTTAAAAAACTCGAAAAAATCCACTTATTGATTTTTCAAGTAAAGGTGCTTCAGATTAAAGAACTGTCCATTCCGCTCGTCCAATAATTTATTAACATTATATTAGTTCGGTGTATACTAGCGGTATTAGTGTAAACCAGACTAACCGAAAAATTGTAATTAACGGAACATCAAAAGAATTCCTCGAAAAGAGAAGGAAGCAAAGATAATTTGTAAAAAAGTCGAGGTTTTGTAGACGGCAATCAGTCGCAGAGGAAAATGGATTGTCATACGTCAATAATATTGGCGTGTATGTGATTCTATCTGGGCCTGTGTTGTCTGGCTCTGAAGCACCAGACGAACAAGGAAAGAGGAAAAAAGACAAAAAAAAAAAACCCCCCAAAAAAACCCCGGGGCCGGGGAAAAATTTTTTTTTCAAACCCAAGGTTTAAAAAAAAAAAAAAAAAATTTTTTTTTTTTTTAACCCCCGGGAAACCCCAAAAAAAAAATTTTTTTTGGTTTTTTCCCCGGGGGAATTGGTTTTTCCCTTTTTTTTTTCCCCCCCCCCCAAAAGACAAAAAATCCCTTTTTTCCCCCCCCCCAAAAACCAAACTTGGGGGGGTTTTTTTTTTTTTTTTCCCCCCCCCCTTTTTTTTTTTTTTTCCCCCCCGGGGGGGGAAAAAAAAAAAAAAAAAAAACCCCCCCCTTTTTTTTTCCCCCCCCCCCAAAAAAAAAAAAAAAAAAACCCCTTTTAAAATTTTTTTTTTCCCCCCCCAAAAAAAATTTTTTTAAAACCCCGGGGGGTTAAAAAAAAAAAAAAAAATTTTTTTTTTTTTAACCCCCCCGGGAAAAAAAAGGGGGAAAAATTTTTTTTTCCCCCAAAGGTTTTTGGGGGGAAAAACCCCCCCCCCCCAAAAAAAGCTAAAAAAAAATTTAAAAAATTTTTTTCGTTTTTTTTTTCCCCCCCAAAAAAAAAAAAGGGGGGGGAAAAAATTTTCCCCCTTTCCCCCCCGGGGGGTTTTAAATTCCCCCGGGGGGGAAAAAAAAAAAATAAAAATTAAAATTTTTTCCCTTTTTTTAACCCAAAATTGGCCCAAAAAACCAAATTAAAGGGTTTTTTTTCCCCCCCCGGGGGGGGTTTTTTTTTTTTTTTTCCCCCCCTTTAAAAACCCAAAAAAAAACCCAAATTTTTTTAAACCCCTTTTTTCCCCCCCTTTTTTTTTTCAAATTAATTTTTTAAAATTTTTTTTTCCCCCCCCGGGGGGAAATTTTTTTTAAAAAAAAAAAAAAAAGGGTAAAAAAAAACCCAAAAGCCTTTTTTTTCCCCCTTTTCCCCCCAAAACCAAAAAAAGGGGTTTTTTTTTTGGACCCCGGGGGCCCCCCCCTTTTTTTTTTTTTTGGGGGGGAAAAAAAAAAAAAAAAAAAAAATTAAAAAAATTTTTTTTCCCCCTTTTTTTCCCCCCCCCCCAAAAAAAAAAAAATTTTTTTTTTTTGGGGGGGGGTTTTTTTTCCCCAAAAAAAAAAAAAAAAAAACTAAATTTTTTTTCCCCCCTTTTTTTTAAAAAAAATTTAAAAAAAAAAATTTTCCCCCAAACCCCTTTTTTTTTCCCCTTTAAAATTTTTTTTTTTTAAAAAAAAAAAGGCAATAAAAAAAAATTTCCCCTTTTAAAAAACCCCCCCTTTTTGGGGAAAAAAATTAACCAAAAAATTTGAATTTTTTTCCCCCCCGGCCTTTTTTTTCCCCCCAATGGTTTGGTTTTAAAAAAACCCCCCAAAAAAAAAATTTTTCCAAAAAACCAAAAAAATTTTTTAAAAAAAACCCCCCCCCCCCCCAAACCCCGGGTTTTTTTTCCCTAACCCCGGGGGGGGTTTTTAAAATTTTCCCCCCAAAAAAAAAAACCCTTTTTTTTTAAAAAAAACCCCCTTTTTTCCCCCTTAAACCCCAAAAAAAAATTTTTTTTTTTCCTTTTGGGGCCCCCTTCCCAAAAAAAAATTTTCCCAAAACCCCCAAAATTTTTTTTAAAAAAACCCCCAAAAAAAAAAATTTTTTTTTAAACCCCTTTTAAAAATTTTTTTTTGGCCAAAGGGGTTTTTTTTCCCTCTTCCGGGAAAAAATTTTTTAAAAAAAACTAAACCCTTTTTTTTTCCCCAAAAGGGAAAAAAATTTTTTTTTTTTCCCTTTCCCCCAAAAAATTTTTTTTTTAAAAATTTTTTTTTTTAACCCAAAAAAGGTTTTAAAAAAAAAAACCCCGGGGCCAAAAAAACCCCCCCCAAAAAACCCCCCCTTTTTTTTTTTTTCCCCCAAAAACCCCCCCTTTTTTTTTTTCCCCCCTTTTTTTTTTTGGGGTTTTAAAAAATTTTTTTAAAAAAAAACCCCTTTTTTTTAATCCCCTTTTCCCCCCTTTTTTTTTCCCCCCCCTTTTTTTCCCTTCCCCTTTTTTTTTTTCCCCCCCGCCGGGGGGGTTTAAAAGATTTAAAAAAAATTTTTTCCCCCCCCTTTTTTAAAAAAAAATTTTTTTAAAAATCCCCCCTTTGCCCCCAAAATTTTTTGGTTTTTCCCCCGGGGGGGAAAAAAACCAAAAACCCAAAGGGGTTTTTTAAAAAATTTTCCAAAAAAAATCCCCCTTTTTTTTTCCCCCCAAGGTTTCCCCCAAAAAAATTTAAAGGGGTTTTTTTTGGTTTTTCCCCCCCCCCCCAAAAAAATTTTCCCCAAAAAAATTAAAAATTTTTTTTTCCCCCCCCCTTTTTTTTTTCCCCCCCCCGGGAAAAAAAAATTTTTTTTCCCCCCAAAAATTTTTTTGGCCCCAAAAAGGGTGGTTTTTTCAAAACAAAAAAACCCAAAAAAAAATTTTTTAAAAACGTTTTTTCCCCCCCCCCCCCGGGGCCTTTTCCCGGGGCCCCCCCGGGGGGTTTTTTCCCTTTTTTTTAAAATTTTTTTAAAAAAAAAAAAAAAATTTTTTTAAAAATTTTTTAAAAACCCAAAAAAAAAAAAACCTTTTTTTTTTGGGGGGGAAAAAAAGGGGGGTTTTTTTAATTTGGGGAAAAAAATGGCTAAAAAAAAACCCAAAAAAATTTTTTTAAACCCTTTTCCCCCCCGGGGGCCCCAATTAAACTTTTTTTTCCCCCCCCCGGGGGGGTTTTTTTCCCTTTAAAATTAAAAAAAGGTAAAAAAAAATTAAAAAAATTTTTTTTCCCCCCCCTTTTTTTTAAACCCCCAAAAAACCCAAAAAATTTTTTTTTTGTTTGGGGTTTCCCCCCCCGGGGGGTTTTTTTTTTAATTTTTAAAAACCCCCGGGGGGAAAAAACAAAAAAAAAATTCCCCCCTTTTTTTTTCCCCCTTTTTCCCCCCCCCCCCAAAAAAAAATTTTTTAAAAGGGGGTGGTTTTTTTTTTCCCCTTTGCCCTTTTAAAAAAAAAAAAATTAAAAAAAAAACCCTTTTTTTTTTTTTCTTAAAACCCCAAGCTAAAAACCCAAAAAAATTTTTTTCCCTTGCCCCCGGGGGGTTTTTTTTTTTTTTGGGGGGGGGAAAAAAAAAATAAACCCAAAAAAAATTTTTTTTAACCCCCCCCCCCGGGGGCCCCCCCAAAAATTTTTTTGGGGGCCGGGGTTTTTTTTTAAAAACCCTTGGGGAAAAAAAAAAAAAAACCAAAGTTTTTTTTTTTAAAAAAACCCCCCCCCAAAAAAAAAAAAATTTTTTTTTTTTGGACCCCGGGGGTTTTTTTTTTCCCTTTTTTGGGGGAAAAAAACTAAAAAACAACCAAAAAATTTCCCCCTTTTTTTTTTAAAAAAACCAAAATTAAATTAAAATTAAATTTTTTTTCCCCCCCGGGGGGGGGAAAATTTTTTTTTTTTAAAAAAAAAAATTTTAAAAAAAAACTAAATTTTTTAAAAAAAAATTTTTTTTTTTTTAAAAAAAAAAACCCAAAAATTTTTCCCCAAAAACCCCGGGGGTTTTTTTTCCCCCCCGGGGGTTTTTTAAAAAAAAACCCCAAAAAAAATTAAAAAATTTCCAAAAAAAAACCCCCCCCCTTTTTTTTTAAAAAAGGGAAAAAAATTTTTCCCCCCCCAAAGGGTTTTTTTTCCCAACCCCCCGGGGGGGTTTTTTTAAAAAAAAACCCCCTTTTTTTTAAAAATTTTCCAAAAGGAAAAAAAATTTTTTCCCCCCTTTTTTTCCGGCCCCCCCCCCCCCCAATTTTTTTCCCCCCGGGGGAAAAAAAAAAAACCCCCCAAAAAAAAAAAAAACCCCCTTTTCCAAAATTTCCCCCAAAAAAAAAAATTTTTTTTTTAAAAATTTTTTTTTTGCCCCAAAAATTTTTTGGGCCCCCCCCTTTTTTAAAAAGGTTTTTTCCAAAAAATTTGGTTTTTAAACCCCCTTTTTTTCCAAAAAACCCAAAAAAAGGGGCCCCCCCCCCCAAATTTCCCCCAAAGGGGGGTTTTTTTTTTAACCCCCCCCGGGGGGTTTTTTTTAAAAACCCAAAAAAATTTTTTTTTTTTCCCCCCAAAAAGGGAAAAAAAAACCCCCCCCCCAAAAAATTTTTTAAACCCCGGGGTTTTTTTTTTCCAAAAATTTTTTTGGAAAAAAAAAAATTTTTTTTTTAAACCCTTTTTTTTTCCCCCCAAAAAAAAAAAAAAAACCCCCCCCAAAAAAAAACCGGCCCCCCCTTTTTTTTTTTCCCCTTTTTTTAAAAAAAAAAAACCCCCAAAAAAATTTTTTTCCCCCAAAAAATTTCCAAAAACCCAAATTAAAGCCCCCCAACCCCCAAAAAAAAGGGGGTTTTTTTTTAAAAATTTTTTGGGGGGAAATTTTTTTTTTTTCCCCCCCTTTTTAAACCCTTTTCCCTAAAAGGGAAAAAACCCTTTTTTTTTCCCCTTTTTTCCCCCCAAAAAAATTTTTTAAAATTTTTTCCCCCCCAACCCCAAAAAAAATTAAAAAATTTTTTTTTAAAAAAAACCCCAAAAAAAATTTCCCCTTTTTTTAAAAACCCCTTTCCCCCCCCCAAAAAAATTTTTCCCAAACCAATTTTTTTTTTCCCCAAAAGGGAATTTTTAAAAAAAACCCCCCCCCTTAAAAAAAAAAAAATTAAAAACCCCCTTTTTTTCCCCCCCTTTTGGGGCCCCCCCGGGGGTTTTTTTTTTTAAAAAACCCTTTGGGTTTTTTTAAACCCCGGGAAAATTTTTTTTTTTTTCAACCCCCCGGGGAAAAAAAAAATTAAAAAAACCCCTTTTTTTTTTTTTCCCCTTCCCCCTTTTTTTTTTAATTTAAATCGTTTAAAGGGGTTTTTTTCCCCCAAAAAAATTTTTTTCCCTTTTTTTTTTTAAAAAAAAAAAAATTAAAACCCCCTTTTTTTAAAAACCCCAACCCCGGGGGGGGTTTTTTTTCCCCCAAAATTTCCCTTTTTTAAAACCCCAAAAAAAAAAAATTTTTTTTTTTTTTAAAAAAAAACCCCAAAAAAACCCCCAAAATTTTTTTTTTTTTTCCCCCCCCCCCCAAAAAAAAATTAAACTTAAAAATCCCGGGGGGGTTTTTTTTTTTGGGAAAATTTTTTTTCCCCCCTTTTTTTTTTTTTTTTTAAAAAAAAAAAAAAAAAAACCAAAAACCAACCCCCCCCCCCCCCTTTTTTTTTTTTTAAAAAAATTTTTCGGGGAAAAAAAAAAAAAAAAAAAGCCCTTTTTTAAAAAAAAAAAAAAAAAAAGGGGGTTTTTTTTTTTTTTTCCAAAAACCCCGGGGAATTTTTAAAATTTTTCCCCTTTTTTTTTAAACCCCAAAAAGGGGGTTTTTTTTTGAAAACCCCCTTTTTCCCGGGCCCCCCCCAAAAAAAAAAAAATTTTTTTTTTTCCCCCTTCCCCTAACCCGGGGTTTTTAATTTAAAAAAGGGGTTTTTTTTCCCCCAAAGGAAAAAAATTTTCCCTTTTTCCCCCTTTTTCCAAAAAGGCCCCCAAAAAAAATTAAACCCTTTTTTAAAAACCCCTTTTGGGGGAAAAAAAAAAAATTTTTTTTTTTTCCCCCCCCCCCCAAAAAAAAAACCCCTTTTAAAAAATTTTTAAATTTTAAAAAACCCCCAAAAAAAAAATTAAACGCCTTTTTTCCCCCCCCCTTTTTTTTGGCCCCCTTTTTTTTTTTTTTAAAAAAAGGGGTTTTTTAAAAAAAAATTTTTTTTTTTTTTGGGGCCAAAAACCCCCCAAAAAAAAAAAAAAAAATTTTTTTTTTTTTTCCCAAAAAAAAATTTTTTTTTTTTTAAAATTTTTTTTGGGGGCCCAAAAAAATTTTTTTTTTTTTTTTTTAAAAAAAAACCAAAAAAAACCCAAATCGGGAATTTTTTTTAACCCCAAAATTTTTTTTTTAATTTTTCCCAAAAAAAATTTTTTTTAAACCCCTTTTTTTTGGGTACCCCCTAACCAAAAAAAAAAACCCCCCCGGTTTCCCTTTTCCCCCCCCCCGGGTTAAAATTTTTTCCCTTTTTTTGGGAAAAAAAACAAAAAAAAAATTTTAAAAACCCCCTTTTAAAAAAAACCCCCTTTTTTTTTTTTTTCCCCCCCCCCCCCCCAAAGGGTTTTTTTCCCCCCGGGGGGGGGAAAAAAAAATTTTAAAAAAAAAACCCCCCCCAAAATTTTCCCAAAAGGGAAAAAAAGGTTTTTTTAAAAAAAAACCCCCCCCCCTTTTTTGGTTTCCCCTTTTTCCCCCCCCGCTTTAAAAAATTTTTTAAAAACAAATCCCGGGGAAAAAAAAAGGGAAAAAAAAAACCCCCTTTTTTTAAACCCTTTTTGCCCGGGCCCCCAAAAAGGGTTTTTTTTTTGGGATTTCCCCCCCCCGGGGGTTTTTTTTTTTTCCCCCCCTTTAAAAAAAAAACCAAATTAAAAACAAAATTTTTTTTTTTTCCCCCCCCCCCCCGGGGGGGTTTAATTGAACCCCAAAATTTTGGGGGGGCCCCAAAAAAAGGGGGGGGAAAAAAAACCCCTTTTTTTCGGGAAAAAAAAAAAAAAAAAAAATTTTTTTTTTTCTCTTCCCCTAACCCGGGGAAAAAATTTAAAACCCCCTTTTTTTGGGGGGGGAAAAATTTTTTTTAAAAAAAAAAATTTTTTTTAAAAAAAAAAACCCAAAAAAAATTAAAAAATTTTTTTCCCCAACCCATCGCCTTTTTTTCGATACCCTCTTAACGCTAACCGGAAACTCAAAGTTGAACCTTCAAACGTCGATTTAAGGCATTTCTCTTGCCGCTAGCCCGCCGGGAATGGTTTTATTCGATTCTACAACTCATACTGCGTCGGATAAGCTAAAAAAATGACTACCTAAAACGTCGATTTAAAGGCATTTCTCTTGCCGCTAGCCCGCCGGGAATGGTTTTATTCGATTCTACAACTCATACTGCGTCGGATAAGCTAAAAAAAATGACTACCTAAAATGACAAATCTAAATCGCCTTTTTTTTCGATACCCTCTTAACGCTAACCGGAAACTCAAAGTTGAACCTTCAAACGTCGATTTAAGGCATTTCTCTTGCCGCTAGCCCGCTGGGAATGGTTTTATTCGATTCTACAACTCATACTGCGTCGGATAAGCTAAAAAAAATGACTACCTAAAATGACAAATCTAAATCGCCTTTTTTTTTCGATACCCTCTTAACGCTAACCGGAAACTCAAAGTTGAACCTTCAAACGTCGATTTAAGGCATTTCTCTTGCCGCTCTCCCCGCTGGGAATGGTTTTATTCGATTCTACAACTCATACTGCGTCGGATAAGCTAAAAAATGACTACCTAAAATGACAAATCTAAATCGCCTTTTTTTTCGATACCCTCTTAACGCTAACCGGAAACTCAAAGTTGAACCTTCAAACGTCGATTTAAGGCATTTCTCTTGCCGCTAGCCCGCCGGGAATGGTTTTATTCGATTCTACAACTCATACTGCGTCGGATAAGCTAAAAAATGACTACCTAAAATGACAAATCTAAATCGCCTTTTTTTTTTCGATACCCTCTTAACGCTAACCGGAAACTCAAAGTTGAACCTTCAAACGTCGATTTAAGGCATTTCTCTTGCCGCTAGCCCGCTGGGAATGGTTTTATTCGATTCTACAACTCATACTGCGTCGGATAAGCTAAAAAATGACTACCTAAAATGACAAATCTAAATCGCCTTTTTTTTTTCGATACCCTCTTAACGCTAACCGGAAACTCAAAGTTGAACCTTCAAACGTCGATTTAAGGCATTTCTCTTGCCGCTAGCCCGCTGGAATGGTTTTATTCGATTCTACAACTCATACTGCGTCGGATAAGCTAAAAAAAATGACTACCTAAAATGACAAATCTAAATCGCCTTTTTTTTTCGATACCCTCTTAACGCTAACCGGAAACTCAAAGTTGAACCTTCAAACGTCGATTTAAGGCATTTCTCTTGCCGCTAGCCCGCCTGGGAATGGTTTTATTCGATTCTACAACTCATACTGCGTCGGATAAGCTAAAAAATGACTACCTAAAATGACAAATCTAAATCGCCTTTTTTTTTCGATACCCTCTTAACGCTAACCGGAAACTCAAGTTGAACCTTCAAACGTCGATTTAAGGCATTTCTCTTGCCGCTAGCCCGCTGGGAATGGTTTTATTCGATTCTACAACTCATACTGCGTCGGATAAGCTAAAAAATGACTACCTAAAATGACAAATCTAAATCGCTTTTTTTTTTTCGATACCCTCTTAACGCTAACCGGAAACTCAAAGTTGAACCTTCAAACGTATTTAAGGCATTTCTCTTGCCGCTAGCCCGCTGGGAATGGTTTTATTCGATTCTACAACTCATACTGCGTCGGATAAGCTAAAAAAATGACTACCTAAAATGACAAATCTAAATCGCCTTTTTTTTTCGATACCCTCTTAACGCTAACCGGAAACTCAAACTATGGACTTCAAACGTCGATTTAAGGCATTTCTCTTGCCGCTAGCCCGCCGGGAATGGTTTTATTCGATTCTACAACTCATACTGCGTCGGATAAGCTAAAAAATGACTACCTAAAATGACAAATCTAAATCGCCTTTTTTTTTCGATACCCTCTTAACGCTAACCGGAAACTCAAAGTTGAACCTTCAAACGTCGATTTAAGGCATTTCTCTTGCCGCTAGCCCGCTGGGAATGGTTTTATTCGATTCTACAACTCATACTGCGTCGGATAAGCTAAAAAATGACTACCTAAAATGACAAATCTAAATCGCCTTTTTTTTTCGATACCCTCTAACGCTAACCGGAAACTCAAAGTTGAACCTTCAAACGTCGATTTAAGGCATTTCTCTTGCCGCTAGCCCGCTGGGAATGGTTTTATTCGATTCTACAACTCATACTGCGTCGGATAAGCTAAAAAAATGACTACCTAAAATGACAAATCTAAATCGCCTTTTTTTTTCGATACCCTCTTAACGCTAACCGGAAACTCAAAGTTGAACCTTCAAACGTCGATTTAAAGGCATTTCTCTTGCCGCTAGCCCGCTGGGAATGGTTTTATTCGATTCTACAACTCATACTGCGTCGGATAAGCTAAAAAATGACTACCTAAAATGACAAATCTAAATCGCCTTTTTTTTTCGATACCCTCTTAACGCTAACCGGAAACTCAAAGTTGAACCTTCAAACGTCGATTTAAGGCATTTCTCTTGCCGCTAGCCCGCTGGGAATGGTTTTATTCGATTCTACAACTCATACTGCGTCGGATAAGCTAAAAAAATGACTACCTAAAATGACAAATCTAAATCGCCTTTTTTTTTTCGATACCCCTCGCTAACCGGAAACTCGAACCTTCAAACGTCGCCGCTAGCCCGCCGGGAATGGTTTTATTCGATTCTACAAAACTCGGAAAGCTAAAAAAATGACTACCTAAAATGACAAATCAAACGTCGACCTTCAAACGTCGATTTAAGGCATTTCTCTTGCCGCTAGCCCGCTGGGAATGGTTTTATTCGATTCTACAACTCATACTGCGTCGGATAAGCTAAAAAAATGACTACCTAAAATGACAAATCTAAATCGCCTTTTTTTTTCGATACCCTCTTAACGCTAACCGGAAACTCAAAGTTGAACCTTCAAACGTCGATTTAAGGCATTTCTCTTGCCGCTAGCCCGCTGGGAATGGTTTTATTCGATTCTACAACTCATACTGCGTCGGATAAGCTAAAAAATGACTACCTAAAAATGACAAATCTAAATCGCCTTTTTTTTTTTTCGATACCCTCTTAACGCTAACCGGAAACTCAAAGTTGAACCTTCAAACGTCGATTTAAGGCATTTCTCTTGCCGCTAGCCCGCTGGGAATGGTTTTATTCGATTCTACAACTCATACTGCGTCGGATAAGCTAAAAAAATGACTACCTAAAATGACAAATCTAAATCGCCTTTTTTTTTTTTCGATACCCTCTTAACGCTAACCGGAAACTCAAAGTTGAACCTTCAAACGTCGATTTAAGGCATTTCTCTTGCCGCTAGCCCGCTGGGAATGGTTTTATTCGATTCTACAACTCATACTGCGTCGGATAAGCTAAAAAATGACTACCTAAAATGACAAATCTAAATCGCCTTTTTTTCGATACCCTCTTAACGCTAACCGGAAACTCAAAGTTGAACCTTCAAACGTCGATTTAAGGCATTTCTCTTGCCGCTAGCCCGCTGGGAATGGTTTTATTCGATTCTACAACTCATACTGCGTCGGATAAGCTAAAAAAAATGACTACCTAAAATGACAAATCTAAATCGCCTTTTTTTTCGATACCCTCTTAACGCTAACCGGAAACTCAAAGTTGAACCTTCAAACGTCGATTTAAGGCATTTCTCTTGCCGCTAGCCCGCCGGGAATGGTTTTATTCGATTCTACAACTCATACTGCGTCGGATAAGCTAAAAAAATGACTACCTAAAATGACAAATCTAAATCGCCTTTTTTTTTTCGATACCCTCTTAACGCTAACCGGAAACTCAAAGTTGAACCTTCAAACGTCGATTTAAGGCATTTCTCTTGCCGCTAGCCCGCTGGGAATGGTTTTATTCGATTCTACAACTCATACTGCGTCGGATAAGCTAAAAAAATGACTACCTAAAATGACAAATCTAAATCGCCTTTTTTTTTTTCGATACCCTCTTAACGCTAACCGGAAACTCAAAGTTGAACCTTCAAACGTCGATTTAAGGCATTTCTCTTGCCGCTAGCCCGCCTGGGAATGGTTTTATTCGATTCTACAACTCATACTGCGTCGGATAAGCTAAAAAATGACTACTAAAATGACAAATCTAAATCGCCCTTTTTTTTCGATACCCTCTTAACGCTAACCGGAAACTCAAAGTTGAACCTTCAAACGTCGATTTAAGGCATTTCTCTTGCCGCTAGCCCGCCTGGGAATGGTTTTATTCGATTCTACAACTCATACTGCGTCGGATAAGCTAAAAAAAAAAATGACTACCTAAAATGACAAATCTAAATCGCCTTTTTTTTCGATACCCTCTTAACGCTAACCGGAAACTCAAAGTTGAACCTTCAAACGTCGATTTAAGGCATTTCTCTTGCCGCTAGCCCGCTGGGAATGGTTTTATTCGATTCTACAACTCATACTGCGTCGGATAAGCTAAAAAAATGACTACCTAAAATGACAAATCTAAATCGCCTTTTTTTTCGATACCCTCTTAACGCTAACCGGAAACTCAAAGTTGAACCTTCAAACGTCGATTTAAGGCATTTCTCTTGCCGCTAGCCCGCCGGGAATGGTTTTATTCGATTCTACAACTCATACTGCGTCGGATAAGCTAAAAAAATGACTACCTAAAATGACAAATCTAAATCGCCTTTTTTTTCGATACCCTCTTAACGCTAACCGGAAACTCAAAGTTGAACCTTCAAACGTCGATTTAAGGCATTTCTCTTGCCGCTAGCCCGCTGGGAATGGTTTTATTCGATTCTACAACTCATACTGCGTCGGATAAGCTAAAAAAAAAATGACTACCTAAAATGACAAATCTAAATCGCTTTTTTTTTTTCGATACCCTCTTAACGCTAACCGGAAACTCAAAGTTGAACCTTCAAACGTCGATTTAAGGCATTTCTCTTGCCGCTAGCCCGCTGGGAATGGTTTTATTCGATTCTACAACTCATACTGCGTCGGATAAGCTAAAAAAATGACTACCTAAAATGACAAATCTAAATCGCCTTTTTTTTTTCGATACCCTCTTAACGCTAACCGGAAACTCAAAGTTGAACCTTCAAACGTCGATTTAAGGCATTTCTCTTGCCGCTAGCCCGCTGGGAATGGTTTTATTCGATTCTACAACTCATACTGCGTCGGATAAGCTAAAAAAAAATGACTACCTAAAATGACAAATCTAAATCGCCTTTTTTTTTCGATACCCTCTTAACGCTAACCGGAAACTCAAAGTTGAACCTTCAAACGTCGATTTAAGGCATTTCTCTTGCCGCTAGCCCGCTGGGAATGGTTTTATTCGATTCTACAACTCATACTGCGTCGGATAAGCTAAAAAAATGACTACCTAAAATGACAAATCTAAATCGCCTTTTTTTTTTTCGATACCCTCTTAACGCTAACCGGAAACTCAAGTTGAACCTTCAAACGTCGATTTAAGGCATTTCTCTTGCCGCTAGCCCGCCGGGAATGGTTTTATTCGATTCTACAACTCATACTGCGTCGGATAAGCTAAAAAATGACTACCTAAAATGACAAATCTAAATCGCCTTTTTTTCGATACCCTCTTAACGCTAACCGGAAACTCAAAGTTGAACCTTCAAACGTCGATTTAAGGCATTTCTCTTGCCGCTAGCCCGCTGGGAATGGTTTTATTCGATTCTACAACTCATACTGCGTCGGATAAGCTAAAAAAAATGACTACCTAAAATGACAAATCTAAATCGCCTTTTTTTCGATACCCTCTTAACGCTAACCGGAAACTCAAAGTTGAACCTTCAAACGTCGATTTAAGGCATTTCTCTTGCCGCTAGCCCGCTGGGAATGGTTTTATTCGATTCTACAACTCATACTGCGTCGGATAAGCTAAAAAATGACTACCTAAAATGACAAATCTAAATCGCCTTTTTTTTTTCGATACCCTCTTAACGCTAACCGGAAACTCAAAGTTGAACCTTCAAACGTCGATTTAAGGCATTTCTCTTGCCGCTAGCCCGCTGGGAATGGTTTTATTCGATTCTACAACTCATACTGCGTCGGATAAGCTAAAAAATGACTACCTAAAATGACAAATCTAAATCGCCTTTTTTTTTTCGATACCCTCTTAACGCTAACCGGAAACTCAAAGTTGAACCTTCAAACGTCGATTTAAGGCATTTCTCTTGCCGCTAGCCCGCTGGGAATGGTTTTATTCGATTCTACAACTCATACTGCGTCGGATAAGCTAAAAAAATGACTACCTAAAATGACAAATCTAAATCGCCTTTTTTTTTTCGATACCCTCTTAACGCTAACCGGAAACTCAAAGTTGAACCTTCAAACGTCGATTTAAGGCATTTCTCTTGCCGCTAGCCCGCTGGGAATGGTTTTATTCGATTCTACAACTCATACTGCGTCGGATAAGCTAAAAAAAATGACTACCTAAAATGACAAATCTAAATCGCCTTTTTTTTCGATACCCTCTTAACGCTAACCGGAAACTCAAAGTTGAACCTTCAAACGTCGATTTAAGGCATTTCTCTTGCCGCTAGCCCGCCTGGGAATGGTTTTATTCGATTCTACAACTCATACTGCGTCGGATAAGCTAAAAAAATGACTACCTAAAATGACAAATCTAAATCGCCTTTTTTTTCGATACCCTCTTAACGCTAACCGGAAACTCAAAGTTGAACCTTCAAACGTCGATTTAAGGCATTTCTCTTGCCGCTAGCCCGCTGGGAATGGTTTTATTCGATTCTACAACTCATACTGCGTCGGATAAGCTAAAAAATGACTACCTAAAATGACAAATCTAAATCGCCTTTTTTTTTCGATACCCTCTTAACGCTAACCGGAAACTCAAAGTTGAACCTTCAAACGTCGATTTAAGGCATTTCTCTTGCCGCTAGCCCGCTGGGAATGGTTTTATTCGATTCTACAACTCATACTGCGTCGGATAAGCTAAAAAATGACTACCTAAAATGACAAATCTAAATCGCCTTTTTTTTTCGATACCCTCTTAACGCTAACCGGAAACTCAAAGTTGAACCTTCAAACGTCGATTTAAGGCATTTCTCTTGCCGCTAGCCCGCTGGGAATGGTTTTATTCGATTCTACAACTCATACTGCGTCGGATAAGCTAAAAAAAATGACTACCTAAAATGACAAATCTAAATCGCCTTTTTTTTTTCGATACCCTCTTAACGCTAACCGGAAACTCAAAGTTGAACCTTCAAACGTCGATTTAAGGCATTTCTCTTGCCGCTAGCCCGCTGGGAATGGTTTTATTCGATTCTACAACTCATACTGCGTCGGATAAGCTAAAAAATGACTACCTAAAATGACAAATCTAAATCTTTTTTTTTTCGATACCCTCTTAACGCTAACCGGAAACTCAAAGTTGAACCTTCAAACGTCGATTTAAGGCATTTCTCTTGCCGCTAGCCCGCTGGGAATGGTTTTATTCGATTCTACAACTCATACTGCGTCGGATAAGCTAAAAAAAATGACTACCTAAAATGACAAATCTAAATCGCCTTTTTTTTCGATACCCTCTTAACGCTAACCGGAAACTCAAAGTTGAACCTTCAAACGTCGATTTAAGGCATTTCTCTTGCCGCTAGCCCGCTGGGAATGGTTTATTCGATTCTACAACTCATACTGCGTCGGATAAGCTAAAAAATGACTACCTAAAATGACAAATCTAAATCGCCTTTTTTTTTTTCGATACCCTCTTAACGCTAACCGGAAACTCAAAGTTGAACCTTCAAACGTCGATTTAAGGCATTTCTCTTGCCGCTAGCCCGCCGGGAATGGTTTTATTCGATTCTACAACTCATACTGCGTCGGATAAGCGAAAAAAATTACTACCTAAAATGACAAATCTAAATCGCCTTTTTTTTTGATACGCTCTTAACGCTAACCGGAAACTCAAAGTTGAACCTTCAAACGTCGATTTAAGGCATTTCTCTTGCCGCTAGCCGCCGCTGGGAATGGTTTTATTCGATTCTACAACTCATACTGCGTCGGATAAGCTAAAAAAAATGACTACCTAAAATGACAAATCTAAATCGCCTTTTTTTTCGATACCCTCTTAACGCTAACCGGAAACTCAAAGTTGAACCTTCAAACGTCGATTTAAGGCATTTCTCTTGCCGCTAGCCCGCTGGGAATGGTTTTATTCGATTCTACAACTCATACTGCGTCGGATAAGCTAAAAAAAATGACTACCTAAAATGACAAATCTAAATCGCCTTTTTTTTTCGATACCCTCTTAACGCTAACCGGAAACTCAAAGTTGAACCTTCAAACGTCGATTTAAGGCATTTCTCTTGCCGCTAGCCCGCTGGGAATGGTTTTATTCGATTCTACAACTCATACTGCGTCGGATAAGCTAAAAAATGACTACCTAAAATGACAAATCTAAATCGCCTTTTTTTTTTTCGATACCCTCTTAACGCTAACCGGAAACTCAAAGTTGAACCTTCAAACGTCGATTTAAGGCATTTCTCTTGCCGCTAGCCCGCTGGGAATGGTTTTATTCGATTCTACAACTCATACTGCGTCGGATAAGCTAAAAAAAATGACTACCTAAAATGACAAATCTAAATCGCCTTTTTTTTTCGATACCCTCTTAACGCTAACCGGAAACTCAAAGTTGAACCTTCAAACGTCGATTTAAGGCATTTCTCTTGCCGCTAGCCCGCTGGGAATGGTTTTATTCGATTCTACAACTCATACTGCGTCGGATAAGCTAAAAAAATGACTACCTAAAATGACAAATCTAAATCGCCTTTTTTTTTCGATACCCTCTTAACGCTAACCGGAAACTCAAAAGTTGAACCTTCAAACGTCGATTTAAGGCATTTCTCTTGCCGCTAGCCCGCTGGGAATGGTTTTATTCGATTCTACAACTCATACTGCGTCGGATAAGCTAAAAAAATGACTACCTAAAATGACAAATCTAAATCGCCTTTTTTTTTCGATACCCTCTTAACGCTAACCGGAAACTCAAAGTTGAACCTTCAAACGTCGATTTTTATTCATTTCTCTTGCCGCTAGCCCGCTGGGAATGGTTTTATTCGATTCTACAACTCATACTGCGTCGGATAAGCTAAAAAAATGACTACCTAAAATGACAAATCTAAATCGCCTTTTTTTCGATACCCCTCTTAACGCTAACCGGAAACTCAAAGTTGAACCTTCAAACGTCGATTTAAGGCATTTCTCTTGCCGCTAGCCCGCCGGGAATGGTTTTATTCGATTCTACAACTCATACTGCGTCGGATAAGCTAAAAAAAATGACTACCTAAAATGACAAATCTAAATCGCCTTTTTTTTTCGATACCCTCTTAACGCTAACCGGAAACTCAAAGTTGAACCTTCAAACGTCGATTTAAGGCATTTCTCTTGCCGCTAGCCCGCTGGGAATGGTTTTATTCGATTCTACAACTCATACTGCGTCGGATAAGCTAAAAAATGACTACCTAAAATGACAAATCTAAATCTAAATTTTTTTTTTCGATACCCTCTTAACGCTAACCGGAAACTCAAAGTTGAACCTTCAAACGTCGATTTAAGGCATTTCTCTTGCCGCTAGCCCGCTGGGAATGGTTTTATTCGATTCTACAACTCATACTGCGTCGGATAAGCTAAAAAAATGACTACCTAAAATGACAAATCTAAATCGCCTTTTTTTTTCGATACCCTCTTAACGCTAACCGGAAACTCAAAGTTGAACCTTCAAACGTCGATTTAAGGCATTTCTCTTGCCGCTAGCCCGCTGGGAATGGTTTTATTCGATTCTACAACTCATACTGCGTCGGATAAGCTAAAAAATGACTACCTAAAATGACAAATCTAAATCGCCTTTTTTTTTCGATACCCTCTTAACGCTAACCGGAAACTCAAAGTTGAACCTTCAAACGTCGATTTAAGGCATTTCTCTTGCCGCTAGCCCGCTGGGAATGGTTTTATTCGATTTTACAACTCATACTGCGTCGGATAAGCTAAAAAAATGACTACCTAAAATGACAAATCTAAATCGCCTTTTTTTTTCGATACCCTCTTAACGCTAACCGGAAACTCAAAGTTGAACCTTCAAACGTCGATTTAAGGCATTTCTCTTGCCGCTAGCCCGCTGGGAATGGTTTTATTCGATTCTACAACTCATACTGCGTCGGATAAGCTAAAAAAATGACTACCTAAAATGACAAATCTAAATCGCCTTTTTTTTTCGATACCCTCTTAACGCTAACCGGAAACTCAAAAGTTGAACCTTCAAACGTCGATTTAAGGCATTTCTCTTGCCGCTAGCCCGCTGGGAATGGTTTTATTCGATTCTACAACTCATACTGCGTCGGATAAGCTAAAAAAAAAAAATGACTACCTAAAATGACAAATCTAAATCGCCTTTTTTTTTTTCGATACCCTCTTAACGCTAACCGGAAACTCAAAGTTGAACCTTCAAACGTCGATTTAAGGCATTTCTCTTGCCGCTAGCCCGCTGGGAATGGTTTTATTCGATTCTACAACTCATACTGCGTCGGATAAGCTAAAAAAATGACTACCTAAAATGACAAATCTAAATCGCCTTTTTTTTTCGATACCCTCTTAACGCTAACCGGAAACTCAAAGTTGAACCTTCAAACGTCGATTTAAGGCATTTCTCTTGCCGCTAGCCCGCTGGGAATGGTTTTATTCGATTCTACAACTCATACTGCGTCGGATAAGCTAAAAAATGACTACCTAAAATGACAAATCTAAATCGCCTTTTTTTTCGATACCCTCTTAACGCTAACCGGAAACTCAAAGTTGAACCTTCAAACGTCGATTTAAGGCATTTCTCTTGCCGCTAGCCCGCTGGGAATGGTTTTATTCGATTCTACAACTCATACTGCGTCGGATAAGCTAAAAAATGACTACCTAAAATGACAAATCTAAATCGCCTTTTTTTCGATACCCTCTTAACGCTAACCGGAAACTCAAAGTTGAACCTTCAAACGTCGATTTAAGGCATTTCTCTTGCCGCTAGCCCGCTGGGAATGGTTTTATTCGATTCTACAACTCATACTGCGTCGGATAAGCTAAAAAATGACTACCTAAAATGACAAATCTAAATCGCCTTTTTTTTCGATACCCTCTTAACGCTAACCGGAAACTCAAACTATAGAATTCAAACGTCGATTTAAGGCATTTCTCTTGCCGCTAGCCCGCCGGGAATGGTTTTATTCGATTCTACAACTCATACTGCGTCGGATAAGCTAAAAAAAATGACTACCTAAAATGACAAATCTAAATCGCTTTTTTTTTCGATACCCTCTTAACGCTAACCGGAAACTCAAAGTTGAACCTTCAAACGTCGATTTAAGGCATTTCTCTTGCCGCTAGCCCGCTGGGAATGGTTTTATTCGATTCTACAACTCATACTGCGTCGGATAAGCTAAAAAATGACTACCTAAAATGACAAATCTAAATCGCCTTTTTTTTCGATACCCTCTTAACGCTAACCGGAAACTCAAAGTTGAACCTTCAAACGTCGATTTAAAGGCATTTCTCTTGCCGCTAGCCCGCTGGGAATGGTTTTATTCGATTCTACAACTCATACTGCGTCGGATAAGCTAAAAAATGACTACCTAAAATGACAAATCTAAATCGCCTTTTTTTTTTCGATACCCTTTTAACGATAACCCTCAAACGTCGATTTAAGGCATTTCTCTTGCCGCTAGCCCGCTGGGAATGGTTTTATTCGATTCTACACGACTACCTAAAATGACTAAACCGAACCCTCAAAGTTGAAACTCTTCAAAACGTCGATTTAAGGCATTTCTCTTGCCGCTAGCCCGCTGGGAATGGTTTTATTCGATTCTACAACTCATACTGCGTCGGATAAGCTAAAAAATGACTACCTAAAATGACAAATCTAAATCGCCTTTTTTTTTCGATACCCTCTTAACGCTAACCGGAAACTCAAAGTTGAACCTTCAAACGTCGATTTAAGGCATTTCTCTTGCCGCTAGCCCGCCGGGAATGGTTTTATTCGATTCTACAACTCAACTCGTCTGCGTCGGATAAGCAAAAAAAATGACTTTTTTTCGATACCCCTAAAATGACAAATTTAAATTTCTCGCCGCTAGCCCGCTGGGAATGGTTTTTTTTCTACAACCCTCGTCGGATTAACGCTAACCGGAAACTCAAAGTTGAACCTTCAAACGTCGATTTAAGGCATTTCTCTTGCCGCTAGCCCGCTGGGAATGGTTTTATTCGATTCTACAACTCATACTGCGTCGGATAAGCTAAAAAATGACTACCTAAAATGACAAATCTAAATCGCCTTTTTTTTTCGATACCCTCTTAACGCTAACCGGAAACTCAAAAGTTGAACCTTCAAACGTCGATTTAAGGCATTTCTCTTGCCGCTAGCCCGCTGGGAATGGTTTTATTCGATTCTACAACTCATACTGCGTCGGATAAGCTAAAAAATGACTACCTAAAATGACAAATCTAAATCGCCTTTTTTTTCGATACCCTCTTAACGCTAACCGGAAACTCAAAGTTGAACCTTCAATTTTTTTTTTTTTTTTTTTTTTTTTTTTTTTTTTTTTTTTTTTTTTTCGATACCCTTTT
>CAHIKZ030004200.1:0-5000 GCA_903632075.3 Acanthosepion pharaonis
AAAATAATATTACTAGCTATACATTTTGAGAAAAAATATTAACAGAAATAGATTTTTGACAAAACAAAAAATATTACCAGGAAAAAGAAAAGAAAACTTGTCGGCATTAAATGACCCATTGAGGTTGATATGCCGTAAAACAAAACAAAACAAACCAAACCTTTTGTGCTTTACTGTGGCTCTATACACGACTCCTTCCCCTTAACGTTTACCATTTAACGGGCATTCAATTTTATTTTGACAATTGCAGCATTCCTCGGTCGTGGCCACGTTAGACCCACTCAGGTTTAAGATTTTAGTATTTTGGCCCTACATAATCTTTCCCATGTCGCTGATGCAGCTATAGCTAATCTGTATACAGTGTTTCCATGAAATATCTTATTTAACTCAGAATTCTCCGAGAAGTGCTTATGTGGCAATTTCAGGAAAGTTTTTAACAATATTGGATTTCACCTCCAAGATGAAGGTTGGCGGTTGGGGGAATTTTTCTTTCTTCTTTTCTTGCTTCTTGCTGCTGACATAGTTGCAGAAATCGTGATTGCAAGAAGGTCAGTGTTTCTGATATTTTACACACACACACACACACGTACACGTACACGTACACGTACGTGTGGAGTAATGGATAGCGGCTTGGATTGAGGAATCGCAGATCCGAGATCGAATTCCAGTCGACTCCATTACATTCACTTACGTGCTAATACCCTTGGGAGAGGTGTGAATCCTCTTCTTCTCCCTCCAGCTATGGGTAAAATAGCAGGACAGACTGGATTCTATAGCCTTGGCTGGCAACTGGACAGGGAGAAGGACAACTCTGTTCAAAACATGCGGAGGGTCGTTTGGGGACCTTGTGGCACCTAGTGCACCAGGTCTCTGTATTCGGCCCTTCAAAAAGTGTGGATGGTCCTGCACGAGGCCTTCACCACTATATTCAAATCTCCTGTGCTGTTGTCGAGCTGTCGGTTTCCTAGGAACTGATCTGCTTGACCCTCATACGCCGAATTCGATGGGAGAGTCGAGTATATATATATATAAATATTAAAAAGAAGAGAAGAGAGGTGCCGCAAATGTTTTTGGTTGTAATGTGTTTTTTTAGAAAAAAATATTATACTTTATTTTCCATAATTTTACTACACGTGTTTCTGTCTCGCGACCGTCTTCAGGTAAAAGCGGAGATTTCCACATATTATTAAAAATAATTAATTTTTTCCTTATGTTTTTCAATGTTAAATATTCTCGATATGAGACATTCTCTGTTTTTGTGTTATTAATCCGAATGTCTTTTTTGAATTGGCAATGAAGAGTTCTGCGCGAAGGGTCATAAAACAATTAAAGTTGGTCTAAGGGAAATGATGAATTACTTATCGGCATTTTATCTTTTAATGTTTTACTGACCCCTGTGCGTTCTTAGATCTGTTTCCATTTTCGTGTGTTTCTGTCAGCATGCCTGTATATATGCGTGCGTATATTCCCCCTCCATACACATACTGTCTTACTACGAGGAATTAGTAAACTCATTTGTACAAATACACACATACATACACATACGCACATACACACCGTCCGACCACAAGGAATCAGTACACACACACACACACATACATACACACACATACACATACACATATCCTTCTCAAGCTACATGGAACCAGTATACACATACACACACATCAAGTCTAAAGGAGGCTATTTTGACGAGAGCAATATTTAACCATAAAATGCTTTTTTCTCTTTTTTTCATAATAACATTTCTAATAAAAGATGATGTCTCACTTTTATTTAAACATGTATAATAATTATTTCTCTTATTTAAATTATAAAACAACTACTTTTAGGACCAATTTAAAAAAATTATCAAGGGTTACCTTAAACTTTTGAACTACAGTATATATATATATATATATATATATATATATATATATATATATATATATATATATATTATAAATTAACTGATTTAAAAATATGGTTCTTTGATACAGGAATTACCATGTTTCAAAAAAAGAAACTAACAACTTCAAATTCAATTATTTAGTTAAATTAAAAGCACTACTAGTTGTGTTTCATTTTCAAGCGAATTTTGGAATAACTTATTTTGAAATTTACTGAGTTTTAAAAGCCCATACATTCATAATATTTGTTTTCATGGATACAGAGAAATCCAATCATTTAGACAGGGGTTGTAGTGTGTTCCTTTTCCAAAATTTTCATTGTCCCAAGCGCTTTTCGGAGGGGGTGTGTGTTATTAGTCTATCCCCATGTTTTGACATCTGTTTAAGATGTATTTTATTTTTGTGTTGTTTTGAATAGGAGCGTTTATTTCGAGGCCTCGCATGTTGAGCACGGCTGGAATTCACGTGAGCATCTTTCCCTTAAAATTTTTTTAACACTCCTTTTCCACTGTTAAATAAGCTGAAGTTCATAGTAGGAGAAAGATAACACATATACAGGGTCGCTCTAATAGCGAAAGGTTTCCGGTAATGTGACTTATATAGAATGTTAGTGTTTTTGACCAGAATCTTTCTCAAAGGTTCTTGTGAATTGTAAAAACGGAAAAACGTAGGGATACTGGAAAAACTAAATAATAAAGTAATTAAATCTTTCTTTTCTATCACATTTAATGATATATATATATATATATATATATATATATATATATATAGTCATCCACAGACAGACGGTTTCGCTGTATCACAGCTCATCACTATGTCTAGATGTCCGGTTGCCTCTAGCTAGGATCGAAACCCGGCTGAATTGGCGTCAGTCGGAGATTCTACACTTAAGCCATTGGCGCACGGCAGATGTGAATTTAAGTGTATTTATTTTTAGATAAACACATAGTGGCTGAGAGAACTCGATTCGCTTTGCCAAAGAGTCTTTCATTATTAGCAGTAATAATCTCTGTTTACAAACTCACACTTCCTCCCCAGAGAGCTCAACCGAAATAAACTTTTCAGAAGCATACAAGATAGGTGTTGGTTATTCAAGTGTTTTTTTTTTATCAAGTTAAGTCCTTGGATTAGTTAATGAGATCCATATATTCTGGTTTAGCAGGAACGAAAAAGAATTAGACAAAAGGACAAAAATAATCAGTTGGTTCATTCTGTTGTGTCATTCTTCGCCTCAGAACCCATTTTGCACACTTATAGATTTATCATTCGTCCGTGAATTAAATATTGCTGCCATATCTGGTCTGGTGCTCTTACTATACATCTCGAGAATCTAGACGAAATCCAAAGAAGAATCTGCAACATTATCGGCCCTGATCTGGCATCTCGGCTTCAGTCTCTTCCCACCGTCGTAGCGTAGCTTCTCTGTGCATTTTTTATAAATATTTTTGTTATATTACGTGCTAAGGGAATAAATACTTAACACCAGGTGGATAATAGAAGAAAGATTTATTGTACACAACAAGTATAATATAAAATACAGTACATTTCTACGCACAGGTCAATCTAGTAGTTAGTGCCACTAGTTGGAAGGTCGGAAGTGCTTGCGTTTTCTCGCTTTCACTCTTCCTCCAGTCTCTCGTAGACAGTTGCCTTTATAGGTACTTACTACTTATAGTGTAATCATTCATGGGGATGTCAGGTTATTCCATTACATCACTACCTAAAATGAATATTTTTTAGTATAATTAAGTCATGACTGATGAGGCAGATTTTTTTTCTGCAGAAGGTTTCCATTTCTTTCTGCGGTAGACCAGTTGCCATCCAAGGCTATAGAACCCAGTCTGTTCTGCTATTTGTCCATAGCTGGGAGGAGAAGAAGAGAATTCATACTTTTCCCAATGTTATTAGCACATAAGTGAATGTAATGGATTCGACTGGGATTTGAACCCTGCTCTCCGATTCCTCAACCTGAGCTACTATCTCTTTATTTCACTAAAATATTGTTATATTCCGTGCTAAGGGAATAAATGCTTAACCCCAGGTGGATAATAGAAGAAAGCTTTATTGTACACAACCAGTACAATATGAAATGCGGTACAGTTATACACACAGGTCAATCTAGTAGTGAGTGCCATTAATTGGAAGGTCAGATGTGCTTGCGTCTTCTCACTTTTGCCTCTTGTAGACAGTTGATTTTATAGGTACTTACTATCTATAGTGTAATCATTCATGGTGGTTACTGGTTATTCCATTACATCAATTTTCATGCTAATTGTTCTGATAAACTTATGTTGTGGAGTAACGGAACACCTCCACAAGATGGACTAAGCTAAGACTATTTAAACAGCACTCTTACTGAGGGAGAGGAATTAACGTTTAACTGTTTATTACATTAGGCTGTGTTCTCAATGGTGTACCATATTATTCTCCAAAATAGACTACTTCTTACTTTCTGTATGTGTATTAACCTTTCCTATTTACGACACAACATTTTATCTCATTTTATTACGTCGCCAAATCTCGTGTCGTAAATAGAAAAGTTTAACACAGAAAGAAATTTGAAAAGTAATTAGTTTTTCGGAGAATAATATAGTACACTGTTGAAACAAAACAAATAATAATAAAATCAAATTAAAAAGGAAAATCTCTCAGTAAATCATTTTGCTGTTTAATTAGTCTTAGACCTGTCCATCTTATTTGGGGTGTTCAATTAATTAACAACAATTTTAATTTGTTGGGTATCTCTAATTGACGAATTTAAGCGCAGCATTAGATTGGCAGCTAGGTCTCATAATGTCACTGTTGTAATTGCTAGATGTAACAATCATTTCTATGCTAATGGTTATTCCTCTCGAGCTATTTACTTGTGTAAATTTATTCTGGTTTCATGCTTTCCTGTCAGCTAAGATTTTCGAAAATTTAGATGCAATATCTATTTTCATCATCTGTCTCTGTGAGACCTATCCTTTAATTGTTCTGTTTCTTTCAGCCTCAGTAACCTGTGCATTCTAGTGGCTTTTATCACCTTGCTTGGGGTGAAGTGATTAAAAAAAGAAAAAAAGAAGTTTCTTCTATCGTACTTCTCGCTTGTGGAAATCACTTCCGGCTACG
>CAHIKZ030004200.1:12500-15000 GCA_903632075.3 Acanthosepion pharaonis
TGTAGTTAAACTGAGTTATACAGTTATATTGATAAATACATATATACCTACGTTTGCAGTACGACTCAAAGTATCATGGTTTTTCCACTCATCAGGTATTGAGAAAATGAACTGTTAAATACGGTTCTTTATTAAAAAATTTTGTCTGAAAAATATATATATATATATATATATATATATATATATATATATATATATATATATTCAAGTATATGATTGGTGAATACGGAATAAATTCCGATAACCAACAATTACTATTCTTAAAAAAAGTGCTCAATACAGAGTAGAGCGAATATAATTATTTATTTAAAAATTATAACATAAATATGTTATAAAATCACTACAAAAATAGCCATTTTGTTTCAACACCTCTGGTGTCTTATCAATGATGGAATGAAATGTAGATTGTAGAATAAAGGTTTTAAAACGTTCAAATTAATTAACCACGAACGTTTTGCGTATTAAATCTTTTAACAATTTATTTATTTAGCTCATGGAAGGCATCTTTCGTTATCCCAATTCGCCTTCGGATTTCGGTGTCACACTTTCTGTCTTCTGCTAAAATACTTGTACTTGCTTGATTTTTGGTATCGCCATCTTAATCTTGGATAGATTTTAGGAATTAGAAGTAAACATCGACATTTTCAACACTGAAATTTAACCTTTAGTCTTAATGAGACTTTTTTTTTAGTTCAGTGTTTTGTTCAGGGTCCGTCATAAAGGAGGGGTTCTGACTTTGAGGCTGCCCTGAAAACCGTTTGATCCCTGTTTTAAAATAGATGCGAATTAATTTTAGTGTTCAAATTCTTATTCGTCAACATAAAGGCATGAGTCCCTCTCTCCTTGTTCTTTTTCCTATATCCAAAGAATAACAAGCGAAAATTTTATAGCAGGTTACTCTACGAATACCACTGTTACCATTTAACCTGGCATGAAATAGAACAATTGTCGACTAAACCAGTTCTCACGACAAGCTTTTTTTTTGTGTGTGTGAAAGCTGTCATGACAGCCAGTAGGATTGTAAGGTAGACCTGTTAAAGGGTGGATGAACCTTCTTGTAGGGTCATTGGGATCGTGTGGACTCTATAGCTATGGATGTATCCAGTGCAGTGATGACTAAAGTGAATGGCTGGGGGTGGCGCCCGATGGTATACATGACCGTGACCGAGACGAGCCTACAAGATGGAGGATATCAGCTGTGGTTTGACCTGGAGAGGGATGGGTTCCGCCTGGTCTGCTTGGCCCGAGATCAGGATGAATCCAGCAGAGAGAGAGAGAGAGAGAGAGAGATTGAGAGAGAGAGAGAGAGAAAAATTTATAAAACCCATAATCTTATAAACTAGGACTTCATATTTAAAATCTTCCATAGTATACATATATTTTCTACTTTTCGGGTGTTCAGTTTCCGTCCTTTCGTTTCTACGAAAGAACTCTATTATTAAAAGCTTCCCCGATATTTGAAATGGCGAAAACCGAAGAATCAAATACCGTTAATTTATATGGTGGATATGTTTTAAGCGTTCCCATACCCCAAAATAATGATTTTTTTTTCTATCCGCCTCTCTCAACGTCAAGGTTTGTTGTCTCGCAGAGTGTATATAATATATAGATCTTGCTTCACATAGGGCGAATCAAAAGTGGTACCAGAACCTGGTAAGTTATGTTGTTAATATTAGGTTGTCCAGAACGTCCTGACTGACATAGGAAGCGGAGATAAAAACAAATCTTGATCTCCGTCTTGTGGAATTTCTAAGGAGCATTGCATTTCGAGCTTGTTTCACACGGACGCACCACAAGCGCTAAACTGTATTGTCAGCAACTAAACCGCGCGTACGACAAATTAATAAAGGAGTATCCTGCTTTGATGAGTAGCGGTCGGGCTTAGTTTCAGCAAGTCAATGCGAAACCACACTCTGTCAGGCTGACTAAGAAGAAGTCCAAACAGATGGACGGTGTTCATAATCTTCCACATCCACCATTCAGTCCCGATACTGCACCGGGTGACTATGGTCTAATCTTCTCAATGGCACACTTCCTTCGCGACAAGCGATTCAACACTTTTCATGAAGTGAGGGAATCTTGTTTACAGTTTTTTTTTATTATTCAAAGCCAGCGGACTGGTATCTAGGAAAGATTGGGATGCTGTTTTGATTAATCGAAAGCAGAAGATGTTCGCAAGAGAATGATGGACTTTATTTTGAAAATAAATACTGGTGCTTGTTAAAAATTTTTTGTTTTCTTTTTTTTTTTAAATATCGTCAGGAATTTCTGGCCAACCTAATAAATTCCAACAAACTTTTTCTCATGTCGATTTCACTATTTGTCTTCCGTTCAATGGACAAAAACTACTTTCTCAGTCTAAAATATTGTTAGCGTTATAATAGAATATTATTAGAAAGTGACTACTAAGCGTTAGAATTAATGTGAATTATCAATAGTATCCCTCTCCGATGAACAAATTAGACAACAAAAATTCTTAATATTTAAGGAATTGTATGTG
>CAHIKZ030004200.1:20000-38093 GCA_903632075.3 Acanthosepion pharaonis
GATTTTCTTTATCTTCTGTCTTAAATTTTATTCTTTATTGTTTATTTCTCCTTATTAGTAGTTTTTTCTTATATTCACTAACGATCTTAGTAACCCTTTGCGTCCGAGTGGCTTTATTGCCTTTGATCTTGAAAAATTTAAATTCAATGTCAATAGTTATCTCCTGTTTTGAAGATTACTCTTTATGAAAAAAGTCCTTTAGTTCTGTTATTGTTTTCAAAATTTTTTTAATTAACTTCTTGCGTTTTAGCCTTTTTATTTTTATTTGGATAAAATTATTTAAAAAATAATAAGTGGTTTTGATTATTAAAATCACTTTCATAACGAAATCTTATTGGCTTACACCGTAAAGCTGGAGTGAAAGATATTAGATAAAACCCCATTTTGTATTGCTCCATCAATAAATAATAAAATGTTTTTTTTCTTGGACACTTTTCCTCAATTTAACCGATTATTTATTTAGCAAAATAAGAATCGCGTTTAAAATATTTTAAATTGAAATTCTTCTTAAGCAATACGTCGTGTCTTGAAGAATTTGATATTGGAAATTTCACAATTTTAGATATCTTTTTGTTTTTTCTTAGTAAAAATTGCATTTTGCTCTCTCTCATAATATCTGTTCAGATATATATATTTTTACACACGCGTTCAAAATGTGCTGGGTTTCAAATTCTATATGGAGCAAATGGCTTTGACGATTTACCTGCTTTTTTGCTGTGATCTCCTAATCCGCGGAAATGTTCTACCATTTATTTACATTTTTTTATTCGTATTCTATATATATAAGTGTCCAACAGTGATTTTCTATCATTAACTTAGATGTGGCACAATATATAATATATATAAAATATATTTTACATTTGCGGATCGAACTCCCTATACGGTCTTTCCGGTGATCAAGAAAACAAGTTTAAATGACCATTACACCACGGCGATTTAAGCCTCTTTGAAAATGTTTTTTAAGCGTATTATTAGACGGGCAAAAATTTTGAATTTTCATGTTATTAACCTAAAGGATCGAACTCATTATTCAATCGTAAATGATCTAGCGAGACATTTTTAACCTTTTACACCACGGCGAAGTGCTCAATTTTACAATATTTAAATATCCGTGGGTCAAATTATCCAAGCCAAACATATATTATATATATAGATATTTCAAATGTCTCTTTCTGATGTTAAGCATAAAGATCCCTTTTTGTTTTCATTTTTTTCTAAAACTTTGTCTTTGTTTACTTGTTTGGCTCATTTATATATTAAATTTTATTAGAAACATAACTCAGACCTTATTGAATTTCTATATTTACCCTCAGTAAATTTATAAAGACAGGTACCCTCAGTTGAACCCGGAATTTTAACTGCCATATATAGGAGGAGCGATGTATGCTTAATATATTATATATTATTATATATAAAAAAATTAAAAAAAAATATTTATGCGTGTCCTTTAGTTAATTTGTTTCACTTCTATCTTTTTTAAAATATCTTTGGCATTTCTGTTTATCGTAATAAATTTCTGAACAGTGAACCTTTTGATGATTGCGTCAGTCACAGATAAGTGAAACGGGTGTTAATGTCGATGATAAAAAATCTATTTTAAAATTGCACATATATAATTCTTTATATATATATATATATATATATACTCGATTTTCGACTCTCCTGTTGAATTTGATTAAAGAGGTCAAGAGATAAGTTCCTAGAAACCGATGAGTTTTATTGACAACATACATGAGATTTAATTATAGTGTGAAAGGTTTCGTGCAGGACCAGCCACACTTTTTTGAAATTATATGAATACAGAGACCTGGTGAAAATATGTGTCAAAAGGTCCGCAAAAACCCTATCAGGTTTTGAATTCAGAGTTGTATTCCTATAGAACCTAGTCTATCCTGCTATTTACCCATAGCTGGTAGGGAGAAGAAGGGATTCATACTTTTCCAAAGGGTTTATCTTTTGCTGTAAACAAATGGAATGTAATGGATTCGATTAAAATTCGAATAGAATTTTTGATGAAAATCAATCCAAATGATAAATTAAAAATTATTATATTTACTTTTTTTTTTATATTTATATTTTATTATAAATATATATATATATATATATATATATATATATATATATATATATATATATATATATATATATATATATATATATATATATATATATATATATATATATATATATATATATATATATATATATATATATATATATATATATATATATATATGAAGAATGAAAAAAAATTTGGAAAAAAAAACAAAAATCCTTAAATGCAATTATATTTGTTTAAAATGAATGAAATGTCGACGTCTGACGTTTCGGTTTAATAAACCTTTTTCAGGACAATATTCATTAAAATACAATTCAGTTCAATTTGACAAAGACGATGGACATAAAAAACAAGTCTTATCCAAAACAGATAACTGAAAATTTTAAAATGATCAGCTTTCCGTTTAGCATGGTCACGTTGTCGTCACATGGGCGACGCTTTCAAAACGTATTCCTAAAAAATTTTTGATTATTTTGAATGAAAAAAAATGAAAAGAATTCTATTAGGATCTAAAATTTTTATGTGCATGCTTGTCGAGCATTAATCTCGCTAAAAAGGGGAAATATTAAAGAAACCAGGTCTAGTATTCACCGTGCGTGAGATGGATATTATACCTGCTTCATAAATCCTCCTGAGATTTTTATTATGAAAATATTTTAATACCTTCACGGAATTGAAATCGAAATTATGATCTGCTTTAGTTGAATTGTTTATTTTAATGAATATTGTCCTGAAGAAGGTTTATTAAACCGAAACGTCAGACGTCGACATTTCATTCATTTTAAACAAACATAATTGCATCCGAAAGGATTTTTGTTTGTTTTTTCCATTTTTTCTTTTTATATATACATATATATATATATATATATATATATATATATATATATATATATATATATATATAATTCCCCAATCGAGATATCCCGATTTAATGATATGGCTCTTACCCAAGTTATATCCACGGTTTAGAACTTTGGTGGCCTCAGTCTTTTTTGCTTTTTAAAGAGAGTTTATCAAAATTTGTAAGGGATATTTTTTTTTTTTACATTGGGTTTTTGGTACATTGTAAGAATAATTCAATTTGTAATCTCCCAAAATCTTTCTTTAAAAAGGATAAATGTAAGAACACAATTAATCTTAATCTCTTTAATTCTGATTATTCTCTTTATGTTTTATAATCTTAGCACTTTCGGAAGCCTGATGTTTTCTTTCTGAAAATTTCGAAGCCTCAAAATAAAACGTCATTTAAGCACAAACGATAGAAACTTTTTACCCTAATCATTCTCTCTCTCTCTCTATATATATATATATATAAGCTGATTATATAAAAGAAATGTTTTGTTAATATCAAAGTATATATTTTGACACACTTAAAGCCTTAAAATGAAACTTAGTGGCTTGGGGTTATATTTCTATCTTTAGTCTGGCCAAGACTTAATTCCTAGAAAAAAAAAAAAACGGCTTTATACCGTATATGAAAAATTTAAAAACTACTTTAATCGCCATTTTACGATGAGAAAGAAGATGACTTATAGTGGCGTGGGGCTTAGGCGTTATATTTCTAACTTTAGTCTGGCACAAGGCCACGTTCAGAGAATATGAATACTTTATTAATAATAAAGTATAGATTTTGATAGATTTAGTCCTGTGTGTTCAATTTTAAGGCGTTTTTCCATAAGCATTATTGTTAATTAACTTGAGTAGGTAAGTGTATTTGGACAGAAGGTCTTGATGGTTTAAAATAAAACAATATTTAAACTTGAAGGCTGAATAATCGTTTTGTCTAAACTTTATAGCATTTATTTTTTATTTGGAAATATATAAATTACAAGCTATCAGCGAGGTTGTCTCAAACACAATTCAAGCTTTGAAAAAGCAGACAACCATTTCTTGTCGTATGCTAAAAAATGAAGGCTCATATTCAGAAAATTATTAACAATATTTTCCCTCCTAAAATGCGATATTAAAAATTAGGAAATATATTTATTAACCAATAAAACTACTGAGTTTAATAAATCTAACTTCCTGTGATCCGATTTTTCTTATAAATAGCGTAAATTAATAAACAAATTTTTCAGCATATTTTCGACCGAGATGTAAATAATACTGATTACGCAAATTTTCGCATACTCAAATTAAGTTATTTAGTACTAAACTTCCTTTATGTAAATTATTTCTAGCTTCTATTTTCAGAAACCAGTTTGCACAGTTTACGAAACGAAAATACTCAAGCAACAAATAAATAAAGCGTAGCTGTATTTGCGCTGATAGTTAACTGACCATCCTGCCGCTGTTAAATTTACACTACGCATAAATAATATAACGTAAATTGTAGATTTTCCAGTGATAATTTTGTACATACCTTTCATCTTATACTAAAAAATTATTAATTTCGTTTCAAAAAAAAAAAAAAGTAAAACATAGTTCGTATGAAATTTGTTTGCGAGGAACTTTGTATCTTGTTTTATTCAGCTTAAAAGAAAAACAGATTTTTTTTTGTACTCGATAATGAAATTATTTAAATTTGTCCAACAGTGTTTCAAGATTATTTCGTTTTAACTTTTTCCTTTTAAAAAAGTACAATAAATGACATGATTCGAACATTCAAAAATGAGGGACAGTGTTTTTTGTTTTTATTCCTGAAAGAAATTACATTGAGCATAAAAGGGTTTGACTAATTTAACAGCTTTAAATTATTACATTTTTTTTGACAGAAAATTCTGAGCCTTATTCATTATTTTTATATATAATTTTATTTTAATATATATATAAATAGGAAAAGCTGTTAAGAAATATTCAAATTTTGGATGCCACATCCCTTCAACACGTTGGTAAACATGGCTGTCCACAGCTTCGTTTTCTGTATAATCTATTACACTGGTTTCTTGGATTGGTTTCCCGTTGTCTTCACGGTTTTGAATTCATTGTTTTCCTTCTCGACTCTAGACAGCAGCATCGTTGGAAGGTGCCTGGAAAAAATATATACAAAATTGTCAAGTCATCGTGATATATTGGAGAGCATTGGTTTCGAATCACGTCAGATTATAGGTTTGAATCCCAGAAATTATGCCAAAACCTTAAATTCAGCATAGTTGCAGAATAAACCAAAAAATGGCTCTGTGGGTTTTTAAGATTTTTGATTCCTTAAGAATGAATTTGATAAATGTTGATGATATAACATCCTGTGTTTGATTTGTTTAAGGTTGTTAAAATTTTTAACAGGACGCCCTAGAAGTATTTTCGACATAACGAATAATGTTCTTTCTTAATTATTACACGCATATATATATATATATATATATATAATGAAATGGACAAAGTCCGACAATGATTTTAAGATATTTCTATGTTTATAAAAATTTTTTATAGATACAAATATTTTAGTAACCATTTATTTTATAATAAAAGTATTAAACAAAATTTATGACTGAATGTCTGAGAAATTTTTATAAAATATTGATTCCTCAACAGGAATCGAACTTGTATTTTATACGGAAGATTCATATATTATGACATGCCTTTTTTTGTTTGGACGAAAGAGGAGCGTTTTTGTTATTTTGTTTAAATTCGTATATGATATATATAATATATATATATATATATATATATATATATATATATATATATATATATATATATATATATATATATATATATATCCTCCAAATATTCCATTTTTTAAATTGAAGCGCCTCTATTTAAAATTTAAAAGAACCCCCAAAGCATAATGTGAATTTTTTTATTTTTCAGTTTTAGAAAGGAGAATGATTGATTTATTTTCTACGGTTTATCAACCTTTTGCAGTTTATTTAAAGACAAAAAATATTTTTAGAGTGTAAGATATTTTTTTTTTTTTTTAGATAATAATGATTTAGAGATAAGAGTCTTACTAATCAACCCATAGCTTGAAATTCATATCTAATCAGAATTTGATAAACAAACACACAATATGTATATAAAGTTTGGTTTCTATTGTATATTACAATCAATATATAAAATGAACCCTCACTTTGTAGCCACTATAGTTTCTATAGATTTATATTCCAGAGAATGTAAATAAATCTAAAAGTCATGCCTGTGTAGATAATCTAATCTTTTCTACTGTTTATCAACCCTTTGTAAAATTTATTTAAAGGAAAATAACCAGAAAATATTTTTAGATTTCAAGAAACTATTAATGATACAAGTCTAATTATTAACCCATAGCTGGGGGAGAAGAGGTTGATTCATACATTTCCCAAGTGAATATAACGAAGCTAGCTGGAAATGGAACTCGATTAAAAATTCCAAGATATTATCCATTACACCAACCGCACATCCAAGCATACAACCCCTTTTATTACCAAGCGGTCACCCATCTAGATACTGACTAGGTTAACTGTTGCTTAAATTCGGTAATCATATGGGAACCGGGAACAGGAGTAGAGGTATATCCCTTGTTTCTTGTTTAGGATTGAGTTTTCTAGTTCCTTCTAAAGTTTTCTAATTTTCTTTCAGCCCCCCCAGCCTTGCGTCTTAGTGGTATTATCCCCTTGCTTGGGGTGAAATGATAACAAAAATAATTCTTAATGATTGAAAATTACAGGAATGTCGTCATGCATTCCGTAAAGCATTAGCGTCGTTATGTACTGAAGCTGTGTCAGCAGTGGATGTATCTAGGGCAAGATAACGTGCGAGAGTCCATTCTTCTTCAAAATGGTTTGAATGCCACCCAAGGCAAGACAGCCTAGTATGCTCTATTATTCATGGGCTTTTGGGGGTTGAATTGGAAGTTTTAAATAATATAGACTTTTGTCCTTACAAGGCTATTCAGTTCATTGTGCTTTATTATTTACAGAGTTTTTAATACAGTGGTTTCCTGCTCCTAGATTAGTTTCCCTATCTAAATTAAAGAGCAGAAACTTTTACGAGACATCGAATTCATAGTTTTCCATTTCCTTGACAAGTCTGTCTTGCTTTGGATGACAGCCAGTTGTTTCAGGGCGTGTCTTAATTTTTCTTTCTCCTAGGTTGGTTGTCCACAGAAAAAAAAAAATTTTCGACTGCTTTTTTAAAAAAAACAGGGGTTTTCATTCGGTGTGAATCCTTCTAGATTGAAAAAAATGACATAAAAAAAAGAAAATTATGATTTTCCTGTTTATTTAATGCCTAATTGCAGGAAAGTTGGTTATTTAAAAAAAAAAAGACATTATTGTAAATTCAACAAAACACATTTTTTTTGGAAATTTCTGACCAAAAAGCGAGCTCTTTAAAGGTAAAAAAAGTTCAATTTATTTTTAAAAAGTTTATAACTTTATTTGTTTTTATCGATAGAAATAATTTGTTAAGAATGTTATTTTACAGTATTTCAACAAGATGGAGTTCCTTGTCATTTTTACATGAATTTGTTAGAGTGTTTCTAAATATATATATATATATAACAGATATATATATATAGGTGGACCATTTTAAGTTCGTGTCCACGTTTAAAAATTGGACGCCGTTAGATTTTTTTTATAGAAATAATCTGAAAAAAATGTTATAAAGTTCAAAACCTAGTTTTAGAAGATTTGAAAGCTAAAATAACTAATGTGATTTCAGGCATTACTGTAAATCAGTTGGCAAATGTTTTCCGTGAACTGCAAAATCGTATTACCCTTTGTATTGCTAATGATGGAGGACATGTGGAAACTTAAATAAAATTTCAATAAAACCTTAAAAAATATAGATTTACTTCTTTTAATCATTTGCTTTCAGTCCGGTAAATCATGTTTTGATAACAACTATTTTGTATCTGGGACATTTCCATATGTATATAGTAAACATGAGTTTTCTGCTCGTTTTTTTGTAAAGTGAGCGAAAATAATGATGGATACTGGCCTCGATTAATACGTCAAGGAAAGGATTTGTATTGTTAGCATAGTGTTCGAAAGTAAAGTATTGGACAGATATTGTCAGATTTCTTCAGTTTTTTTAAATTTTTTCTACGCTGTTTCTCAAAATGAATATTAGATTGAGTTAGACCAAAATGAACCAATGACTACGCCGTCAGTTTATACATAAATTTTGGCATAGTGGTCGTAAAATGTTAATTATGTCGTGCAAGATAGAAGAAATTTTCGCAGAATATCTGGTTTAATTAGCGGAGGTGGAAATGACGGGTGATTGTATACGTTCTGTAGACCTTGTCAGTTCAGTCCAATCAAACATTTTGGACACACACATATATGTGTGTGTGTATGTATGTGTGTGTGTGTATCAAATAGATTAAGTCCGACAATTATTTAATATATTTTCTGTTTATACATTTATTATATATCGGTATAGATATCAAATGACTGTTTCCGTATAGGAATAGAGGTTCAATTCCTGTCGGAGAATGTATATTTTCTATAAAATTTCTCGAACATTCAAGCCGGTAATGTAATTAAGACTGTTTAATTAAAAATGGAGAATTTACTTAAATAAATGGTATCTATAAAAATAACGTATGAACAGAAAATATGCACACACACACACATATGTATATATATATATATATATATATATATATATATATATATAGATATATATATAGATAGATAGATAGATAGATAGATAAATATATATATATAGAGAGAGAGATGGAGATGGAGAGAGCGACACACACATATAAGCTGTCAGATAGATGCACTTTGTACCTGTGATTTCCTTTCTCGCATGACTGAAATCTATGACATATATATATTCTGAAGGGGGATATTTCAACGCTGCTTTCCTTGGGATTCTTGTGCGGATTGTGAATTTTAAATGTTTTATGTAAAAGTGAAAGAGATGCGTTTTATCATTTGATTTTGTTTATACAATAACGAAAAGGATATGTTTCATTTATGGAGATGGTACTGAAACTAAGAGTATTGTTCGCATGTTGTTCACTAATTTCAGAAGAAAAGGAATTTTTTATCTGGGAAATCAAGACCATTCATGCTGATCTACAGCCTTTGATGATCATCAAATCGAGATGATTTGGATCCATGAATCGCTAAAATGTTTAGTGTCTTCAAACTTGACCATCCAGTTTCGGAAAGGACGATCGCAAAATGGATTGTTTTTCTACTAGGGAGAGTAATATATTTTGGAGAAGATGAAATAAATCACTCTTAAACATTTAAAAAAAACAGTCTGCATCAAGAGAAGGTTATGGCATTGATCTATTTGCATTGAGCTATTTCTACAATATCAAACGTTGAATGTAGGCAAATTTTCAGAGTTAGACTGAGTAAAGGGAAACTGCCCAATCAGGAGAGTGTAGACTTCGTATACCAATCATAAATATATATATATATATATATATATATGTATGTGTGTGTGTGTGTGTGCGTGCGTGTGTGTGTTGAAATGTGAAGACAGTTAGAGAGGGGGATAAATATAAGATAACAATTATTATCATTGATTTTAAGTTTTAAATTATTTTTTCATCAGATTCTATTATTTCATTAAGATATCTTCGCCTGAAAGTGTTTTCAATTCTTGTATACATTTATTTTAATGATAGAATATAAGTTTTCTATTATAAGTAATATCTGAAAAAGGTTGAATTATTTTTGCATTTTTGAAACTGGTTGTTGACGCGAAAGACAGTAATAGCTTTGCAGAAAGTAAATGAGCCTTTCTTTTACATGAATAACTACTATTATTTAAAGCTCCAGGGCTGTATATATATATGTATAAACTCAAAATAGAAGATTTCTGGGAAAAAAATTTCAATAATTGGTTGCATTTAACTCGACGCAATTATCAAGTCATAAAAAAAAGAAGCTATAATTTTGCTGTCTGTATACTAAAAAAAAGTTATTACAATACGTGATTTTTTTGTCTTCTATTTCCATGAAGAACCCAACCATTAGATTCAACCAATATTATATATATTTATACTAAAACAGTTTCAACGTAATTCTTCACCCAGCTTACGAAAATTACTTTTTTAAAATATTTACATGAACGTAGTAGTAGTCTTTGCTTTCAAATCTTAAGCCACTGGTATTAATATTCGGTATCGTTTCTCTCTGCTTTCCAGTGTCAACACCAACAGCTATAATAATTTTTTCTATAAAATCCAATTTTCTCATATAATATTTTTTAATTTTTTCGAACCTCTTTAGTAACATTATTAAACTCAGGTTTTAGTTTTTACATCTCCAATGTTTTCAATAAATTTGAAGGACTATTCCGTGATTTGTAATGTTTAACTTTTTGTTCAAATAAATACATGTTTCCAGTTTGAATTTATTTCTTCTTTACACCATCTGGAAGTTTCATATATATGACATTAAAATTTAAATGTATATAAATATAGTATTACACATATTATTTGTTATATGATGATAAACAAACGTTGAATTAAAAAACATATTATTTACATTATAAAATCTAATATAGTGTAAATACATCTCTTCCTATTTATCCCTATTAGCAATTTATTTACCCACAACTCATCCCCTACCACTTTCAGCGACTTTAGACAAACACCAGCTCCAGAGAGGGAAAATTGACAATTGCTTTTATAACTTGGGCAGATGTGAACTTTCTTTTTTTGACTAATTTAATATTCAGTCAAAATTTGATAGCAGCTGTGAAAAGAAATTTCATATAAATAATTTCCCATAGAGTGTTTCATCATTGCAAGAACCCAGCTGACATGCTCCGTTGTGATTTGTGGACATTTACGATCTTCAGGAGAAAGGGACCAATTAGAAAAGCCAACTCAAGGACAAAATATTTAGTTTGTTAGAGAATAAAAATGAAACCTGTTTCGTTTTAGAGACCTGATAATTTTACTGACAATTTGCGTGGTTGAAATCGGAAAAATAGTTTAAAAAGTCCTTATCTACATTATTTATATGCGCAATTATTGTTCACAACTGATTAATGATGTTATCACAATGTTTACCAGGTGTATATCAATCCAGGTAATCTATAGGGAATGCCTAAATCAACGTTCAAAAATCATGTGACAATGTAAGACACATATGCAACAGATGTTAATCAGCATCAAGTGTTTTTTTCCGAATATAATTACCCAGCATACATAACATAAGCGTCACCAGTTAGAAACACAAGGGTGTAGGTCAAATATTAAAGTAATTTGTGATACATAGGTGATTATTTCATTCTCGGACTACATAGAAATCTGTACAGATAATGCTGGATCATGTGAACTCAATAAAACTTTCGATCCAACTTACAATGGTAAAATAAAATAATAAACATCTATCCCTCCTTCTCACGCTAGAGAATGGTTAAAAAAAAATCCAATAATACAAAAAAATCATATGCAGGAGCAACATACATCTTTTGACAACCGGAGGATAGAACGGCTAAAACATTTTGATAACAACAACAAAGATGAAGTCAATTGTTTTCATGTAACTAATGATAATTCCTTATCCTAGAAATTTTGAAAATGATTTAAAGGAAAATATTATTTCTTAGAGGCGGGGGATAAAATATATGCAGAATGCGTAATTCATAACTTCTAAATATTCTGAACTGAATTAGAAAATACTAAATAAAAATTTTATAATTCATTTCAAAGGATATAAAATAAGAATCTGTTATACCTTAATGTTGCGAGCAGGGTTCATGCGGAATTCCACCGCAAACATTTGATCAGTGATGGAATCTAGAACAATGGTACATTTAATAAAATTTAAAACATCCCATTTAATGTTTTGTATTTTTTATTCATAAACTGAAGGAAAAGTTTTAAAAATTATACTTTTCTAATTTGAATAGTTTTGTTTCAACATGTAACAACTGATAAAAAAAGCAGATCTAATTTTGATTAATATTATAGAAAAGAGGTTCCAGTCTCATTAAAATTTGAACTTAGAACTTTATTATAATCGAATAGTAAATTGATCTTAACTGCATATATGATCCTTACTTAAACTATAGGTATTTTGATTATAGTAAATGTATTTCATGCTTAGTAATGAAAACAAAACATGTATCTTTTCTAATATATTTTACTGAGATGATTTTCCTAACGATGTTTGTATTTATTGTTAGCAGTAAAAGCTAGGTAGGTAGGTACATTGCTTGTAACATTTAAGATGTGAAATGTTTTTTCATGAACCAGCTGACAGTAAATATCTACAACATTTTAAATATGTCTAGAATATAATGAGGTCTCTGTGGTTTGAGTTGAGATTTTGCAAACAATATAGAATCGCGTTCTCATTTTATCACAGTCAGTAAATATTCAACAGTTAAAATGTTACTGACTACGAGTTTTAGTTGTTTCATATTTTAGAGAAATTTTCTGTTTAAGAATATGAACGTCGTGACAATGAAGAATTGTAGAATTGTTACCTCAATAGTTAATAGTTACATCAATAGTTACCTCAATAGGTAATAGGTACCTCAAGTAATCCAGGGTTATTCAAAGCTAATGCCTTCAAAGTTTTTCTCTCATCTGACATTAGATAAACAAATCAGAGCCACAAAGATATGCCCCTAGATGAGAAGAGAAATAGGTGTGATTGGAATTCCATTTCTTCAATGTAAGCAATTCAGTGTTTGAAAATCAGCAAGAGATATTCATATAAGCTATTCCTCAAAATAGCTTTAATGCTGATAGTGTTTTAGAGAAACACAAAGAATTTGAATGCAGAATATGTTTGATTTCTAGCACTTCTCTTATATCTTCTATTCACGCACAGAATTGATTTAACACATTTCTGATGCTTGGCCATTCAAAATATGGAGCAACTTTTCCCAGAGCACCACACGGGTGGATTTGGGAAAACTGTATAATTTTTATTTTACTCAATCATATTCGTGTTGCATCTCTGTGCATAAGTAGCTACATATATGAAAGTTAAAATAGGGAAAATTAAAGAAAAGTTAATTGGAATGAACTTTGTGGGAACAGAGAAGAAAATAAAAAGATACTTAACCCACTGTGACACTATTTAGCTTGCTAGAAAGAAAAAAAAAAAAAAGAAAAGGCGAGAATTAAATTTAGGTGATAAGAAGTGATCACGAAAGGACACTAAGCGATGTTATTTTTTTAACAAAGAAAAGTGGTAAAATTTTATTTTCATTGTCGAGAAAGTAAGATACTGGATTTAATCTGATTTATGTTACGGGGCGGCGATTAAGATATATCCAATCTGCCCATGGCAATGGTAAAAATTTCAAGTTGGACAAGTGACCTCCCGCAGAATTCTAAAGAGATAAAAATTAAATAGGTCATGCGCTGACCGAAAAAAAAAATGTCCATTGACCACCATGAAGGAAAGATTAAGCCTTTGTCTATATGCAGAATATCATTGAGAGGAGCATCTGTTTATTGTCAGGGCTGGCTATGATAGCAAAATTATTTTATCGGAACAGTTAATTAGCGACAGAGTGCGATACGTCCAATTGACCACCCACTTGATGATTGGCGAAAATCTCGTTGACGAATTCCAGGTGATTCGGTTAAGACAAAGTCTAAGGTTTGTTGTCGGGCAGAAGGGAAGGAAGGAAAAAAGAAAAAGAAAAAAGATAATTTTTTTTTTTTCTTTGAGCAAGATTTTTAAACCGAGGCTAGTCTGGCCACACCCACACTGCTGGCGCCCATTGGCTGAATGGTGGCGTGAGCGTTAGGCGAAGGTAATCATGTGAAAAGGAGGGGAGGCCTGTTAACGCCCCATGAAGGATAGGGTGAGATACCAATATGAGAACAGGAGACACCCTCTGAGGGTGAGATACCAATATGGAACGAAAAAGACTTCCAAAAATGGAAAATAATAAATTTTCCTGACCGAAAACAAAGAAGTGGATTGTGGATTTAGAATTATCAAGGAACCTCAAACCACGACAAGCCCACCCCGGTTTTGGTCGGCGTCCATATAAGCAGAGTCGCAGCGAGTGAAAATCAGTTCCAGTTCCAGTTAAGTTCGAGTTGAGAGACAGTTGAGTGAAGTTCGAGCTTTGAGTCGACCCGCCTCGCAGAAAGCTGACTAAGATTCACGCAAATTCCGAACTCAACTTCTAACCAAGAACAATTTATTTTTGAAGAACGACTTAGACTCACACCACCAAAACAAGTTTTACGAATATCGCCTGAAGATACACCAAGAACCAGTTTCTTAAAGAACAAACAACTTAAGATGTTAAGACCCGCCTAACAAACACAAAGTGTCACGAAACTTCTTTCCGCTAACGAAGTTCGAAATTGAACTTGAATATTTATACCAATTAAGTCACTTGGACGTCTCTTCAAGACTATAGGTTAACCAGACAGACGGGCTGACTTTATAGCCCACAAGAACGACAGCACGGTTTTAGACGATATCATACGCAGCGACACCGGGGACGCCGCATATTGGTCCGTTGTAAGGGTTTATCATTATGAATATATGCTATATATATATAGGCAGGAGTATAATACATATGTCCGTTTTTTTGAGCCCTGAAATTCATCGGTGGAATTAGGATCAGTTAGAAGTCTTAGCCGTCCGTTAAAACGTCGTGACAGCCAGCGCTGGTCTGCTGCGACCAACTATATAGAAAGTACCACTTCGATCCACAGAAACTGTTTTAACAGCCCAAATTGTTTTCTTGATCTGATGATGCGGAAATATCTAAATCGTTGTGTTTCAAAGGCTAGTTCGAGCCAAGAAACAGGAATATACCAATGGAAATAAAGGAAATTTCTAAACAACTGATGTGAAATCGGGTCCGCCTATATGAAAATGAATGGTTTTAATTCAAATTACTTATGTCCACAGGTGCATCTCCTAAAGTGGACTGTTGTTTCGTCTAAAATGGGAAAAATAGTTTTTACTTAAAATGAAAGGATCTGGTGAAAGCTGAATGTGAAATAAGGGGAACTGCATGCAGATTTTCCCAGTGCACAGTACATTATAGATGTCAAGCTCTCAGAGGAGAAAAGGAATTTAAAAACAATTAAATTTAAATTATGTTTTGCCATTCTAATCAAGAAATTTGAGGATTAAAAGTATGTTCTTTTCGTTGCTATCGACTAACTCTTAATATTGTATTTATTAATATATACCTCTTAGGTTTGTAATTATTTGTCGTCCTTTGAATTAACAAACTTCATAGATACATCATATATATATAATGGGAGAATTTTTCTTTTATACATGTTTCATCGACTGTAACAGAATAGAAATATCTTTTTTCTAATAATAATTTTAGTGTTTTTTTTTAAGGGCGCAAGTTTTATTTTGTGTAATTAATTTGAAAGACTTGTTTGTAATGGATGATTATAAAGCGTCTTCAGTCAATTCCTGAACTTCCGTTTTCTTTCTGAGCAAAAATAAAACCCTTCTGTTCGGAATGTACAGCTTCGACCAAAAAACACGGCCCAAATTAAAAAATCGTTGATTTGTCAGGATTTCGAGCACTTGATCAAATTTAACGGACTCTCTGTCATATAATCCACCAGCCACGACACACACAAAGCATATCACAAACACTTAAAAACTTTAATGAAATAGCTCTCTATGAATCCACGATTCAATGATACACACATATATATGTAAAGGAAATGCTCGAGGGTTTGAAAATACTTATTAAATCATGATTTATTTGATCACAAATAAAATCATATGGAATCGTAGAAATGTTAGAAATTATTATTTATTTTCTAGTTATTTTCCAATGGAAACTTCTGCTCATGTTAGTATTTTTATTTCCATTCCAATGTTGTTATCTTCGCAGACTGTATTCACAGATTTGGGCTCTCTACGGATCTATCTGTCCAGTATTTTATATTAAAAAGAACCTACTTGGATAGCCTTTGCCAGTGTGGATCCAGTAATATATATATTTTCTACACATTCTGGATATCGTCCATACAAACAATGGGTAGAAGACAACTAATCGACAGTCGAATTACCTGCACATTACATGGTATATCAATTCATTTTGTTATAAAATGATGATTGATTTAAAACAGAGCTATAAATATATTAAAATTAATAAATGTTGCATTCAACTTAGCAGTGGTCTCGACGTTGGATATGACCTCCATATATATGGCTTTCGTACAATTTTATGTTAAACTAGAGTCACGGCCTCGATTCCAATTGAACTTCCCATTTAACTCAAAAAATCCATTTCTAGGAAAAAAAAATATGTCGTGTCAGATGAATTATCACATACATTTGATATGATCAGGTGCAAAAACAACAACAAAAACAACAACCATTACCATAGTCATAATGTTTCGCCCAATATTAATAATCGTCGACATTTTATCCTTTGTCGGCTTATTCAGACCGGGCTATCCATCGGTATTTTCGATCGCGACTCTGCCGACCGGCGTCAACATTAAAATTAATTTAAACAAAGGAGGACGAAACACCTCGTGGTAAGAATGGCGGTGTCTCGGATCATTTGGCAAAAGAAAATTTAATCCAAGAAAGACGCTGGACATGATTAAAAAAAAAACAAAAAATTTAATTTACCCATCCCTAAAAAAAAAAAAAAAAAAAAAAAAAAATACTAAAGAAAAGGAAAAAAAAACCTTGTCCACGGAGATTCATCAAAGAGGAGTTTTTTAAGTTATGGTAAACGAGTTCAGATCTCGTCGACGGTTTGATTATTATTATTAATATTTTTAAATTTCCGATCCAAATGTGACTGGATGTGGTCATATATATATATATAAAATATATATATATATATAAAAAAAAAAAAAAATATCTTGACGATGCCATTCAATAATACTTGCAACGAAGCCTTCACACAACAGTTAATCGGGCTGTGATTCAAAATGCCATACTAGGTTTCCTCTAAATTCTAGCCGGTTGTTAAATTTTTTCATGCATTTTTTGCATGTGAATGGATACCATCGTCAGCAGAGTTTAGAATTTGAACAGCATGAACATTGCAAAATCTTCGACAAATAAATGAAATAGTTCCAAAGGTTCCCAGAGGGTTCGAACTCATGTGAAAATTATATCATTCGACCGGCTGAACGTCATCTCAAAATCAGTCGCATTATAAATTGTAAAAATGAAATACGGTCCAATCGTAAAAAAGGATTACATATACACTTGATATTTTAGCCGGTTTGCATTTAAAGAAGATGGAGGAAACAAACTAAAAATCGGTTCCATATTTTCTTTTTTCATTTTAATCAGGGCCAGGATAGATATAAATGGCCCTGCAGAATGAAGGATAATTGGCCATCAACTATTTGCCGGGCCGGATTGTAAAATCGTACGGTTAGATAGATGGAAGGGATGAATAATAATATTGTTTGTGAAAGGTAATTATTATCCATAAAGATTCTGTCAACCCTGGTTATTTGTCTGGATCATCTTTTTTCAGGATATATATTTGGGACGAACATTAGGGTCATTTCTCTCTTCTGTTTCGTCTGTCTCTGGTTGTCGATTCTTGGACATATCTTCGGGCAGAATCTCGATGTCAGGAGATCCAGAGTCTTCGTGAATCGTCACTGGTTCTATCTCGTGATCTGAAGATGGTTGTTTGGAATTGTCACTGAGTGCGTTGCCGGGGTTATCGGCGCCGTCAGTTGTTGCACCGGTTCCACTGGTGGTGTCCCCATTTCCATTGCTATTTTCTACGGGGATCTGCGAGAGACAAAACCTAGCACAACCAATCCACTTGCTACCTTGGAGGTTGGGCTTTTCAATCAGGGCGTCCCCTCTTAGGGATAGATCGCCACTTCCATCAGCAGAAAGAATGTCTAAATCAGAAACCACGTGGTGGGCTGCATTACGCCGGCCTCGACTCGCTCGTATCGTTCCCTTGACGTCATGAAGTTTCTTGTGCTGGTCAAGTTCTTCTGCTGTGGGGAAGCCCTCGCCACAGCAACGGCACAGGTGAATTTGGTGAATTTCGTGAGTCCGCAGGTGAGATCCAAGAAGGTTGCAGCTGGTAAATCGGGCATTGCATAGCCGGCACATGTTCTTCTGCCGGTTGGGCGAGTGCACCTTCATGTGTTGCTTCAGGTGATCGGAGTGCGTGAAGCGACGACCAACAGATTTTGCGAAGGTTTTGGGGAAAAGGCCCTTTTTCTGGGG
>CAHIKZ030004201.1:0-36529 GCA_903632075.3 Acanthosepion pharaonis
GACATAAATAGGCATAGTGAAGCAGATAGATCCCGGTAATATTGCAATTTTTCATGACTATTGTAATGTATTGACTGAAAAAAGAGTTAGCAAATGATAGACGAATAAATAAGAGAAAAGACTGATGGAATACACGTAACAAAATGCAAATAACTGATGAATAATTTACAAGTTCAAAAATAAATATAAGCAAAAATGTAGAAGAAATCAAAAAAAAAATCGGGATGACAAGAGCAAATGGAAAATAAAAGATGCTGTGTTCTTACACGGGAAATGAGATGTATGAATGTTCGCATGAAGAGGAGTTTAAAATGGCAGACACTAAAGCAAACTTTATTTATGCAGAGTGTGGCAACTTTGCAAGGTTATGAGAAACGAAATATCTCCCTAGATAGAAGTGATAAAATCTTACATTGCACTCGGAGGCCTTGAAGGAAACATTGCCGTTGGAATACGAGTTATTTAAGGTGAGAAATCCAACTCCTTGTTTCTCTAAACAAGGAACAAACGATAATATATTGATTTATTTAATCGCAGATACAACCTGTTTATATAAAGAAAATATGCTAAAAGTAGAGAATGCACACATATATATCAACAGACGATGGGAAAATATTATGGCAGAAATCTTTTATGTAATGAAATCAAAACTCACTTGCATGATTGTTATGAGCTTCGTAAAATACATATCAGATGTGGCATTCACTCACTATTAATTAATCTCTATCTATAAAAGGCGGGATGTGTGTGTAACGAATGTGTGCTGTGTGTGTTTGTGTGTGTGATTTGCACCAAAATTTACATGCACATGCTACAGGTTAGTGAAAAGGCCAAGACCGACTTTTGCATTTTTAACTCCCATCGATAGTGGAAATAATCGATTTTTTAATGCTTCTACGACAGTTTCATGTAGTTTGCGGCCATTTTCTACTGCCAAAGTGAGGAGATTCCATAGCTGGCTGCCACGAATGTTAACCAGGGATGCAAAAATCGATAGCTGCATTCGTCACAAGTGGGAAAAATTTAAATCTGCATGGCATTTTACTCCAATTGGCTCATTCGCTTGCTTAAAATCAAGGTTAATTCTGATTCCGCAGAACTGGGTTGGGCGTGAAAAAGTATTTAACATTCTTTTTTTTCATTCGGTTTTTCCAGTTACGAGTCCTTTCTTTTAAAGCTGATCGTTTATGTTCATTTTGTTTAGTTCTTTTTTCGTAACAGATTTAATGTTTAGTATAGACTTTAGAAAAAATTCGCAAAAGAAATAGCAAGAAGTAAGGCATGTAGCAAATATCAGCACGGCAAAGGAACACTCCCTTTAAAGGCAAGGAAGGGCAAAAATATTTTAAGCCAAGTGATAGCGATTGCTGTATGAGTCGTACGATTTTTGAAACAAACACGGGCAACGCCGGGTCATGCTGCTAGTCACAAATATTAATGCTTTTCTTTTTGTTGAGAATTTCACCCAATACAAGACTCAAGAGCCCTAAAGGAAGAGTATTTTGATTTGTACCGTTTATTGTGAAAACAAGAAAAGCGGTCAATCAGAAAAATGCTGTGTGGAGAGGTTATAACACCCCCACAATCAATCAGTGTTTAAAAAATAAATGCACAAGTCGGTTTATCTTTCCCGCCATGAACTTGAATTTTTTTTATAGTGAAATGACACGAAATCGAAAATAAGAAATTTAGCTTTCAATAAAATTCCCTTACACCATATTGCTCTTTCTGTTTTTATTTGTCTATTTTTATTAATTCATTTCCGTTTTGATGTGTTCAGAAAGCAATCGAATCAGTTGTATGTTATTAATTGCTAGATTTTTCTCCGAATACAAGGCTCAAGAGTCACTCAAGGAAAAGTATTGTTTCGTGTCTTCTCTTAGCTTCTATTCTTTAAACGCCAACTTTACGCCTCAGACTGAATCAACAACGGAAATTTTTATTACTACTGTTTTTCTTTTCACCCCAAGTAAGGCAACAAAGCCACTAAGACGCAACGGGTTACCGAGTCTGAAATTAATTATAATTATAACAAAATAAAATTATTAGGCAGCAAGAAAAATAAAAAAGCAGAAATTAAGACAACGATTGGCATTACATTTATATTTGCGATACAATCGGTGTGTTTTTTTTGGTGGGGGGGGATTTCGCTTGTTTGTTCAACGGCAATTGGTGTCACTAACGACAACTTCCGCTACGTCATTGTAACACCTGGGTTCTTCCCTCGTACTAACTCTATGCCCATACACATAACAGCGGGTGGCTGGCAGTACAAATGGGCAGCATCGGAACTCCCGAAGGACAGAACAGATTTCCTCGATTCCAACTGTGTCTCCAGGAACCGAAAATCATCTATGCCCGTTTTTTTTTTTTTTTTTTATTATTATTACTTAACTTCAAAGGCTTTCTTTTACTTATTTGTTCTCTTTTTACTCTTTGGTTAAGTGGGTCCTAATTCGAAGAGCTGACTGTCAAATCCTACCCACTGACCATAAAACAAATGCTTAAGATCGAGATAAGATCACACCTTCCTCGTCTATGTGGGCGTTTCAATCATAGTTTCACCCAAAGTACCTACATCATAAGCTCACTCATACCGCAAGACATCGTCAGTAAGTTTAATCCTTGCAAGGTAATCCACAATAGCAGTAAATAATCATTGTTCCCATCATCTAAAAAATTGGTTTATGCAGCAGGCATTAATAATGCAGAGACGCTTCATCAAAGTGTCATGGGGGCCTGCGCCACCATTATACACCATGTGGGCGTATTTGAATGGGTCCGCCAGTCAGTGATCCGACGGGTGTATGCGGGTGAAGAAGCAAGCGGAGGACATTTTGAACATTGCTGTGTTCAGGTAAAATAAAGGCTTTTTGGAGATATGTTTATACGGACATTTTATGTTTTGTCGTTGTTAGGAACCCACCCTCAAATTTTGTAAAAGTGTACATGGATTCTACATTTCACAGCGTCTGCCGGAAACTTTTAACTCAAAAACTTTTGTCCTTGTTTTTGTGTGAGGAAGTTTTTAAAGGTTTTTTATATACGAAATTTGTATATAATATTTTTGAGATATATATATGCGTTTTAAAACAACATGCGAACAAAATAAACTATGAAATCTCCACAAATATTCTTAAATGCCTATAATTGATAACAGAAGCCATTGGTTTATACCAACAGCTTCTCATACTTAATACTTCTCATTTTCACTCTCGCATGGTTATATGTGATGTCATGAGTTGCGGTGCAATTTTCGCTTCCAGCGTCTTGTATATATGAGTTTGTCGTTGTTTGAAATCTTCCATGCAAACAAAAACAGACTATCATTATTGTTTTGTCCGTGTATTGGTTAATATATTGTAATGTCATTGTCATCTTTGATAATGGCTTATGTAAGCCGAAAGCTTAGATAGGATTAAAAAAAACAGCTCAGAAAAAAAATCATTCTGATTAAACAGTAGCACAATTAAATTCTTGTAGTTGAGGCACTAATAAAAAAAAATTATCAAAACAGTTTCCATTAAAATATTTTAGAAAAAGCAGAGAGAAGTCATGTCAGGTCCAGATTGATTACATCACAAACTTTTCTCTGAATTTTGTCAAAAAATGAGATATACAGCAGGAGCACCAGACCTGATATAGTATCATGCATGGATGATTGGTAGATTTATAAATATGCAAGATGAATACTGACATGAAAAATTTTCTGGTACAAAACAATGAACCAACTTTCCTAGCAGTAGATGTGGTAACTGATTCATTATAGTTGCTTCACTTCATGTCAGTGGAAAAATGAGCTCAAGAATGCATAGTGTTGCTCTCCTAGTGATTAAATGGAAGTAGTTTTGTTTTGGAAACATTAAAATTTTCATTTATTTCTTGCCCCAGTTAACCACTGATTGGAGGTCCTTTTCAAAAGATTTACTAAAACAGGAGTCAAAATAGTTGTCATCTGCATAAATACCTATTTGGGAACTGATGACATTGAAGAGTTCATTGATAAAGATCAGAAACAGTATACGTCCAAGGATAGAGCCCTGGGGGACCCTCACATTAGTATGACATGATCTGGAAGTGTTCTATTTCAATACAACCTTAGTCACATGATTTGTTAGGAATGATTGTATTAAGCCAAATATTTGTCTATTTTTTTCTATTGAAAAAATCTTTGTTGCTGCTATAACAATATTTCAGTCATTGTGCATCCAGCAGCTGTGACAAAAGAGAAAACTTCAGTGAGGACAGTCATGCATGACAAGCAGCAGCACCAAATTATCAGCAGGCAGGTTAGGTTTAAGGCTTCAAGTTTTCCACGAGACAATAGTCTAGTGGATTAAAGTGTTGGTTTGTGAATCTGATGACATAGTAATCATGAGTTCAATCCCTGGGCCAGGCTTTATGTACTTGGAAAAAGTGGAAACAGGGCAAAACCATAACTGAGCAATAATAAAAATAAGAACTAGACAATATGAACAAGAACATTTCAACCCCCCTCTCCCAAATTAATTCCTGTAGGTTACCCAAATTGATATACACGTGATGAAGGCCAGATGGTACAACTGTCGAAAAATTGAGATAATAACAATAAAGATGAGGATAATAGTCTGTATGTAAATAGTGCAAATAACAGTAATTGATCTTCAAAAAAAATCCCAACTAATTTTAAAACAATAATTTTCTGGTTGTTATCTCTCAGTTTTGAATATATGACTGAACCAGAATTCATGAATATTTGTGAGTTTATTTTTTTAATCAAATTGAAGCATTGTGTATTTGTCATTTTGCTTTTGTCAAGGATAATTGGTCTGTCCTTCATGAAAAAACCAATGGTATTTTCAAAAAACCAAGAAGAGGACAACACAGACTTTCTATTGTTATCCTTCCGGGTTTTTTCTTGGATTTAGTTGAGAATATTTTATGCAAAGATGCACAGATTATCATCTTCTTTTAGGAAGAGAGTTGGATTGAGAGATTTAAAAAAAAACATTCCAAGTTTCCATTTTGTTAGATGACCCATCAGCAAATTTTGATAGCTTGTCACAAATCCACAAGTAAATCAAACTTACATATGTGTTTATGTTAAAATACTTTCCACTTGACAAAAACAGAATAAAAATTCCATTTTTCCCCATTTTACTGCAAAATATCGAAAAAAATACATGAAATACAGAAAGAAAATTTGACTATTGCAAATGATTTTTGTGTGAGATTTGTAGATTTTTTTTTGCAATCAACAAAACAACAGCCATAACATTAACAACCAACAAATATGTTTATTCACTGACACAACAATGTTAAAGCTTAATGTAAGTTTGTTTATAAAATTGATAAACTATTTTTAAGTATCAAATTACTTTTTTTTTTTTCAATTGATTTTTTAGAGGGTGTGATAAATCCCATTTGTTTCATGGCTATAAATAAGCAATACCTCTAACTATCGAAACATGAATAAACACAAACATTGATTTATAGAACAAACAATAACAAGTATTTATTTGGCAGAACACTGGCATTGTAGATAAGAAAAAGGGTGAGTTTCTGCCAGAGCAATTAGTTTTGTTGTGGAAATGGCAATCATTTTTTTTTGGTCAGAAAATTACACACATAAAACTTTTTCGGAGGCATATTTGGTTTTTAGTATGAAGCTCATACTTACAGATAAATCCAATTATCAATCAGCAGAGCATTAGTTCTTGTGTTAAATTCATTTTATCAGGAATAGTGAATGGAATTTTATGGCGCCATTATGTGTAGTGAAGATGTTGCCATTCCTGGTCTGTCAATGTGTTCAATTTCTTCTGTTGCTATATCATTATTTAAAAATGATGATACACCACTGCTTATATTGGTAAAGATAGGCTCAATTGCACACAATTTTAATGAAACTACACCCATTTTTTTATTAGGTTACAGATCTAAATATCTAAGTTAACTAATAGTTTAATATATTTGCATTCATCTGTATTGACAAAAAATATCTTTTTTTTTGGAGGTGCATTTTTTTTATCTACTATCCCAAGACTCAATCTGAAAAAATATCATTGTCATCAGATTAATTTAGTTTATAACAATATTTTATTAACTACAATTCATGAAAATCCTATTGTTATTGATGATACCTATCCAACCTAATAAGACAAACTGTCTGGCCCATTATTACTGTATAATAATCATTCCATAAAAAAAAATTCTATCTTTTCAATTTGGGATTGTATGGTATGAAGGTATTTTAAAAATGGCCAAAATATTTTCAAGGAAATGATAACTTTGGAACCAGAAAATATTAAAATTGAGCAGAAAAGTCTTAAATTGGTTAATCTATACACAAGAAAAATTATTAATTAGCACCTCAATTTAAAAAAAAATTATCAATTAGCACACAATTTAAAAAACAAAGACTGCAGCTTATGGTCACATCACATTAAAACACAGATTCCCATACGATCACCAAAGTTAAGCAACATTGACCCTGGTCGTACCTAGATGGGTGAACTTGAGAATACTAGGTGCTGTAAGCTTGATGTGTTGGTGGTGTAATCAATAATGGCTCAGAATTATTAATTAGAGAGCTGAGTTCCAATTCCAGTAGAGTTCGTTATATTCACTTATACAGAAATATCCCAAAAAAAGGTATGAATCCACCTTTTTCCCTCTAGCTATGGGTTAATTATTAAGACATATCACTAAACCATTATTATCTCCCAAAAAAATTCTAACTATCTGAAAATATTTTCTGGTTTTAAATAACTTGATAAACTGTAGAAAACAAATTGATCAATTTGAAAAAAAAGACTTTACTCATTGTGAAACTGAACAGAAAGAAATTGCTTATTTATAATGATATTCATGTGAAAAGTAAAATCAGTGTAGGATTTACAGAAGTTATAAGAAGTCCTTGGTAGAGAGTAAAAAGTTTCAGTGAAGTTCATGAATTGTCAAATTTTTGTTGAGCTGTTCATGAGGTTAACACAGTTATGTGAATGTGTGTTGAATGGAAAGAGTTGCTGGACCATTGATGTTTGTGAAAACTTTCAGAAGTTGGTACAGCCTTGTAGAATTATAATTGAAGAGAGTGAATTGTCTTCATATTATTGAGGGAAACTTGTTAAATTTTTACATGTTTGTTTCCAATAAACATGTTAAAAGTATTGAAAGTAAAAAAGTTGTTGCATGTAGTGTTCTTTGCAGATCATGTGGTATTTCAGGATCCAGCATCCTCCTATTTCTCAACTAAAAATGGTTAATTGCTCTGCTGACCTCATCTCTCCTTGACTGTTTATTTATGCACAGAATCAAGATGAATATTGATTAAACTGACTAATGGCTTCCCTTATATTGTGCCAGTCATCTCAGTTAACTACTTTTCAAAAAATATAATCATTTTCAATGCTTTTTTAAGCCATTTTATTACTCTGATCCAATGTTACCATAATCAGGCACAGAAACAAGGCTTATCAAAAAAATCCCATCCAAATATCTCATTGGTTGGAAATGTCTTTGCTCTAGATAGTGGAAAGGGTCAGAGGGTTGTATTTTTTTTTTTTTTTTTCAATATTCTGTGTTGGATGAATTCTTTTTTGGTTTAAATTGAAAGAAGTTTTGCTTCAACTAATATTATAAGATAGCTAGGTATAGTGATAGAAAGATATGCAGTTTAGAACATTTTGATATAATCTCTGAATCATACTAATAAACATTCCAAATGAAGTGACTTTTTTATTTTTTTTTTCAAGTATACATACAAGGTGCGATGGATAAATTGTCATCTAAATTACAAAAAATGAAAATAACACTGACATCTCATTTTAACAGATATATTTAACAAAATTATACAAAAAATATCTTGAAATACTAAAGAGTAAATTTATTCAATAAAATTGCCATTGGCTTCAACCTTGACCTCAGATGACTTTGGAATCTCCTGCAACTCTTCTGGGAAGTCTCCTTATTTAAGTTGATGAATGCTGCCATAATCCTTGCCTTCAGTTCATCTTTTTGGTGTTACAAGGAGTTTTGTTGGTCTATCATTCAACTGCACCCCACACATAATAATCAAGGGGGTTGCAGTCTGGGGAGTTAGGTGGCCAAATGTAAAGGGGTGATGTGGTCACAGAAATTGTCTGACAGCCATGACTGGGTTTTCCTGCTTGTGTGGCATGGTGCAGAGTCCTGTTGCCAGATATAGGGTCTTCCAGCAGCCACCCTCTTGACCCAGGGCAGCACTACCTCCTCAAGGCACTTGATGTAGGCTTTTTGTTGAGTCTGAGGCCCTCACCAATAAATTTGGCATACTTCTTTTCTTATCAGAACAATCAGAATGAGTTTCCAAACTGCCATACCTTCGTAATCACCATTAGACTCATCCAACTCTTTCCAAATCCTCTGCACTGTCCTCAGATTGACACCCAAACACTCTGAAATGTTTGTATTGGAGCTTCTGGCATGAATGCCAAGCAGTACAGCATGCCTTTTCCAAATTTTCAAATAAAAATTAAATTGCGTTTGTTCTTTTTTCTCACAGAATGGTACCCAAATGACCCTACTATACTGTGCAGTCAAAAAAATCAAAAACAAACAATGCATACACAAAATTAAAAATATAAAATGGCGACAATTTTTTAAATAACAATTATTTATATTTTGGATAATATATATATACAAATATTTCAAGAAAATTTTTTAAATAAAAAGTTTGATACATTTTGTTATATATACATTTTTATATAAATAATTTTAAATTTTAATTTTTTAAAAAAATTTGGTTTTTTCAATTTTTATTCAAATTTAGTAAAATGTCTTTGGATTTTAATTTGACTTTCAAAATTGAACCAAATTATTACAACCAAACATAAAAATTTAATTTTGGATTATATATGAATGAATCATCCATTTCCATACATATATACATAATATCCTACATCAAAAATATTATATACCAATAAATGTTGCCACCATTTTACTTATTTATTTTTAATATTTAAATAAAAATATAAAGCATGATAAATTTTATGCATACATAATAATTTAAATAAATTTTTTTGAAAAAAAATTGACGTATATAAATAAAAACTTAACCTGGCATGTAAATTGTTCAAGTGTATAATATATTTTTTCAATCCATTTATAAAAGAATTTAATTTTATAATATATATATAAATTAATATAATATATGTTTAAAATATATATATATAAATGTGTGTATATATAAATATAGTCTGTTTATACATTAAATATATTTAGAAAAACTTTATCATTCAAAATTTAAGTACTTTTATATTTGAAATATATATTTTTGATTTAATAACTTTAAAGAAATATGCATTTCTTGTCCTGAATATTATCCAAAAATTGGAAATCAAATTAAATTTGCCAAAAAAATAAAATTCCATTCAATTTTTGAAATTTGTTTTGGTCTCTGTGGCATGTTTTAAAATGTCTTTCACTTTCAAATTCATATAAAATATTTTGAAACAATTTTAATTCTTCAAATGGAAAAAATCCAAAAATCTGATGGAATTTATATTGAAAAAAAAAACATTTTTTTTGACAAAGAAACTAATTTTTCATTTAAATATTTAATATAATGCCTTTTAAAGGAAATGGTGTTGATTTAGAAAAAAAAAAAAGAGTGACAATTCTGCTAAAATAATCAATATATATATATATATATATATTAAATTTTAAAAAGAAAAAAAACGAAATGAAATCTGGTTAAAAAGAGGGTTTAGAGAAATGGAAATGAATCCTTCTCTTAAGAAAATCTATGAAGGAGGATAATTTATGAAAATAAAAAATTAAATTTTGTTGAAAAATTATTTCCAAAATAAAATTAAGAATAAGGAATAAAACATTTTAATGAATTTCCAAAAATTGGAACTTTCAAAGGATAAATTAAATAAAATAATTGAAAAGAAAAAATGATTAAAAAAACTGAAAAATCCATATAAATATCTCAAAGATATTTTAAATATTAAAAAAAAAATTATAAGAAAAAATTATGGATTTAAAATGATCAAAAAATTAAATTTTAATTAAATTTTAATGAATATTTTTAAAATGTCAAATTTTCTCTGAAAATTAAAAAAATTTCCAAAAAAAAAACAAAATCTTTCACAAATGAATAAGTCCTTAAATTATTGTCAAATTACCAATAAAATTCTTTAAAAAGAAAAAAATTTTTTAAGAAAATGGAAAAAGAAAATAGAAATTAAAATTAAAATTAATTATTCTTAAATCCTATTTGGAAAGGAAAAAAACTGATTTCAGGTAATAGCAACAAGATAAAAAATGAATAGGAAAAAAAAATTAATTAAAAAAAAAACATTTTTTTGGGAAAAAATTAAAAAAAAATTTATTATTTGAAAAATATTAACAAAAAAAAAAAATAGCAATCAACAAAATTATCAGCAATAAAAATTTCAAAATGCAATAGATAAATAATTTATGATTTCTGTTGATAATCAAAAAAATGTTAATTTTAAACCCTTTCTAAAATGAAAGAATCAAATATTCTATTCATATTTTTCAGGGTAACTAAATGTTGTAGATTACAATAAAAATCAAAAACATATTGAAAATGATAAATCTAAAAATAATATTTCAAAAAAAAAAAACAAAAAATACATGAAATTCATAATTTTTAATTTAAAAATTTGTTTTTTTATTAAGAAAATTAAAAATTGATCACAAATTAAAAAAAAATAAAAAAATAAAAATTTAAAACGCAAATGAAATGCAAATCCTCTTGAATATGACTAAAAAAAATTTCATTGTGAAATAGTGAGAATTTAATTAAAGAAATTAAAGAAACTGAGAAAATTTTGAGAAAATTTTATTAATATAAAAATTTTTTTGATTTATTTTGTTTGAAAGTTTTATAATGTTTTTTTCAATACCATTTTTTTTTTGTTTTTTGTTTTTTTTTTTAAAGTTTTTTTTTTTTAAAATTAAAATTTATTTAGAAAATTTTGATTCAACTACCATATTTTAGATCTTTAAAAAAAAACATTGAGGTTTTTAAAAGATTTAAAAATAAATAATTTTTATCTTATCAAAGAAAAAAAAGAACTTTGTCTTTTTTATTTTGAAAAATTATATCATTTTCAAAAATTTAATCACTTAAAACCATTTGAAGATCCTTCAGGCTTTCATCAATGTTTAAAATGAAAATATATTTAAAATTTTTTTTTTTTTTTTAAAAAAAAAAAATAAAAAAGTGAAATTATTTAAAAACGAAAGATTTTTTGAAAAATTCCTAACTTTTTATTATTGAAAATTAAAGTTTTTTGATTTTTTTTTATTTTTGATCCAAATTTTGAATTTGTTTTTTCAGACTTTTATAGTGAAAAATAGTACTAATTTATAAAATTTTAAAATAACCATTAAAATTTATCCATAATTTTGAATCATGTTAAAATAAAATTATTCAACTTTTAAACAAGAGAAATTCAAGTTGATAAACATATCAACAAGACATTTTGATTTATTTAAGATGGAATGATTTTATTACAACATTTTTCTAATTTGTATTTAATACTTTTTATTTATTTTCAATTTTCCTAGTTTAATTGTAAACCCATATTGTATATGAACCATTATTGTACATAATAGGAACAATATCAGATTTTTTTTTTATATTTGACTATTCATTATAAACATAATTTTGTAGAATGGGAGAAAAATTTAAAAATATAATTTCAAACCTATTTAATTTTTTATAAGCTTTTTTGTAACATTTTTTCTGATTATTTAAAAAGAAAATTCTTAGGTTCAATTTTCAACTATTTTAATTCTATGTTGAATTTTTTATTTAAAAAAATTCACTTTTTTTTTACATTAGTTGAAATATTAATTTTAATGTTGTCATTATTTGATAAAACATTGTTCTACCAAAAATGAAATTTTGAAAAGTATTTTTTTTTACAAAATGTTTTTTATATTAGTTTGTATTAATTGTCAATTTGAATTTATAATTTTTATCATTAATAAAACATATTAAAAATTTTTTTTTTTCACTGATATTTCTTTTCATAGGCTTTTTGTTTTTTACTATTCACTAGTGAACTTATTTTTAGATGAAACATTTCATAAATTAAAATCTTTTATGGAAAATGTCGATATTTAAAGGATGAAATTATTTTGTTGATTTATTTAAGATGGAGGTTCTTTTTTACGACACAAATCTGGAATTTGTTTTAGATTCATCGTATTTAAAAAAATTTTCTAGTTAATTTAAATATTTTTTTTTTTTATCATAATAATGTTACAATAAAATTTGTATTTAAAATGAATTCAAGTTTTAACATGAAAAAATGGTCAAGTTGATGTTAAAAAATTACCATAAATTGGTTTGATTTATTTAAGATGGAATGATCTATTATGACATGTCCGTAAAAATTTGTATTTAGATACATTGTATTTATTTTCAATTTTTCGGTTTGAATTGTTCACCTATATTGGAAAAATATGATTCCATTATTTCCCCATAATTGGGTTTTATATAAATATTGGATTTGTATTGGCAATCAGTCTCGAGTGTCTGACTCGAGAGTATTAATCTTTAACGTTGTTTCACTGAACAGATTACGTACTGCGCTGTATACTATATTCATAGACTATTGTGAACCTGGTTAACAGGAAAATCTTCTGCCTGGTCAGTCATAAATCGAAAGAGGCATGATCGCCAAAGCGCGTATCACATATGGCATTTAACAGGTTGAACAGGGTTTGACAAAAATATCCGTAGCATAGCTTATTCTGTGTTCAATTTCCCTATCTACTAAATTGGTTATAAATGAATCATACAACAATTTGTGTAAGGCATTCTATTTAGATGTCTTTTCTCTATTTTCTTCATTTTTTTTTTTAAATGAAGCACTGTTGGGGCGTACTTCAGCTTAAAACCATGAGGAATCACGTGTACTCAGTGCAACTGTATTCAGATGTTATGTTCAAAAGGAAAGGCTTGTAATTATTAATTAATTCGTCATTCATGTTCATTTAAAATAATTATAAGGACGTCGTATACCTGTTTTCACATCTGGAATTTGATTTTTTTTCAAATTTCTTCATTCAGAATGCAATTATCTAAAGAGCTTATTTTAAAATCAAATTGCCCATACACGTTTTGATACTTGACGAAGTGGGTGACGTTTTAAAGCAATATTTGAAATTGAAAGGCGATACTTGTTGAATGTTTTATGATTTCCACCACCTTAGATAGATTATAAATATTGATACATACATATAGACAGAATGAAAAAAGAACTTATACATACACACACAGGAGCCTACCTCTCTCTCTCACACACACATATATATATATATATATATATATATATATATATATATATATATATATATATATATATAATATATAAAATCGAAGAATTAAAATAGCAATAAGACGCCCAACGTACAGCGATGAATTGTGAAGCAGACATTTGCGACTGGTACCTTCCCTCTGGATATGATTCTAGACAAAATTGGAAGCTTGGAAGAGATGAATAAAGTTCTGTTGAGCATTATAATCTCCACGTACACACACATATATATATATATATATATATATATATATATATATATATATATATATAGCAACAGAAATAATTTCCCACATAATGGTATGACATTACTGCCAATGTCGTCTTCATCTAGCTAATGTCTTACCATTGTGTTGGAGTTATTTTTGTCACACCTCTATGTATGTACATAAATTCATTGAAAACGACAGACAAGGTGTTTTATTTAGTTTTTTATATAATTTCATGTGATCTAATAATTTTATCTTCAAAAAAGAAAAAAAAATATTAGATCGCATTAGAAATTGTATAAAAAACTAAAAATCCTTGTCTGTCGTTTTCAATGAAATGTGCATGAAAGAAGGATTACCAAAAACACAAAATATATATATATATATATATATATATATATATGGGAGAGAGATAGAAAAACTTAGGATATACATATTTATAAATAGATGAGAAAATTAACCCGGAAAAAACTACAAACGGACTGTGAATGATATACAATTGTTTTAAGTAAATATTTCAACTTCTAAAAGGATAAACGCTGTTGCGTAAAACTTTACGTTATTTTTTCACGACAGGAGAATTTTTTTTTGTTTCTGCAGAAGTCAAAAAGTCAACCTTTACTACTGATCTCGCACAATGACGAGTTGCGATGATCTTTTTCCCTCTCAATAAGTCTCCAAGATTTGAACGTCTATTGGGTCTCAGGTTCTCTCTAGATCACAAGTTAAAGTCCTATATTATCATATTAATATATTATCAATATATTTTTTAAATATTTTTCATTAGCTTATATTTTTTTTTAATTTATTCTCCCTTCAGGACGAAGGTGATCATATCTAGATTTGTTTTGTTTTTTTAGAAATATAGTGTACTGGTTTCCCGTTGCCTTCTCGACGGTTCTAAAATTCATCATTTTTATTTTTCTGAGACTGATTGCCACCTAAACCTACAGAATCCAGTCTACTCCTGCTATTTAATCTATGGTTGGGTTGGGAGAATACAAATTGTGAAAAATTGATTTGCATAATAAAATCTGAAATAGTGTACTTTAGACAATTTGCAATGTGGGAGAAGCAAGGTCTTCTACTTATCTATTTTCATTAATAGACTTATATATAGTGGACATTGTAGTCAATACTCGGAGGCGACAGTTTGTTTCATGCTAAACGCAATCGTCAGGCCATGTGCATTGTGTTTTTGCTCGACTATTTATACACAAAAAAAACGCAACGCACATGGCGATTGTGCTTAGCGAGATACAAACTGTGGCCTTTAGATGTTGACTTCTGTGTCCACTTTTATATTTACTGTATTTGACTGCGTCTTATATGCCACTTATATATATATATATATATATATATATATATATATATATATATAGGTTTTAAATTTCAATAAAAGCAAACGAAATTAGCTACCTAACAACTCTTGTTAGCTTAGACTTAAACATGAAGGAGCGATGGAACTCGTGGATTGCAATACCTGATCACAACCTTACACTTAAAGGAAGAATAAAAAGACGCAGCATTGCACAAATCTTCGAACTGGTGAAGCAAGCTTGGAATAATATTAGACCAGAAATTGTTGTGAAATCATTTTAAAAGTATAGCATTAGCAATGCTCTCAGTGGAACGGAAGATGACGCATTATTTAAGAACGATGATAGTAGTATTGAAAATGAGTGTCAGAATTTTGATGACGAAGACTACGAATTTTATGGATTTGAAGATGAATAAAAAGTTTAATGTTAACTGCACAGTTTTTCTTAATTGTAATAATTTCTTGATTTTTATTTTGTTTTTTACCTTTGGATACAATAAAGTTTTTTATAGGCTCGTGTTCTTTTTCCTATTATTTTTGTTTAATTGTAATAATGGCTTTTTTAACCAAAATAATACTTCATAAATATAGCCCAGGCTATACCATTTACTGATAATTTTACTAATTTTTTCTTGGTTTTTCCCTGCTGGAATTGGGTTGCGTCTTACACACCGTCGAATACGTTACATACGTTCTGTCCCTGATATTGAGTATTTTAACCCATAAATAACATAGCCATACGACGAAATTGGAAGCTTGAAAGAGATGAATAAAGTTCTGTTGAGCATTATAATCTCCACACACACACACACACACACACACACACACACACATATATATATATATATAGCAACAGAAATAATACTCCCACATAATGGTATGACATTATTGGCAATGTCGTCTTCATTTAGTTGATGTCTTACCATTGTGTTGAAGATATTTCTGTCACACTTCTCTTTCATCTCATATATATATATATATATATATATATATATGCCGGTTTTGAGTCCAAATTGACTGGAAAAAATTAAAGGTGAAAAACCGAAAAAACTGATTTTTTTTACACTTTGCACAGAAATCAGACAAAATTTGATGTCTGTAAAAAAAAAAAGGTTCCTTCCTTACAAGATTGAGAACGCAAAAACGGCCCTTTTCAGGGCTAGACTCCCTCATTCAAATTGTTAACCATCCTCCCCCCATTTGGGGATGTGCCTCAGTTGCACCCAAATGTTGTTACTAATATTGATATTTCGAGTGGGCTGACTTTAAACTTAAATTGCTCCAATTGAATTGTAAAAATTCCCAGTAATGAAAGACCCGGCCGAAGTCAGGTTATACTGCTGATCAACTTACGTGTGTGTAAAAATTTCAGCGTATAAAAAATATATATATGAATAAAGACAAAAGCAAAAGTTATCGTTTCTTCCTCTAAGGAATTTTCTCAAGACAAAACATTACTTATTTTCGTTTATAAAACATTGAATTGTATCACTTGATGTCCTCCATAACTTGCTTGACTTTTCAGTCAATATATAAATACTTCTTACAAAATCCTCACTTTTGCTTTATCAATGCACAAAACGCATCGGCTAAGATAATATTTTTTTTCTTTTGTCTCGTTTATTTTTTTTGTCTTTTGTCTCGTTCTATCACTTCAGAGAACGCATGGCACATTCTGCTACGCTTGACATGTATTGCTACCATATCAGACAGTAGCCCAATCCTTACCCTCCAGCATTGATAGAGGTAAAATAAATAATTCCAGAAAAATCTCCTTTCTAGCAGCCTCTTTCCCACTGAGGTTACGCTGGTTGCTTCTTTGACGCATTTTCCATCGCAAAAGTCCATTCTTCGGTTCTACTAGTTCAGACATAGAACTTTTGGGCACGCGATGCTGCTTATACGGAGTCAAATCACCCTCATTTTCTCTGTGTTCTAAATGCAAGAAGAAAGTTTCACGCGGACAAATTCCGTAAGAACTTCCACTTTGTGAAATAGACTCCCGCGTGGATGCTTTCCTGGACATTAAAGCCTTGACGTCTTCAAGCTAAGCGCCAATCTTTATCTATCCTCCGTATTATCATATCTTCACTTCCCCTTTCATTCACATCTCATGCTGTAATCTATCTTGAGTGGCTCTCGAGCATTTCTATTGGGGGTAATTCCAGTATAGAAAATGCGGGATGAAGACAATGGTAAATGATCTCAACAATCAACAGGCCCAGAAAAACATAACTACTGATTTCACTTTTGAGGTTTCTAATTTTGTTTTTAACGATGTACAAAATTTATAAAAATATAAATAAAGACGGTTTGACTCTAATCCTGTTATATGAAGTCGGCGCCATAGCTTTTATTTCATCGTTTTGGGTATTTTAAACAATTAGGATTCATTTTGATGCCAGTGGCATTAATTTAGAATGGGTCATAAAATAAATTCGAATGGGAGAAAAAAGTAAAAAGGATTCTAATGTTAAAATCTCGTTTATATCAATTATTGAAGAAAACTTTTTTTTTCTTTTTTTTTTTCTTTTTTTTTCTTTTTTTTCTTTTTTCTTTTTTTCTTTTTTCTTTTTTTCTTTATTCTTTTTTTCTTTTTTTTCTTTTTTTTCTTTATTCTTTTTTTTTTTTTTTTTTTTTTTTTTTTTTCTTTTTCTTTTTTTTTTCTTTTTTCTTTTTTTTTTTTTTTTTTTTTTTTTTCGTCGCATGTTTTCTAAATGTATTTCGTAAACGGAAAAAAATGTTGTTTTTCATTTAAAACCTGTTATGCATATATAGATTTTCGAAAATGCTCGTAGATTTTGCAAGTTGGTAATTGTAAAGGGCCATTTTGGATTAGTTATACAATTTCACCAAGGTGAGCTAGAAGATCGCTGTAGTTTATTCCTGACCACATTGAGAAAAAAGAAAATACGGTGAGTATACGAGAGTCGCTCAAAAACGTTCTAAGCCTCAACTAGAAAAAATAGCCATAACCGAATATTTTTACCGTGTCAATACATTACTACTTCTTCAAGAACTAATTCAGATTTCTGTCTGACTTTCTGGGTAGGTGAGGCCCATACAAAGGTGAAAGGTCTGCAACAAATCTAAAAATGGACAAAACATGCCCGTGAAGTCATAAATTATTTGCACAAGAAATGTATGACATCCAAGGAAATCCATGAGTACATGGTACATACACCTGGTGAGGGCTTCCCTTCAGATGCAACTGGGCTGCGGAATTCAAGTATAGAAAATGACCTTCGGTCAGGCCGTCCAAAAACCTCAACCAGTGATGAACAAGTTGATGCCATTTACTGTATGTGTTAGGATGACAGACTTCTTACTGTCCAGCAGAAGTCCATATGTATTAGTTCTGATTCAGTCCGTACTGTTTTACCTGAGAACTTGGGGATAAACATATCTGCAAGATAGGCTCCAAAAAATGATGACACCAGAGCAAAAACTGAAAAGGGGTTGACATGTCCAGGACAATTTGGATTCGCTTCCATTTTGACCCTGAGAACTTCCACCGCAGATGAAACCTGCGTTCACCACTTCGAACTGAAATCAAAGATTCAAAGTAAACAATGGAATTACTGCCGTTCACCATACACGAATAATTCCTAGCGGACATCACCTGTTGGTTCCTGTTTTTAGGGGGGTTCTGAAGGCGTAATTATGATAGAATAGCTAAAAAAAGGGGGTAAAAACTGTTAATTCTGATGCACAGTACTGTCCATTAAGACAATTGAATAAAGCAATTAATTCGAAACGCAGAGAAAGCTGTTAGCATGTTTTCCCTTGTTCCAGGATAACACGCCCGTTCACACGGCACAGGTTCTAATAGTTGAACCAGAAAACTGTGGCTTTAAATTGCTACCTCATCCCCCTTACTCACCAGCCTTAGCTCCATCTGACTTCTTCCTGTTTCCTAAACGCAAATCCCACCTGCATGGTCGCCATTTTAGAAACGATGAGGAGATCATATTGCTGTAGAGGTGTTTGTAGGGGAGGGTGCAAGACACCGCCTTCTTCTTTGATTGGATTGCAACGCATAAACATCGTTGGAACAAGTGCATTTATGTCATTCGTTGGGAGGGGGGAGCTATATCGTAAAAAATAGTGAAAAACTATTTTCTTACTCTAACTCCTTCTGGTTGAGGCTTAGAACTTTTTGAACGACCCTCAGAGTTCGTACATTTACGTAGATTACTCAAATGACAAATTTTCATTTGTCCTTAATGTTGTGTGTGTAATATATAATCGACTCTCCCGTCGAGATTCGACGTATGAGGGTCAAGCAGATCAGTTTCCAGGAAACCGACACCGGCACATGAGATTTGATTATAGTGGTGAAGGCTTCGTGCAGGACCATCCACACTTTTTGAAGGGACGAATACAGAGACCTAGTGCACCGAATGCCACAAGGTTCCCAAACGACCCTCCGCAGGTTTTGAATTCACAGTTGTCCTTCTCCTAGACCAGTTGCCATCCAAGGCTATAGAACCCAGTCTGTCCTGCTATTTTACCCATAGCTGGACAAGAGGAAGAGGATTCATACCTTTCCCAAGGGTATTAGCATATAATATATAATATATATATATATATATATATATATATATATATATATAATATATAAAATAGTTTCACAAATATATTGGTGGCGATATATATTATATTACAATATATACAAATATATATATATAAATAAACATGTTTATATATATTTATATATTTAATTTAAAGAACAAATATATATAAATAGCGTTATGTACATATTTATTTTATTTTTTTGGCATCATTCAAAATTCATTTTTGATAGTCAAAATCAACGTTTAGCATCTGTCTGTATTGAGCATTTGTTTGTTTAAACAACAGCAGGATACTGTATCATATTTAATATATATATATATATATATATATATATATATATATTTATATAGAGACATATTGGACTATCATTTAACTGGTCTACAAAAAAAAATAGGTTTTACTGGGTCATAAAAAGAAAATTTTTAAAAAAAATCCATCTCTAAACATTTAAAAATTTGCCATTAACAAAACATTGAATGTTACTTCCCATATCTCGTCTAAATCCTGCTATATATTTTGTCTAATTTTTTAATCTAAAGAAAGGTAGTGTAATGTTAGTGGTCCTTTTGGCATTTAATGAATTCAACACTTTCCCACTGCTGTGACGTGGCCAAAAATAATTTTTTTTACAAATAATTCCGGATTCTGATTAAATAATAAATCACCAATAGTTCTCACCTTTTGAAGCTCTCTTTATTTCTTTATATACCATTCATAATACTTCAGAAATTTTAAATTTTTTGCCAATCGCCATCTTCTATTAATTAATCGTGTATCTTTCATTATCCTTCCTCTTTACTAAATTTAAAAAAATTTTTTAAAACATCACAAGAATTCACGGATTAGTGTCATTCTATTTATATATTCAAATAAAATGTTAATAAACATCAGTGTGTGTATCCATGTGTAATAAATAAAAATATATATATATTTTATATATGAAAATTTCCAAAAAAAAATATGGTAAACATGTTTAATACTGTTTATTATAAATAGAGCATTTATAAATATTTGTCTTAAAATATGTATAATAATATTTACAATATATAAAATATAAAATGTAAAGACTGTTCATTTCATGTCTAGATGAAATGTCAGACCACGAGATCGTGGCCTGACCATTGTATCAGCATGAAAAGACTGTTCTAAACGATATCGACAAAACATATATACTTATATATTATCTATATAAAATACTTTATCCTATTCTGATGTGACCAAGTTTTTTATCAAAATATAAATTGACACAACAAACATATATATTAAAATAATATGAACGCTAAGAAAAAATTCAAAAGAGAAATATGAGGAAAATGATTCAATGTTTTTATTTGAATCGAAAGAAAATAGTTTAAGAGAAAATTGAAAACATTGGGAAAAATATCTTTAAGAATGTAGCGAAAATAGATAACATCAAGACTAAATAAACAAGACTTGCAATAAGCGCGGTCTTGTGAATTATGAATAAATATTTATATATATAAAATGGATATGAACGCCGTATTTTTTATGGCACCTTTTTTTTTGGAACATTTTTAGATTCATTTTGCTAACCTTCACAATAAATCCTTTAAATGACAATGGGACTTTTAATTTCCTGATTATTCCGAAATAGAAAAAAAGACCAATATACAGAATTTCTGAAATTTTAGAATTAAATTTAAAGGATATTTAAAAAGAAACTTTTTTTTAATTAAAAAAACATATCTTTAAAAACGGTTTATCATTAAAATTATTTAATTTAACAGAAATTTATTAAAAAAGAAAAAAAATTTAAAATCATTAATCTCTTTTTTGTCAAACATACTTGTTATAATTTATTGAATTTTACAGAATGTTACATTTAATTACAGATTCAATCAACAATGTATTTTCCCTGATTATCTATGACTTCCTTCCATCTATTAACAAGCTTACTAATTCCATTACTGTAAAATTCTTTTGGCTTTGATTCGAAGAACTCACAAATGTCAGTTTTAACCTCTTCCTGTGTTGTTAAAAAGCTGTTTCTTCCAAATGATTCTGTAAGCTACGAAACAAATGGTAGTCTGAAGGAGCAAGATCGGGAGAATAAGGTGGATGAGGAATTTTCTCCCAACCAAGTTCTTCGATGTTTTGTGACGTGATTCTTGCTGTGTGGGGTCGCGCATTGTCCTGATGAAACATCACCTCTTTTCGATTCACGGATTTTTTTTGCCTCAAAGCTTGGTTCAAACGCTGTAATTGCTGACAGTATATTTGAGCATTAATTGTTGCCTTAGGTGGTAAGAATTCAAAGTGGATTATTCCTTGGCGATCCCACCAGATTAAAAGAAGAACCTTTTGCTCATGAAGTTCCCTTCTCGGCTGTTGGCTGGTGTCCTTCCCCTTTACCAAGCCACTGTCTACGACGCTTAACATTTCGATAAAAGATCATTTTTCGTCGCCAGTCACAAGTCTAACCAAAAAAGGTGAAACAAGTTAGCGAGAATGGAGAGAAGATCAGATGTCAACTCGGGATTTGAGGTTGTTTTCAGACAATTCATGAAGCACCCATTTTCCAAGTTTAGGAATTTTTCCAAGTTGTTGAAGATGACGATGAACAGTTGTATGGTTTGAACTGAGAACCACTGCCAATTCCTCAACTGATAAAGCAGGATTTTCTTCAAGGGCTGCTTCAAGAAGCTTTTCATCAAACTCAACTGGACGTCCAGTTCGATCTTTATCTTCAAGGGTGAAATCTCCACCTCTGAATTTTGCAAACCATCTTCTGCAAGTTCTTTCATTCACACATTCCTCTCCATAAACTGAGTGAATGTTTCTAGCCGCTTCGGCTGCTGAGTTTCCTTTCTTGAACTCATAAAGCATTATGTGCCTCAAATGATTCTTGGGTACTTCCATGTTAGCAGGGTTTTAATCAAACAACATTTAATTTTATTGTTCTCTGAAATAAAATTTGATCAGTTTAAATGCATCTAAACATAAAAATAATGTTCAGCTCCATTAGACATTATAAAATACTCTTTTAAATTTCGTTCATTTTAAAAAAAAGTTAAAATTCGGACAGAACTTATGGGATGACCTGATATATATATATATATATTTATTATATATATAAATATTTAATATAAAATTAAAATTAATTTTTTTTTGAATGATTTTGAAAATAAATAAATCTTCAATTTAGAATGACATTAAATTTGATTAACAATATTATTTTTTTATATATAATTTAAATAAAATAAATGAAATATTTATTGTTCATGGAAAATTTTTATATAAAAAAAATATTCAAAAATCTTAAAATTGAAAACAATATAAATAAAGAATAAAAAATATGTTGTTTAATATTTAAAAAATATTTTTGAAATTTAATGTTTAACATTAAATAAAAAAATTTAGAATTTGGATAAAAAAAAAAAATAAAATTTTTAATATTTAAAACATTTTAATTTTAAAAAATTTATTAAAATATAAAAATCTTTTTTCCTGTTAATAATTAACTCAAATGAAATTTTTTTGCTGATAATAATCAATTTATTAAAATTTTTATTTTTTTATTATCAAAAATAAAAAAAAAATTGAAAATGTGATTTTAGAAATATATAAAAAAAAAAATAAAAAATCATGAAATTTATAGGGTATTCTGTGATTACAGAAAAGAGAAAAATTTATATGATTTCAATATAATGCCATAAATATTTCTAAATGGTAATTATAATACAATCCATTTTAAGGAAAATTATGCAAGTTAAAAATTTAAAAAAATATCTAAAATTATAAAAATTTTTTAAAAATAAAATCTAAAATATCCTAAAATATGAGTTGTTATCCTATTTTGGAATAATGAACAATATTTAAAAAAGTATTTATAATTCCCAAAGATTTATAAAGTCAAAAAAAAAAGATATATACATTTTTTGTTTTATAACCGATTTCTATTGAAGAGGACTTCAGTTTTTTTCAATTAATTTTCATTTTTTAATTTAATAAAAATATAATTTAATATATTATAATAAGAAAATTTTAAAAAAAATTAAATTTAAAAAATATTTTCATTATTTTTTAAACTTTAATAAAAAAAATAAAAATTCTCAGAATATAATATTTAATATATTAATATATCAAAATTTTTTCTTTAATGAAAAAATGTTTAATAAAATTTTTTAAATTAAATATTTAAATTTTATTAAAAAAATATATAAAAAATTTAAAATTTTAAAAATATATTTATATAAATATTTTTTTTAAAAAAAATATTTTTAAATATAATTTTCAATAACATATTTTTAAATAATAATACATGCCATTAAAGAAAATTTTTGAAGAACAAAATTAATTGAACCAAAAAATATATTTATTTTTTTTTGATTTAAAAAAATTTTTTAACAATCTTTAATACCATAAAAAAATTTTTTAGCAAAAAATATTGGATTGATGTAAATTTAATTTTTTCTTATTTAAAGTATACGAAAATTTTTATTGTTAACCATAATTTTTAAAAACAATACAAAAATGAATTTAATAATATTGGTATTATAAAATAATTGATCAAGGAAAATTATATTTTTTTTTGGTTTTATTTGAACGTATGAATATTTTTAAAACAACAATTCGTCTTGAAATTTTGCGCATAATCTTTAGTCAGGAAATGAAAAAATTTTTGAAATTTCACCAAAAAGAAATATTATTTTTTTGTTTAAGAAACAAAATTAAAATGAAAAAATGATTTAAAAGAAATTAGTTCGTTTCAAAAACCATTAAAGAATAAATAAAGCAAATTTATATATATATTTGTATATCATATATCAATTATAATTTCGGAATTTTAAGATGTATTAACCTGTATCGAAATTATAAAATACATATTAAAAAGATTTTTAAATATATTTTTGATTTAAAAATAAATAATTTTAAAAATATATTACAATATATATAATATATATTTATTTTTGTATTTATTTTTATTTTTATTTATTCAAAGATCCAGAAAAATTTAGAACAAAAAAGTTTTTTTTTTGAATGAAGCAATTTTATAAAGAACTTTAATTTTATTTTCTAATTCATTTTTTTTTTTTTTGAAATTTTTAATTATGAATTTTTAATTATTTATTTAAAAATTAAATTAAAGTTAAATTTCAAACACACATTTATATTAAACACACACACAGAAATATATATATTTATATATATATATATATAAATTTAGGATATATATCTAAACATCATTAAAAAATATCTATTACTTCATTCTATTTATCTAAAAAATTATTTAAATCGAAATAAAATGACAACGGGTTATTTTGATTTTTATTAAATTATTGTTTCGTTTAAGGAAATAATTATCAAACAGTTAATAGTGGATTTCAAATTGTGATTTTTTCTATCAATAAACTTAAATTCATTTTTTGATAAAAAAGATTTTTTTTTTCAAAATTTTTAAGAATGTTTTAAAAGCTATATTTTTCGTTTCAAAAGTTTAAAAAAAATCAATATTAAAACATAATTGTTTATATATATTCAAGAATTAAAAATTATAAAATAAAATTATAAAATTTGTTATCAAAATAATGATCTAAAAAAATATGAAATTAATTTCCCTTTATAAATAAATATTAAAAGAATTAAAAAAAAAAAATATAAAATAATATTAATATAGCAAAATAAAGATAAAATTTTTAAAAATTTTTAATTTGAAAAATATAAAGAATAGAATTTTTTTTTTATTTCTTAATAAAATTGTTTTACAAAATTTTTTTTTTAAAAAATTTAAATCAAAAAAATTGAAATGAATTATTTAATAGATTTAGAATTTTATTTTTTAAAATTGAAAAAAAAGGTTTTACCCTTAAAAAACAATTTTATACATTTATAAATTTTTGTATTTATAAATATTTTATTGAAAAAATTTAGAAAATATATCAACTTTGTGTTGAAGTTAAAATTGATTCTTCAAAAAATTGATACAATCAAATAATATTAAAATTTTATAAAATAAATTATATTTAATTTATTTTGAAATTTATGAATCATACAGAATAAAAACCTTTTTGGGATAAAAATCTAATTTTGAAAAATGGAAAATTTTTAAATATTTTTGCAAAAATTTTTATAAAATACCAGAAATATAAGTATAAATTGAAATGTTTTCAAAATTTATTTAAACAATATCCTTGATGTATAAATTTTTAAATATATATATATAAATATATATATAATTGAATATAAATGTTTTTTATGTTTGTTTAAAATTTTCATTTAAAAAAAAGATTGTAAATGAAAAATTTTTTGATAATCATATGTTTTCCATCTGTTAAATATTTTTAGAATTTTCTCAGCAAAATGAATATAATCCAATAAATAAAGGAAATAAATATCTATATTTTATTTAATTTTTTTTTTCATATTTTTTTTGAAAAAAAATATAAAAAATGAGTTCCATTTGTTTTTGAAAAAATTTTTAAAGAAATAGGCATTTTTAAGAAATTATAATTTAAAATGCATAATTTTTTATTAAATTTTCAAAACAATATATTCATTCCTTATTTTCAATTGAAACAAATATATATGATCCAAGAAATACAATAATAATAAATAAAATCACAAAAATAATTTCAAATGACAAAAAAATAAAAAATTTTTAATTATCAAGTTAGATTTCTGAATTTGATTTTATCGGTAATTTTATATTTTTTTATATATATATATATATATATATGGATATATATTTTAAAGTAAAAAACATTATTAGAATTAAAAATCTTTTAATGAATTATTTAATTAAATTTTAATTTCCATTTTTATTTTAAAATATATTTTTTTATATTTATATCATGCAAAAATATATATATTTCAATTTTACATTTTTTACCCAATTGATTATTTTTACACTTTTTTTTATATTTATATATATATATAATACTGAAAGTTAAATGTTCCAAAAATATTTTTTAAAACATTTCAATTAGAAAATTCAGTAAATTTTAACAGAAATTTTTAAAAAACTGCTTTTTTTTTTTGAACAAAAAAAAATGAAAAAACAATTAATGGATAGATAAATTTCAAAAAAAATTATTTTGAACATTTTTTCAATTTTTTAAAGAATGATAAATTTTTATATATATACTTTAATAACGAATAGATTTATCAAATATTTAAAGCAGATAATCCAATTTTTGAAACGGTTAACTGAAAGACAAAATAAAATGATTATGAAAACTAGAGAATGTCTCCCCAAAGAGAAAAAAGAAAAAAAAAGGAAAAATAATTTCAAATAAAAGTTCTATATAGACACAGTTGGATTTATATTTTGTTTTTTTTGAAAATGAAAATATTAGAAAGATTTTTTGAAAAAATTTATAAAAAAACATCAACAATGTTCATAATAATGCAATAATATAAATGTATTTTAAAATATATTTACATATATATATATATATATATATATATATATAAAAATTATTTAATATATATAAAACAAATTGGTTTGCTTTATTTAATTTTGATCAGTTAAAATGTTGTTTTAACGTTACATGTACTTTTATATTTAAAGAAAATTAATTTTTCAGAATTAACAAATCTGAATCTTTAAATTTATATATATAGATTATATAAATATTAATAAATAAAATTTGTTTTTTATTTTTAATTTTTCAAAATATAAATATCTTTATTATATATATCAACACAATAAATTTTTAAAAGAAATTTTAAAAAAGGAATTTTAAAAAATAAAATTTATATTTTTAATTTAAATTAAAATTTTATTCTTTTAATGTATTGATAGGGTATATAAAAATATTTTTATAAAAAATGAAATAAATTTTTTTCATTTTTTAATTTGTTTTGAAGTAAAGTTTGATGATCCGCAGTCCTTTAAAAGAAATTTGTGGTGAAATAATTTATTACATGGAACCTTATGTTGGTCTGTTTTTTTTGAAACATTTATATATATATATATATATATATATATATATAATTTTATTAAAAATTTTTTAAAATTTAAAAATATGTAATTTTACTAAGTTTCAAAATAAAAAAAAAAAAATTTACCTTTCTACATATTATTGAATTATAAACTGAGCATTATATATTTGAAAGTGGGAATTTTAATTTATTATATAAAAAATGATTATATTTTTTTTTTATTTTTTTGTAAAAAATTGTTTTCATATATAAATGCCCAAAACCTTAAATATATTTTTTGTAAAAGACTTTTTTCAATGAAAGAATTTTATACCATTTGTTATGTTAAAAAAAAACAAAAAATAGATAAAAGTGTATGTGTTTGAAAAAAATTTTCTTAGAAGTAAACATAAAATATTAAAATTCAACAAATTATTATATATATAATTATTTATTTAAAATTATAAAATAATTGTTATAAAAAAATAAAATTTTCTTTTTATTGAATTTTTGTGAATATCAATTGTTGATTTATTGAATAAATGGGTTTCTGATCAACCAATCATAAAATATGAAAATATATTTTAAATATGAAATTTATATATAAATATATATATAAAAATATATGCATGGAGGATTCATTAAAAATCATTACTAAAAATTTAGACATTATATAACATATAAAATAATAATATATATCTTTTTCCTAGAATCAGGAAATTTGAATTAAAGGGTCTTATAAAATGGCAGAATAATTTAGTAATAAAACAACATGTCAATGAATCATTGTCCATAAACAATTTAAAAGCTTCAGATCAAGTTAATTTTACTGAACTTTTATGCATGAATTTTATGAGAAAAAGATAACTGATTCTCAATTTTCATTCCATTTTTTGAAATATTGTTTTTCATAATTTTTAAATCTGTTCTGCAGGTATACAGGTTCACAAAATCCATTTTAATTAAGGTTAATCAAATTTGACAAGTAATAATATTTTAAATTGAGGAATGTAAATTATTTTATATAATTTTAGCGCTAATTTCTGAAACGAAAATTTTTCATATTATAAATTCTGAATTTATATCTGCAAATTCTGTAAAACATTAAAATCCTTTTGATTTATTCTCCTTTTCATTCATTGAAGAATTGAGCATCAGTATTTAAAAATTTAAAATTTTTAATTTCCAAAATTTGACTTATATTTTTAATTGTAAATTTTATAATATGGCAATTTATCATTATAATTTGGTAGAAGACATATTTAGTTATTATAAACCCATTAACCTGATGGTTATTCTTAAATGACACCAAATTTAAATTTTTCCAGATTAAAATTATTAATTTGAAAATAATCGGGTTTCCATTGACTGAGATTTTAAAAAAAATAAACTATTAAACATAGAACTTACAGTTAAAAACAAGCCATCTTTCTTGTACATTTAAAAACTAGTTGACCGTCTAAAGCCAGACTTAAATAAATAAAGTTTAGATACTATTTATGATAGCTGACTCAATTTTTTAAATTCAGTAAATCTATCTGGAAAAGTGGAGAAAAAAATGCATATTCTAAGAGCATGAAATATCAATGCTTAAATATTCCAATAGAAATTTGTGGTTTGATCCAATTTATCCAGAGGGCCACTGTTGAAAAAAATAAACATTAAATGAAAATCATTATAAACATACAAAAAAATATATATATATTAAAATGGAGATAAATCTGGCCATTCCATCAATGTAGACTTAAAACAATTTAAATGGAAAATATCAAATATTTATCAAACATTAAACATTTTCAAAATTTTTATTTATTTTTCTCTATGCTGTATCAATATAAAATATCACCAAAGATGTTTATAATTAAATTGTATGAAAATATTTAATGGAATTTACACTGTTTAATTCTACTAAAACAGCAGCAACATTCTCTGATAGAACAACATCAAATGCACCATTGTTAGAATCCAATACCTTGAAAGAGATAAATTTTATATATCATAATCGTTTTTGCAAAAAATTTTTTAATATTTTTTATTGTGCCTTTTTTCATCAAATGTAATTTGCAAAGAACCTTTATCAATTTGTAATTAAAAACTGCAGATGAGATAAATGTTGTGAGCATAAAAATGATGGTTAATTTTTTTTAAATTTGTATTTTTTATATTTTTGATAAAAAAATGATAATATAAATATATATATATTATATATATTTGTCATATATTTATATATATATATTTTTTGATTTTAAAGTTCGTGTGCACTTTAAAAAAATTTATAACTTTATTTGTATTTGCGATAGAAATAATTTGTAAAAAAAGGATTAGAAAGAAGTAAATCTATATTTTTTAAGCTTTTATTGAAATTTTATTTAAGTTTCCACATGTCCTCCATCATTAGCAATACAAAGAGTAATACGATTTTGCAGTTCACGGAAAACATTTGCCAACTGATTTACAGTAATGCCTGAAATCACATTAGTTATTTTAGCTATACTTAAAACTAGGTACATTAAACTTTATATCATTTTTTACAGATTATTTCTATCGCAAATACAAAAAAGTTATAATTTTTTTAAAGTGCACACGAACTTTATGGATACCCTGTATATATATATATATATATATATATATATATATATATATATATATATATATATTTTTATTTGGCAAAAATTTTTTTTATACCTTTTTTTGGTTTAATCTGGATAAAAAAATAAAGATTTTATTTTACGTTTTTCAGAATTTGTAAAGAATAAAATTGAGACTGATTTAAAAAAAAAGGAATTCCATAAGATAAAAATATTGGTTAAATCTATTAAAATTTAAAGTTTAATCAAAATTTATTAAAAACAAAAAATGAATATTTATGAAAATATCCAGTTATGATTAAAAATTTAAATATGGAAACATTGTTAGACTGACAAAGAATTTACCTTTGAATTATTCATGAAATTCAAAATCTGTTTTAATTTATTGAAATGCCATTGTAATTATTTTCATTATTTATGTTATTGTTTTCTTCATCTTTCACAAGGTTAGAAATTTATTAACAATCATTTCTGAAGAAATTATTGGACAGTTTGTAAAAATTTTGAATTTCAAGATGATGGCAAAAAAAATAATAAACTTTTTGTTTTTCAGGTAATCAAATTCAAATAATTACAATGCAAAAAGTAAATCGAAAACTGTTAACAGAAGACAGATTTAAAATTTTATCGATAATTGATGGAAAAGAAAACCTGATAGAGGAAGTAATATTTTATCAGGACTTGTGCTTATGGAAAAAAAAAATTTTAGTTTCATTAAATCAATTTTGTTTAAATTTTTTTTCGCTTTATTTTTAATGATTTCACCTCTGGAATATATACAGATAGAAAAAAATGATATATTTCAGTCCAAAAAAGGTTTATAAATGCAAAGATGAATGAGTGTATAATACACACACTGAGAATCTTAAATATATAAACTACACTTGATTTTGTTTAAATTTCATCAAAATATTTTGCGAACATCTATTATTATTACTTAATAATGAGTTTAAATGTTTTCTTCAAAATGTTCATGTGCAGTAAAAAAAAAAATTTCTATTAAATCAAATAATTTTTTATCAACATTCATTTTTACATTTAAAAAATTTTTAAAAAATATAGAATTTTTATTAGGTGTATTTATCTAACAATAATCACAAATTAATTCTTGTTCATTTTATTTTGGAAATGCATTAAAACAATTTAAGAAAATGCATCAATTTTTAATAAAATCATATATTTATATAATTTTGAATCTTGTTTTTTTTTAATTTAAAAAATGCAACATGATAATTTACATGTGCCAACAGAATTTTATTTTCAATATTTTTTAAAAAAATGATTTAATACTGAGTAATTGATTTCCTTTTCTTCAGACCGTTTTAGAAATTTTAAACATTTAATGGTCATGAAAAATTTTTATGAACTCGAGAAAAAAGAAGACATTGAAGCAATTTTTAAAATTTGTTTTTTTGTAATTAATGCAATATAAATAATATATATATTATATATATATATATATATATATATATATAGATGTGAGTTTATTTTAAAAAAGATTTTTGAAGAGAAAATTAAAGACAAATTGAAAAATTTTTAAAAATTAATTTTATAGAATAATTGATGAAATGAAATAAAAAATTGGAAGTCAATGGGGAAAATGTCGTATTGAATTTGTCAAAAATATTAAAAAAAACATTGTTTGTTTCAGACAGAATATAAATAGTGATTTTTTCTTTTTTCATTTGGTGAGAAATAGAATACAAACTGAATAGTTCGAAGATTAATAAGGGATATAATTCATAATGTTTATAAATAAATACATATTATACTTTTGTATTCATTTTTGATTTGAAAAATTTTATTTTTCATTGAAATCAATCGTAAAATCGTGAACAATTAAAAATGTTTATTTTGGAAAAAAATATATATAATATATTATATATATTAAAAATATATATATATATATATATATATATATATGTTTTAACATTTATATACAATTTTCCAGAATTTACGTACACACACACATGAGATATATTTAAAATTTTCAAAATATATATATATATATATATATATATATATATATATATATATATATATATATATATATTTGGATATCATATAACATAGTCTAATTAGAATTGAATTTATATTTCAGAATGAATGATTTCTTAATTTTAAAAAAGAAATTTAAATTTATTTTAAATAAAATTTTCAAAACAAAAATGTCAAAATTCAATTTGAAAATTTTTCAAAAAAAAATAATAGAATTTTTCATTGCCTTTATATGCATGTTTTTATAAAAAACCATTAAAATGATATTATTTTATATCTAACTGAAGAAAGGACAAGATTTTTCAAAACCTAAGAAGAATTTTTTAAAATTATGAAAATTTTTTTGTTTTGTTGCAAAGGTGAAAATTATATATGAGCAAACTCAAGTCTTAAAGGAATTGGTGATGACAAATTATTTTAATTAATCAAAGCAAAATTTCACAGATATATGTGCTTCCTATTTTCATGTCAAAAATATAAAGAGGGGAGATAGCAGTGTTTTGTTCATTTAACGTATTATTGATAAATTTATAATTAAAAATTAAAAATCAAAAAATTTGTTTTAAAACTTATGGGACTTAAAGAAAAAAAAAAAAAGGTAAATGACATTAAACAAATTCCAAAATGTATATTAGAACGAAAAAAGGGAATGTTTAACAAATATACCTTGAATATAATATACACAGAAGTACGGTGAAGAATAACATTTACATATATACAAAATGATGGATATAATATATATCGCAATATATATATATATAAATTATGTTGCAATATATATATAATGTACAAAAATTGTTATTATGTTTCTAAATTAACAAAAGATAAAAATAAAAAGATAGATAGATATGGGAATTGATTCTGTTAGATTCATTAAATCAAATAAAATATTTTATAATTTATCCTTTCGGACATCTAGCGATCAAATATGAATTGAAAAATTTGGGCCAAAATATAATCAGAGAATAAAATTTATTTTTGAATTTGCAATCTGATAAATTAGATAACAAATATTCAAAAAAAAAATTAGAACCATGTAAGACAGTATAATATGCCGATAGAATTATTTGCCTGATTTGGATCATCTGGGACATGTCGATTTTTTTCGTAAATATTTATGATTCGGAGTAAATATTTTGTATTCAAAGATATATACAAATATATTAATGTTAAAATTTGATATATATATATTTGTATATTTACGTTCCATATGATATAAATATATAACACAAAAAATAGATATATATATATATATATATTGTGATAGGAATATATTTGTTTTAAAAAAAATCCAAAATGGATTTTCATGACCCACATGAACATTTACTATAATTTATCTATTTGAGCACTTTAATTCTGCCTTAAATAGAAAATTGATAGCGTTATTTTTGAAAATATTACCATAAATAATTTGGGTAAAGTTAAAATCGTATTTGTCTATCACGATAACAAAATTTTCCATTAACTTTAAAAATTTATTGAAAAATCATTGTTACTCGATTAGTGGTTAATATGGAGATAAAATGTTCCAAACCTTTTAAAATTGTTGTTTTTAAGTATATATTTAATGAGACAAAATTTATTTTCAATGTTTTTGTTTCTTTCCTTAAAAACACACCATAATTTTTTTCTGAAGATAATAAATAGTTTTTAATATGAATTAGAAAAAAATTCGAAAACATTTAATAAACTCCCAATTATTTTCTTTACCAAATAAACCAAAGTTTCGATTTTTTCATCCATTCATTCATTAAAAAAATTTTTCTTTATTATAATTTATAAATATATGATTGGACAAAATTTCGTTATTATACAAAATGTATTACAGTTAAAGCTGTTCGTCTTGCCACAAAATTTAAGTTGTGGCGAATGGTATGACAATCATTTTAAAAATTTTTTTTTGTTTGTACAAAACGAAACTTTGTGAAAAATCAATGAAAAAAGGAAATTTTGAAGATTTTTTCCATTTTGTTAGTAAAATTGATATACGTTTATTGGAAAATTCATCATTGTTTAAAAAATTAATAAATAATATCAAATTTAAAAATAGGTAAAACATATATAAAAATACTTTTATATGTGGCACCATGCATCCAGGCAGAGAAAGAAAGGCTTAAAAGGAAAAAAAGAAAAGAGGAAAGAAAGGGAACGTGATTACTGTAATCCGAATCATTATGATAATATAAACACACACACGGCTAAGAGAATAAAAAAAAAGGTTATTTTGATAAGTGGTAAATGAAAAAGAAGTGTCATTACAATGACAATGAGGCACCATGGGTAAAAAAGAGAAAGGAAAATAAAAAACTGGCACGGAAAGCAGAACACGAAGGCTAAAGAAAATGGATAAACAGAATAAGTAAAAAAAACAAAGAAAAATTCAATGAAAATGTTATTTCGATAAGTGACGAAAAGAAAGGGGCTTTAAAAAAAAAAGACTTTGGACAGATATGAAAATTAAAGGCCACCTACGAAAAATCGTTGACCGATTTTCCTACTTGTCCTGCGAAAAAATGGAATTGTGTTATCAAGAAATGTTCGCCAAAGAAAGTCCAATTGAAAACGTTAATTTTGATAATTGACAAAACACAGGTGTAACTACAGGACTTTGGTTAGATATGGAAAATTAAATCCCACACAAGCACACAAGTCTCCACTGACCGAATTCTTTCGACAAAACATCTTTTTGCCTGCGATAATAAAATTTATGTTATCAGAAACATGAACCGAAGGAAAATGAATGGGGATTAAGAAATGTTTTTTTTTTCCTTGGAGACGACAGACTGACTGAAAACTTGGGATATTTTTTTTTGAGGCCATGTTAAGAAAACCACCCATCTTGATAATTAGCGATAAAATACCTGACAAAAACCACGTGTAGAACAAGAGTTGTGACCCCATTGTCCATATTGTTCTGTTTGGCGGAGAGAAATGATAACGGCGATTTAAGAGAAAAGGAAAAGAAAAAGATATTTTTTTTTCCAAAACAAAGCAAGATATTTTTTTCACGCCCGACTAAGACGTCATTGGTCAAGTGGGATCACGTGACGCACGAAGGAGGAGGAAAGATACCCGACCAAGACCTCATTGGCCGAGTGGTGATCACGTGACGCACGAAGAAGGCTGTCGACGCCCCCATCCAGAGTATGGGTATGAGAAGCTGCTACGAAGAAGTGGGGAGGGCAGTTCACGCCCCTCAGAAGTATGGTGAGAAGGTGGGAGTGAAAAAAAGTTTCCCAAAAATGGAAAAAAGTGGAAAAATCCTAACCAGAAATAAAAAGAGGTGGATATGTATTTAGAATTATCGAGGAACCCCCGACGCCGACAGACCCACCCCGGTTTTGGTCGGCGTCAATAAAAGCGAGGCCCCAACGAGCAGAAAATCAGTTCTGAGAGAGAGTTGAGCTCAGCGGCAGAAGAGAGTTTCAGAGTTTCCAGTTCAGAGTTGAAAGTCGCCTCAAGATAGCTGACCAAGATTCACGCAAAATTCCGGACTCCTCTTCAACCAAGAACAATTATTTTGAAGAGCGACTTAGAACCAGACCACCGAAATAAGTTTTTTTCGACTTTCGTCCAAAGACACACCGAAACACCAATTTCTTAAAGAGCAAACAACTTGAAGCGTTAAAACTTGCCTAACGGAAAACGACGTGTCACAATCCACAGAACGGGTCGGGAGATAGATGCAGTCCTATGTATCGAACAACTAGACATAAAGTTTGTTACCTTTTTTTTGATACTTTGAACTTTTTTGAGTTTTCATTTTATTTTCTTTTATGCATATTTGTGTGTTATCACCCCCGTTGAACTCAATTTGCATTACGGCCCCAACCACTGTTTGATCTCGTCTGTCTAAGATCAATTCACAACGTGGGTAGGCAGACTGGAGATCAATGCAGTTACCTTTGGTAACCAGGCGTTGGAAGCGAGTTGGGAACGACGAGGCTGATATCAAATCTAACCAGATTCCACCCGAATCACCAAAAGGTTAGAACGTCACATTTGGGTGCCGCGACCGATACCAAGCCAGTTGGTCGTCACAGGACGAGACAACACGACTGACGCGACAGGCGGACGTCTGGCTGGAATGTTCTTCCAAGTAACGAAGATGGCTTAATAAAGGACATGCGCTGTTTTGAACTGACTTCCATTTCTACAGATTTCTCTTGCCATCCACTCCCAAATATTTTTAATGGAAGTGAAATCTGGCAAGGGCCTTCAGTCAGTAAGGATACTCTCTCCATCATACCAATGTAACCAGCTACGGTTTGACTACCTTGTATAACCCGAAGCTTCATTGCTCCTTGGAAGGAGATAGCACCCTAGATCATGATGGAATATCCTCTATTGTACTGTTTAGAAAATGGCTCCGGTGGGATATCTTTATATTGCCAGTAACGTTGGAAACAATCTCGATCATCCAAGTTAATTGTTTTCTCATCAGAGAACAAAACCGTTTTTCAGTTTTCTATGCCCCATAACCGAGCTGTTTTGTGCTGTAAGGAGGCGTGTGCTTTGAAGACGTTTACGGTTTTAAATCATTTCTCTTGAAGATGTCGTCCTATTTTTCTTGAGCTGCGCTTTGCATTCGCAAAGGCCTTAAACATGGATCGATGTTTTTAAATT
>CAHIKZ030004202.1:0-10000 GCA_903632075.3 Acanthosepion pharaonis
AAATAAAATAATATAAATATCATTTGAATATTCGTCTGTTATAATGTTCGCCGGATAAAACAAACCCGGAAGAAAAAACAAAGAATATAAACATAACAATAACAGACAACAAAACAACAAAAATTACAGTGAACACCAACCTAAACAAAATGCAAAAAACCCGGATATAAGAAAAACCCTGATATAAAAGAATATATCCTTTTTAGCATTTTAAATAATAATCCAAGTTAATATTTATGAAAAATAAATTAAACCTGGAAAATTGTTTGCAATTTCTTTTTCAAAAAAAACTTTTATTAAAAATAAAAAATCTGCAATTCTATTGAATAATTTTACTAAAAAATGCATCGTTCGCTGGTTCTCGACAACAATAATAAAAACCTAATTGGTACAAATTCGTTTTAAAGTTCGCTTTCTTTTCAATCATTTTGATAAACAAAATCTGCGATATTTCTAAATCTGTCTTTTTTTGTGGATCAAGTTTTTCTTTCCATTAAAAAAATTTTATTCATTTATAAAATATACTAATTTTGATTAAAATAAAAATATTTTTAATTACTTATAAAAAAAAAAAAAATTTTAACAGATTTAACTATATTAAATTTAAAAAAAAACGTAAAATGTAACATTCAAGACAATAATTAACTGTTTATATATATTTTCAATATATATATATAAATATAAGAATAAACTGAGCTTGAAATATTTGAAAAAGGAAATGAAAAAAAATGATAAGTTTCAGACACTATCGCTTCAGTATTAAACTACCTAGTTTTTCAAAATACTGTCCTTAGAACTTTTAAAAACGACATTGTATGGACTTGGAATTTAAGAAACTTCTTGTTCAAAAAAAACAAATAAAAAAAAAAACACGAAAAATATTATTTATAAAATAGGAAAAAAACAAAAAAAAAACCTTAATATAAATAAATTTTATTTGTCAAAAATATATAAAAAATTTTGAAAATATTTTTTATATAAGACCATAAAAAGATGGATTAAAGATCAAAAAATTAAAAAATGATTTAAAATAAAATTAAGCTTTGAGCAAGAGTGAGTGTCAATCTCTCTACGGAAAAAAATCATTTCTGGAATCGATTTGAAAAAGTTTGTAGAATTTTTTTTTTTGTTTTGCACAAAAGAATTATTCTTCCATATATTATACTCTTTGGTTATTTAACAAAAATCTAAAAATTTTGAACATATTCATATTCAACTATGAAAATGTGCTGGTCATATGACTATAAATATATATTGTTACTCGTTTTATATATATATATATATTTTTATATATATATATAAAAGTGAACATCCCTCTCTCTCCCACACTTAGAGGGCGACAGTCGTTGTTTCTTGTCTCAAGTCAGGCCACCCTTGCTCTGGCAAGAAACGTTCTTCTCTCGCCGCAATCACCCTATCTCTGTCTCCTCGAACGTACACCAGGCAATTTCCCTTAAGCAACATTTAAATGTTCTCCTTTTCTTATTTATATATATATATATATAAATATATATATATACGACAAACGAATTTTACTATAAAAATGTATTTTGACTTTTCAGAACTTTTGATTTTTTGCCAGGGGTTTCTTTCTATTTCCCCATAGCTGGAACCCTTTTTATTCTTAATTTTATATTTAAAATTTTTATTTCCTGAAATCATTTTGCTTAAACTTGCCAAAACCTCTCGGAAACAACCTCATCACCATCATAGGACTCTCCATAAAAGTTTCAAAAAGAATAACAATTACATTGTATAGAAAAAACTCTTAAAATAATAATTTTCTGTAATATAAAATTACAAAACATGTTTATTTTCCTACTTTAATCATTTTAAGTGAATATTTAATGCAATATGAAATTTAGCTTTTTATTTGTTATAATTACTTAGTTAATAGTATGCAGGTAAAAAACGATAAATATTTGATTCTAGTCGGCGTCGTTTGCTTTAAGTTCAATGGTCTAAAATTTCATAAACCTTTATTTTTTATGCCATAATGAGGGTTTGAAAATTCCTATTGACTTTGGGATTTCAAAAAAGGAATTGGCAACAGTGAAAGGAATAATATTTAATTTTTTTGAATTTTCGTTTAGGTGATATTGCATGATCTGTATTTTTTAATTTAACTATGAATTTATAAGTTGCTATTAAAAACCGTATAAATTCAATGGTCCGAAGTAGCAGATTATTTAAAAATTTTAATAATATTCATTTTAAGGTAAATAATACATAACATTAAAATTAAATAAATATCTTTATATTATTTCTATATATATATTCCATTCGGAAATATATTCGAACCATTAATTTATACTAATATAACATATATATATATTTTGATAAATATCCTATATTTAACCGTTTCCCAACCACAGAAAAACAAATGAGAAATTCGATTATTTTCTAGCTTTTGTTTGCTTACAAAACCCGAATTCATATGTTCGTCGTCTGCCGGTTCAATAATATTTCTTTATATGATATATATACATAATGTATATATTCCTTGAAATTGATTTTTCTTTACAATGGTTTTACCGTGTACAGAGCTCAAAATCCACTCAAGGAAGCAAGGTGGACATCACTGAACAATGAACAAAAATTTTTGTCATGCGTTATGGCAAATGGATGGAATAAGGTTTAGAAGAGATAAAGAAAAAACAAAATTTATTAAGTAAAAAAGAACTATTATTATATATGCCATGATCAAGTATCCATTTTTGAAAGGACACATCTTCGAAAATGAATAATTTCCCAGAAGATTATAAAATGTGTTTTCTAATTTCTCCTCTGGAAAATTTGCAGGATACATTTATCACGGGGGGGGTCCTCGAAAACCAGCTCGGAGAGATCAGTTCCAGCAAGGCGCGATGTAACCTGATTTTTCTAGCTGCAATTTTATATTTGTGCCCCTTCAGGACATCCTGGTTTAGGTTATGATTTATGACATAATGAAGGGCAAAACTTAAAAAAAACAAAAAAACTAAATTAGTGGCGAATGTACCCAATCAATTTGGCATACGGCTGATAAAACAAAAGTTGTCTTTAAGAAATAGCGTCACGACCACATATCCACTATTTTTTTGTACAAAATAAACCCTCAATATAATGCAGGAACCTTAATAGTAGGTTTATACTATTTAATTCTTATAAGCAAAAATTTGATGTTGAAATGTTTTTCATGAATGTGTCGTTGAGCGGTTTGTGTTTATATCTTTAACAAAATACATTATTGTAAATTTTTGGTTTTCTTTATGCAATAATCAATGTTTTTTGTAATGAGTTTTACTAAAATAATTCTTTTTTTTTTTGAATAAACAGAAAATGAAAGTCAGAAAAGAAAGAACAAATGAAAAAAAAATGGTTAAAAAAGACTGAATATCAACTGAACCTAAAAAGTCTGGTATTTGAAAATCTAGGATACATTTAAATGTATTTTTAAAAATAAGATAAAATATAAAACATTTTAGACTAGAGAAAGATGTAAAAGCTAAACAAGGATTGATAGATAGATAGGTGAAAAGAACGAGATAGATAGATAGATAGATAGATAGATAGATAGATAGATAGATAGATAGATAGATAGGTGAAAAGAACGAGATAGATAGATAGATAGATAGATAGATAGATAGATAGATAGATAGATAGATAGATAGGTGAAATAGATAGATAGATAGATAGATAGATAGATAGATAGATAGATAGATAGATAGATAGATAGGTGAAAGAACGAGATAGATAGATAGATAGATAGATAGATAGGTGAAAAGAATAGATAGATAGATAGATAGGTGAAAAGAACGAGATAGATAGATAGATAGATAGGTGAAAAGAACGAGATAGATAGATAGATAGGTGAAAAGAATAGATAGATAGATAGATAGATAGATAGATAGATGAATAGATAGATAGATAGATAGATAGATAGATAGATACGATAGATAGATAGATAGATGAAAAGAACGAGATAGATAGATAGATAGATAGATAGATAGATAGATAGATAGATAGAAAAGAAAAGATAGATAGATAGATAGATAGATAGATAGATAGAGATAGATAGGTGAAAAAGACGAGATAGATAGATAGAGATAGATAGATAGATAGATAGATAGATAGATAGATAGATAGATAGATAGATAGATAGATAGATAGATAGATAGATAGATAGATAGATAGATAGATAGATAGATAGATAGATAGATAGAGATAGATAGATAGATAGATAGATAGATAGATAGATAGATAGATAGATAGATAGATAGATAGATAGATAGATAGATAGATAGATAGGTGAAAAGATTAGAGATAGATAGATAGATAGATAGATAGATAGATAGATAGATAGATAGATAGATAGGTGAAAAGAACGAGATAGAGATAGATAGAGATAGATAGATAGATAGGTGAAAAGAACGAGATAGATAGGATAGAAATAGATAGAGATAGATAGATAGATAGATAGATAGATAGATAGATAGATAGATAGTGTCTGTGTCTGTGTCTTTTTCTGGATCTATTTTTCTAAGCAAAATTATTTCGGATTATTTACACGCGGGTTTGATTTTCTCGTCGTTCTAACAAACGTTTGCCCCTTTGTATCCTGTGGCCTTCAACACGTGCCTGTCAATCCTAGTAACTAACATTTCTGGGATCAGTTTGAAATTACCTGAAAGCTACTCAGATCGAGATGCATATGATGAAGGCCTGAAAGCACATCGGCTAAAGCTTTGTGATAACAACGAGAAAGTTCAAGCCAATAATCCGCACGTAAATAATACAAATAATAGCTAATATTAATCAGTTTTTTTTTGTTGCAAATAACATCATCTTTTGATGCAAATATGTTATTTGACAGACAGTAAAACAAACACGTTATCATATATTAAATAATTTAAACATGTCTTATTGAGATATCGTATTATATGTTGGCTATTCTGAAAATTCTGTAAGAATTTGTAAATATTAGTACGCGTTCATATACTTAAAAAATACCATTTTTATGTTAGATTAACCTAATTTACGTTATCCTTCTAAAACGAACATTCTTACGGAACGTATGAATCATGGCTTTTCTATGAGTTAAAAATGCACTTAAAGTCTTGATCTAGGAAAAAGATTTTATATATTCATTATTCTACAGATGTTGCCAGATTTTGTAGTCATTTATTGGCAGAAGCTACAAAACAATTTTTTAGAGAACAGTACATGAAACATATGCAAAAAATGAAAACTAGCTCCTGTATTTTAAAAAAAAAAATATTCTTTATTTGTCTTATGGAAACAAAAAAATTCAACAAACTGTAATATGAACATGGGAACTGCCTGAAAAAAAATATTGATCAAAGCGTTTGAAATGACCTTGATAAATTTTAATTAATTTGACAGATTGAGACGTTTCGGTCGCTGAATTAGGACATTTTATGTGGAATGACGTAATAATCTGTATTATCATTATTAGTCCATCTTCCCAAAAAGAGCTCTAAATAAAAAAAAGATTATTTTAAACGACAAATATGTGTTTTCCAACATAATAACCCTGTTTGCAATGAAAGGAATTCCGTAGTTAATATTAAACAAATAAAGTGAGAAAGAACGGTCAAAATATCCCTAATTTGTAGCGCATATAACGCCATATAAGACCCCACAAAAATCGCTTAGAATTCGGCCTCCATCTTAGATATCAAGATAATTATATAGACTAATACTGTCCTCACTACCATAGGATAAGATTTGTTATTACTAAGTTATGTGAATTGGAATATTATTTAATCAAACGAAATTGTAATTGTTGTTATTATTGTAAAAGATTGCTTTAAAATATCTTCTTTGTCATATTATGTATATAGTGACAACCAAGCATTTGGAGTAAGAAATTGCAAATGGTTTCCTTCATAAGCCACGCATTGAGCAAAGAAAACAAAATATACAGAAATCATCAGATACATCTCGCCAGAATCTATGCTGACAGAATTCTCCGTAAAACAGAGACAGTACCAGCAATTCTGTTTTCTGAACCAATTGCAAAGAAGGTTTTCCAGGTATCATGTTAACATATTTCAAACAAGTTTTTGCAGAATCATTCCAATTGCTACTTAGAGCTATCTATGACCGCGCACATTTTCAGTTTCTAATTGCAGGTTTTGTATATTTACAATTATTTCCAGCCTCTAGAATATTTTGAATCATAATCGTTACCGTCTACGAAGAAGAATACATTACCCACAATGCACTACAAACTTATATATATATATATATATATATATATATATATATATATATATATATATATATATATAATTTATTTGCTTAACGGCTATTTTGATGGATGTCCATATTCGAGTAGATGGTATATTTATTTATTAAAGATTATATTTATTTATTCCCACCGGCCTGATGATTCGAGAAATTATATTAGAAGAATATGGATCGTAAATAGGATTCAAACATTTATGTTAAATAAAAAAACCCTATAAGATCTGATATATTTTACCACTCGGCCACAAAGAACATATCGGTTTAAAAGTCCGAATTGTATTTTTTGAAAGCAAACGTTTTCCGATTCTTGATTGTTTGGTCCGTTTCGTATCGTAACGTATTAAAAGGCAGTTTTAGTAATGGAATATTCATCTATTAATTCAACATATTTGGCTAGCTTTGACTGCTTTTCTTAAAGATGGATGGCCTCACAATTTTTTGAATTTATATAGGTATATGTATATATATATATATATATATATATATATATATATATATATATATATATATATATATATGGAGAGAGAGAAAATCAGGAAATTACTAGGTATATAGAGATATGCACAAGAATAATTTATGAGTGACGAACTGGAAGATAAACAGTCACACAATCAGAAAGGCAAATCTAAATAAGTATTAACCTGTTAAAGTCACCTTTTTGTTATTTGTCACACACACTGTTTAGAGTTGTGTCTTGTGCAAAACGGACAGTTAATAAATCAATAGACGAAGGTGATATTAAAACAGTAAAATTCCTAAATCAAGTGTGAATGTGGCGGAGACAATACAAAACAAAATGTCATTTGTTTGGCGCTGATGAAATTTTCTATCTCAGTAAAATTAAATATATAATCTTCGTCCGTAAAACTATGTGTGAACACGTTTTTAAAATCAGACACAAACTGTTCACACGCATATATATATATATATATATATATATATATATATATATACTATATTTATATATATATGTGTGTGTGTGACCAAAACAACTATGTATGGAAAATTAAATATTTTTATTGAGAAAACAATTAAATTATATAAATAAATATTGAGGACATTTTACAAAGTAATGTGTCAATTTCAATCTTATTAGTATTTTATCAGCATTTCCTGATCATCACTATATTATAGACACTTTTTTTTACACACACGCACACACACACATACAATATATATATATATATATATATATATATATATGATAGATAGATAGATAGATAGATAGATAGATAAAATGCGATGGGTTAATTAGCGCCATATTATGCCTCTAATTTCCTGGTATTATGTGTTATTTCTTTTGATTCTGCTGACTGCACAGTATTTTCCTGATTGACACCGTCATTGTGAGAAACGAAATTTAAATGGTATGATGTACTGTTTTTTTACACGCCGGAAGCTTGATACGAAAATTTGATTTGGGTGTTTGAGACCATGGCGTCAGCGCAACGATTTCCCAGAAATAGTTGAATGAGTTTAATGATGATTGCGAAGGTATGGCCCCATTATGATCATTGTGATAAGAATAGAACTACTGAATGTGTGCGAGAGTGCCCCAGACTCAACACGCAACCCAAATTAAATGCCTTCAGGAGGTAATGCTATGTTCGGTCAAGAATGATTATGGGAAATTGTTTTTTGTTTGCAACATGATTTTATACCATACACCACAATCAGGAGAATAATCAACGTTCCAGACATATCTGGAGAAAGAGAAAAAGTTTTTTTTTTTTTAACACCAAAGGTGAACTGAATGTAAGAATTATGGCAGCATCCACCAAATTAAACAAGGAGACTGTCCAACAAAAAAAAAATCAGGAGATTCTGAAAAAGTTAGAGGCCGTGGTTGAAAAAAATATCGATTTCATTTCATAAATTTGTCTTTTTTAGTATTTCAAGATTTTTTAATGTAAAAGAAAATATATATATATATATATATATATATATATATATATATATATATATATATATATATATATATATATATATATATGGGTGTGTGTGTGTGTCCAAGTTACTGCGAATGACATTTTTTTTACTGAGTAAAGAATTAAATAATTTTATATAAATTTTTGAGGAAATTTTAAACAGTAAAACGTTAAGGCAGATTTTTTCATCATCATCGTCATGATCATTGTCATCAAATTATTATCCGTGTGTCTTATAGATAATCTTCTGCTATTTTGGGTATTATAAAATTTACATAACTTAATCATATGTATCTCAAAGCATTTCCAGATAGCATTTCTGCATCAATAATCAGTAAATCGACAGAACCCCGGTGATTCACCTATTCATTCTTCCTGGTTACTGATTTCATTTTTCCCTCAAATGTCGCTGATGGATGAAAAAATAAGGATGCGGTGTCGTGTAGCTCAGAGTAGAGGCTTTTTATATGAGAAAAACATATATTTATTTATTATTAATTTTATATTTGGATTTACGTAAAATGATTTAAAGAAAATACTGAAAAATAAGTTTCAAAAGGTGGGTGGTAATGGATAACGTATTCGAATTGTTAATCGGAGAGACAGAGTTTTATTCCTGATGGTTTCGTTATATTTATTTGTGCAAAATTTTGGGAAAAAACTGTTAATGTTTATATAGTTGCTAGGTCATTTATATTCAAAAAAATATAAATTAACCCATATTTGGGGGGTAGAAGATGGATTCATTTAAATCAGAATTCGATGAAAAAATTTTAATGTGGATATAAATTGGGGATCACTTCAACATTACAATAAATATATAAAATAATTTTACTTTATGACTATGGTAGTTTTATACATTTATATTAAGAGGGATTTAAATAACTTTAAAAGACATCTCATTGATTGACTGATTCGTTTTCTACGGATTATCAACCTTTCTTGGTTATTTAGATAGACGTCATTTTTAGATTGTAAGAATTTTGGGATAAAAATGATTTATTGATATATGTCTCATAAATTAACCCATAGCAGGGGAACATTAGGTTTATTTGCATTTAATCAGAATTTATAAACAAATTTTAATATGGATATGAACTTGTGGATCAATTTACATTACAATCAATATATAAACAGATATATTGTGCTCACAGTATATGATATATGTTTATATTGTATAGATAGGATAGATAGATAGATATATAGATAAATAGAAGATAGATGACTGATCAAGATAGATTGAATAGTTTAGATACAAATAGATAGATAGATAGATATAAAATAGATAGATAAATAGGATATATATAAATAGATGGAATTTTTAGATAGATAGATAGATAGATAGAAAATTGGAGATAATTGTAAATAAATAGATAGATAGATAGAGATAGATAGATATTAGATAGATAGATTGATAGAAGATAGATAGATAGAAAGAAAGAAGAAATTATTAGATAGACATAGATAGATAGATAGATAGATAGATAGAAGATATAAACTTATAAAAAAGATGAGGATATAGATAGATAGATGATAGATAGATTCCAGATAGATAGATAGAAAGATAAAAGATAAATATTCCAATAGATAGATTGCACTGAAAAGATAGATAGATAGATAGATGATAGATAGATAGATAGATAGATAAAAGGAGGGATAGATAGATAGATAGATAAAATAGATATATATAGATAGATAGATAGATAGATAGATAGATAGATAGATAGATAGATAGATAGATAGATAAAATAGATAGAAAATTAGAAAAGATAGATAGATAGATAATAGATTTAGAAGATAAAGATAAATGAAAAAAG
>CAHIKZ030004202.1:32500-36471 GCA_903632075.3 Acanthosepion pharaonis
TGACGTGGGAATTTTAAATTTAGAAAATGAAAATGTTTTTTGATAAAAAACCTAGCTAGTATCATTTACATACTTTTCTCTTTTTCTTTTACATCATTTTTGTCAATAGATAGTGATTATAAAGAGAAACAGAATATCTGCCATCTATGGTGAAACAGAAATTAAGATGCTGGACACAAATTTACTATTGATAAACCATCGATTAAAAAAACATTTAATAAATATTTCGTTTCAATGAAAAATTTTCACTTTTAATTAGAGTAGCCTTTTTTATATCAAAATTATAGTCAGTCATATTCTAAGCAAATTTTTTAATTTTATTTCAAAGGGTTTATTTTTAAATTTTTTATTTAATTATAATATTTTATTTAAAAATATTATATGAACACGAAAAAACATATTTTAAGTGTTTTATAATGTCTTTTGTTTGTGTAACTTATATAATGTTTTATTTAAAAGATTATATAAAAACAAATGAATAATTCATATATATGACACAAGGTCGAAAGAATAGCCACCCAGTAATCGAGCCAAACCAATTGAGATTGATCTAGCGAATCTTTCACAAATAACCATTGCATTACGTCGAAGTTCGGAAAGATTTCTCGATATTCTAATCTAATCTACTCCTCTCAAGATGGCGACACTAGTTCGACCGTAATTAATGACCTATATTAAAAAGGCAATTATTTATATTTTATTTTGCCCATTGATTAGAATGTTTCTTCATGGAGCATGCGTGTTTGCTTTGATTACCTGAGGTAGTCTCATTCGGGAATTGATAGAATCCAAGGATCTCGGTTAACTGTTATTACAATATTATTTCCAACTGGTTCTTTAAAATCAATTAGAAGAACGGGGATTTGAATAAGAAAGGCCTCAGCAGCACGGATAGAATTTCTTTTTCTTCCAATTCACAATGTCTTATTTAATGGACTGCAAAATAAACGGTTATGAAAAGGTTCATTTACTGGTGATGATTTTCTTTATTTATTTTACATCTGCGGCTAAAATAAAAGAGAAATAAAACATTTATAAAGCTTTCTCTTTGGTCTAATGCCATTAGATGGAGAATTGGCCGGAAAATAAGAATTGAAAATATAAAAGCCATGCCCACGATTCTAACAAATAATTTATAACAAAATCGATTTTCTTTTTTTTAAATATTAATTTTCTCTCCAAATTTTTGCAGTCCAAATTTCGTAGACGGATATGCAAGATGATAGGTCCTGATCTAGCATCTAGTCTACAATCGCTAATCCATCAGACGTACCGTGGCCTCCTTCTGTCTCTTTTCTACAAATATTTTCATGGTAAATGTTCCGACGCGTTACTTTCACTGGTTCCCGGACTGCATGAATTTAAGCGAGCTACCAGGCTGGCATCTCGGTCCCAACCTTTCACTGTCAAAACGGTTAAATGTAACTATCTCTTTCCTTCAAACAGCTTTTATTAAATTCCGTCTGTGGAACTCCCTTCCTTTGTTGCCCTGATGACTATAATCTTCAAATATTCAAGTGTAATGTCAATCGATATTTGACACCCTGAGGTTGTTCTTTTTTTAACAGTATCATTTCAAACATGCATTTTCACTCTTGTTTTTAACTGTCTGTAACACATTGCGTTAGAGTGGCACCCCTGACTTTTTTGGGGTGAATTGCTTAAATAAATACGAGTGAACATTTCAGAAAAATGTGGACACAGCAATGAAAAGGATTTGTACATTGACTTTTTTTTTGCAAATCGATATACAATCTTATTAAATAATTTATTTCACAAAACAATATTTACCATTTTGATGGATTTCAAACGGCCAGTGTCCTTGTACATTTGATTCATATGATTATTAAAATAACTAATAAATAAAACTAATGTACTAAAAGTTGTAAGAGACCACAGCATAGATACGTCTGACATGTAGGTGTGCCTAAATCACAGTGGAAAAAAAAATTCTTTCAAAATATTTTGAAACTAGCAATTCGTAAATCTTACCTATTAATTTTGTGCATGTGTAGACGTGGCAATTTTTTTCCAAGCCCAGTTCGATGATTTTTCCTGTCGGATGACATGCATTTTTATAATGTTCTTAATTCTGCTTTCATCTTGTTTATATATATATATATATATATAAAAAAAACTGAAAGATATATTTATATTATCTTATATATATTAGCTATATATATGGAAAACGTCTAACATTCCATCAAACATTTTACGCGCGCCAGTTAATCAGCGTTTGCTTTACATTTATTGCGTGTCTGCGCGCGGTTTTCACCAGGATATCACAATATATATATATATATATAGACCTGAGGAAGATAGATGAATGCCCTCCTATGAAGCTCAGATTCTTTATTAATTCCATCTATTTTTTCCCGCGCGTTTTCCGGCGTCCTTCAAACGGCCGTGCGTTTGCAAAACCAGTTTTCCGACTTTCGGACCTAACTAGACGGCTAGACGTTTATTTATTCCTGGCCCAAAACTCATCTACGAACATCCATTCAACGTTAACAGATTTTGAATTTTTCCCGCGCAAGATTTCTTCTCGTCTGACGCGTTACCCGCAGGTGCAAATCCAGTTGCCCCCGATCTTCGACCTAACTGACGGGTAACTCCATTTATTCCGTGCCCATAACCCATATGCGGGCCGGAATATCTTTATCTCAACAATATCGACCTCACACTTTACCAAGACTTCTTCTCGTCTTGAAGCTGCCCCGTCAGACCTTCTCCGTTTTCGACCAGAAGACGTTAGAGACACACGACACAGTCGTGAGCAAAACTTCGTATTCAACTAATGGCTTATTTTTTATCCCCTGGTCAGTGAACCTTTAAATACAGATAGGATATCTTGTTGACGAACAACTTGCTGCCCGCAGGTCAGACCTTTCTGTTTTTCGACCAGAAAGACGTTCGAGACATAACGACACAGTCGTGGGCAAAACTTCGTATTCAACAGGTGGCTTATTTTTTATCCCTCGTCTCGTCAGTCAATATTAAATACAGACAGGGATATCTTACTGACGAACAAACATTTTTCATCCTTTCTGGACTCATATAAACAACTCACAAGACCATGAAACCAACCTAAACTAGCTCTTCGTCCTCCTGGCTAGATGCCCACAGCATTCCGTTAAAATTTCCAGCAACCAATACCCTAATGAACCCTGAACACCAAAAACTCTGAGACGACCGAACATTCTTTTTCTAACCTTGAACCCGAACACAGAAGTACAGCAAAACCATAACAATCTCAACATAAAAAAAAAAATCCACAGTGAGTACTCCTTTCTATCTATTGCGCACATACACCCCGTGTTTAACGAGTTCCCTTTTCAGGACCTTATAAAACTCTTTTTTCCCGCCTTGTTCATCTTTTGCTTTACTTTATTTTGGCGCAGGACATTTTTTCATTAATCTCGTACCACGAGATAATCCTACTTGTTTCCATCTAATTAAAAATTACACATGTTTTACAAACAGACGTCTTTGTCATTTTATTTTCGGCTATCTCTTTGATGTTCATTAATTTATGCACTTGTCGATTGACCCCTTTCCTACTGTTCATTCACGCACGCATTTATTTTTTTTATTTTTTTACATTGCTTTGTGGACTCGGTAGTTTAGTGTGTGTCTGCACAAGGCCAGTTAATAAACCAGCACTGCACGCCATCCAACATATATATATATATATATATATATATATAGGTATATATATATATATGTATATATATGGAAAAACTGGGAAAGTTGAATTCAGATAATTTAATCTATTGTCTCCTTATCGTCAAATTCCCAAATTCATTTTCCTTAAACAGATTTTTTCTTTTTCATTCTGATTTGAGATGTTGACTTAAATCAATCGTCTGCAGTGAAATGCGTCGTTTATAAGTTTTTCCACTTTGTTTTATAATTTCAGTATTTACATATATTCAAAATACCTTGCTCATATCATTTGAAAGTATTGCATC
>CAHIKZ030004203.1:0-147500 GCA_903632075.3 Acanthosepion pharaonis
AGAGTGAATTCATCTAATTGTAAATTTAATTATAGATTATATGCCCTGCATAAAGATAATCTCAAGAATTTTATTGTCATGAATTTCAAGTTAAGTGATTTAGCAAAGCAATGAAATGAGATTTATTTTTGTTAGTGACATTAAAATGTATAAATAGTTATATTTTGAATTAAATTACCTAGACAGGTTTCATTACCTCCTATACTATATATAAATATAATAGGCCAATGAAAGAAATTTAAAAAAAGAATGAATAATATTATATTATGTATCATTAGGTCAATAAACAAAAGAAAAGTACTGTGAGAAAAATGCTAAAAATTAAAATGTTTGGAGACATCTGTGCTCTTTCACAATGAAAAATAAAATAAATTTGGAGTCTTTTTTAAATAAAAAAAAAAGTTAAAAAAAAAAAAAGTTGCATTGTGAATGCATAGATCTGTTGTAGAACCTGTGACAATTATTGGAAATCTCTATAAGATAATTTCTTTGACACATAATGAGAAAAGAGGGCTTGGAGAATTTAATATTTACAGATAAATTGAAAGCAAGACAGGCAGAGGGAAACATTGAGTAACCTAACTTATGTATACTAACTTTGTGTGTATGAGCCTCACATGTCATTTATCTGATCAAAGTGCCATAAAAAGGCATTTATCCACCCACAATCTGCAAGAACCCATAGGGAAAATTTTGGTTGATAACACAATCATCCTCCATAAATCCTGTAACTGAGAACATCTCGCTTTGAGAGAAGCGCTCTATATAAAATATCTGACATCTAGTATTAATCTTACTTTATTTAACAGCAAAAACAATGTGCTAATGATTTTTTTTTTTAAATAGGAGGACACCAATTTGAATTCAAACCACCTTCCTATTATGGGGCTTGGAATAAACACTACTATCATATAATATGCATCACACAATACATCTTGAAAGACAACCATAAAAAGAAATTAAACAATTAACACCACCTTGAAAATGGCTAAAGAATTATCCAGAAGCACTTAAGTCAATAGACACTACAAATAATTTTTACACTCCCTTCCTCCGACTGAATAGAAAAATTTAAGAATACTAGAAAAACTTAATAAATTCATCAAATTTTCCTTGTCCGTCATATTCAACTAAACATGTTTGAAAGAAAGGTTGCCCAATATATACCATATATATATATATATATATATATATATATATATATATATATATATATATATACACACACACACTTCTAACAAAGAGAAAGGTTAGTATGCCAATTTTATTAGCCATTATTAAGTGAGTTTGATACTCACTTGAAGCTGACTGCATAAATTGATTTAGTTCAGCAAATCTCTCTCTCTCTCACACACACACACACACATGTATTTTTTAAATTAGCATAAAAAGTCAAAATGAGATTGAATTTTCAATCTTCTGGGTTGATGGCCATGTTGCACATAATAGTTGACCCTTGATCAATTCTGAAAAGATAGTTCCCTACAAAAGCTGCTATCTTTTAAATTATTGGATTCAACTGGACCTCATCAGAATTGGCATAATAAAGTAGAAGAGATTGGGAATGAAAAGAAGACAGAGCCACTCATCCATGCATTGTCTACAGCCTCATCACTTCATTAAGTGAGATGACAAGCATAGTAATTAATACTGCATTTACCAAAATAAGCAATTAGATCAACAATCAACTCAAGCTGCAGGCAATAATGGAAATAGCTTTTTAGAAGTTGAACTTATTTTCTCACACACAAATCTTACTCTCCATACACAGAAATTACAATTAATCAATATTTTACTTTATCAGGTTCATTTTTACAAATGGGAGAAAGTGTCTTAAATAGAGTTTATTGTTTATTATTTATGCCAACATAACACTTTTTCAGGTTTACTTTTTTCTTGGAAGATGAAGGCCTTTTACAAATAGTTACCTATGATGAATTACTTGAAATATAACTATCTTGTTAAGAGTTATCTTCTTTAATAATTCAATAATTAGCTTATTAACAGGTGTCAAAAGTTGATAGCATATCTCTATGAAATTCCTATATTTTGAAAAGAAGATAAATTAGATATTATTATACAGGACTAAATATAGTTTTCATTTTAAAACAATCCTCTTAAAAGAAACGTATAACAATCTCAAACAAAATTTTATTATGAATGTAAATCATTTGAAAGACGTATGTTTATTCATCTTAATGTTCAAAAGTGTTTTTCAACCTTTTTTACTTCAGGGTGCACTTATAGAATAACTAAAACTCTGAAATGCACTCAAAATTTTAATAAGGAAAAATTAGTCATGAAATTTGAAAATAGGAAAATAATAAAGAAGTCTCTTAAAAAAAACATTTATTTTTAAGACATTACATTGCATATTTAAATATGCTTTTGTGAAACCTGTGCGTGATGTACCTTGGCAATTTTTTTTGAATGATAGGTCTTATATATTATAAATGTTAGGCCTTATATGTGAAGATCAACAGAACAGTTTTCATTTAAAGGGATTTATGAAGAATCTATTTTTTTTTTTTTTTTTTTAAGACAGGGCTATAATGACAAATTCCTTGATGAAGGCAAAAGGGAAAGGTTTATCAACATCTTCTTAAAGATTAAGGAATTTAGCATCCAGTTTAAAATATCAAATGACAAAATCTTAACTTAGACATAGAAGGGTGTTTCTTTAAAAATAAAGACATTTTAAATATAAAAAATAATTCATAAATTACTCTTCTGTTAACTTGGGACACACCTGGCTACCTTTCGAGGTACATTAGTATGCTCAGGTGTATTGGTTGAGAAATGCTGATTTAAAATTAATAACAGTTGATTATACATGAAATGTTTGCATGCATCCAGACATTAGATAAATCATAACCCTATAAAAAAGTGAACTGAGTTTTTTTTTAATCAGATGCAAAAAGATGATTTTTCTTTTAAACAATCTCTTGAATGGAGAAGAAATTAGAGTGAGCTATTCATGATCTTTGTAAATGTTAATGAGTAAAACAAAGAGGAATTAAGTAGCATTACTTTGACAAAATAAATTTAATTGCTAATAATATAGTCATGTACTATTTTTCAATTGAGTAGGTAAAAGGGGGGGAAAAATATTTGAAGTCTGTGATCAACCCTAAGCATATCTGCAAATAAATCTATTAAATCAAGTTTTAACTTAAATTTTCTTTTGGGCAGGGAGGTAGTCTTGTATTTGCAATTTATTTTGATTAAATTGGTATTCTTTTTTTTATTTTTTTTTTAAATAGTAAGGTTCACCTTGTAGAAGGCCTGAAGGCCACTTGAGGTAGAGGGTTACAGAGTAAGAAGGAGGAAGATAATGACTCTAGACTTGAACAGGTTAAGGTTGTAGTGATTGGGGAAACATCTTCCTGGGTGTCGGTACCATAGGGAAGCTGTTTGAATGGAACTTACTTCTTGCTAGAGAAGTATGGAGGAAATGTGGGTGGTTTGCTACTATGTAAGTGGCATGGTGGGTCCTAGCCATGAAGATCAGACCTGGCAGAACCAAAAAATGTAGTTTGTCCAAGCACTTACCATGGTAGCTACTAGCATGGTAAGTGCTTGGAAAATAGAGCAGTGAGAGACTTGCTACATTCCACCTGTGAAAGAGAGGTTGGAGGGTGGAAAATAATTTTTCTCCAACGAGGACTTAGAGACACTTTTGAACTCTATCAAGACTGGAAAGTGAGGTGTGGGCAGCTCCTGCCCAAATATAATAGTACTCCATTTTAGACCTGATCTGGCTCTTATAAAGGTAGAGGATAGCATGAGGAGTTAGATACTTACTGGAGCAGTAGAGGGAGTTCTTGGCTTCAACAATAAGATAATGTAAAAGAACAACTAAATAATAAATCTTTTTGTTTTTCTAAAATTCACAAATTTGAACTGACATTTCACAAATAATTTAATGTGTAAACAGTAGAAATTTACATTTCATCCATTTCTGTATTTGTTCACTTCTTGTTAACTTCTAAAGTGAGTTATGAAACCAGAAATCGTTTAGTAAAATGAATTATTGAAGTGATTTCTTTATACAAGCCAAGCCTATTAAATACAGGATAAAGAAATTGATGTATGCCAATTCTACATATGTACTGAATTTTTGATAACATGATTTTATAAAGCATCAATGCCCCAATATCCTTATGTATAAATAATGTGAACACAATACAGTCAAATTGTATTGCTTTGCACAAATGTGCAGAAAAGAAAGAAAAAATAATGAATATACTCTCGTGCCAGGGAACCTTAGATACTTGTTGGTTTCAAATGTTTATAGTTACCTTAATTATAAATAAGCTAAAAAGATTTGTAAGGGGACAAATTTATTTCTAGATTAACCCTGTTAAATGTTTGTTAATAATAACCAAATGATATTTTTTGTAAATAATTCCAATTGTTACATAAATCTGTTGGGTCATTTTTGTCTCATTCCTAAAACTTATTTGATATTAAAAAAAACAAAAAAACACAAAAGTTTCATAAACTAATTGACATAAATATGAATTCACTAATAAAAACAATTGCTTGTGCAAAAGTCAGATTGAAAAGGTTGATATCGACCCATTATTTTTGACTATGTTTTATGTTAGCCAAAAAATTTTAATAGGAACAATCCATTCATTTAATCACATTTTATGTATGTGCATGCATATAATATCGATTTGTCAAATAGGCTAATGAAAAAAATTGAAATGATCTTTCCAAGATCTCTAAAAAGAAGACAGTTTAACATCATGAAAAACACAGAGATCCATATTGCAACATCAGCTGTACAAGACAATTACCAAGAAAAATCTTTTTCTCAAACTTTCTTTCATCTAATCAGTCCTTACTATGATTCAGACATATTTGATATTCAAACAATTCAAAACTGATTGAGCTTATACACTACCTATCAAAAAATGAAAATAAAAGCTTATTATGCCTGCTCTTTACAGTGATATAAAACAAAAAATTGAATTACAAGAATTTAAGTCCATTTTTACTGCCTACCCCAGTAGTATGACTTTCTTTTCTGAAACTAAGCATAAATAAAAGTGTTCAATTGATAAAACTAAACCAATCTCTAAGCCAATCAGGTTTATTTAGTATAATCTCCTGTGAAAGCAGATTACATAAGAGATAAATGAAAGGACAGAATTATTGGAAATAGGATCACACTACTTAAAAAAAAAAAAAAAAAAAAAAAAAAATCAACTGATTAAAAAAAAAAAAAAACTAAAACCAGAGAATAAAGTTTCAAAGTGCTCACTGATAGATTAAACTTTGATTGAATTTTCAAGAAAATAAAAATGATAAAGCAAGCTTTTACTCCAAATCTGATAATTTACTCAGCTTATTCAAACTATCCAAACAATATTACTTTGGAATGAGAGATTAAAGATTGACATTGTTTAAAATTAGTGCCATTTAGGCAAATTTTATTCATTTAAACCAGATAAGGAAAAGTAATTACAAAACTAGATAAAAAAACCCCCCAAAAAACTACTCATTTGGAAAATCTTTGTTTGCCATTCCAGTAAAATCAATCTTAAGTCATATAGGGGTTATAAATCGGTAAACTATAATAGTCTTAACAAGAAAAGTGTTGTGTATGATACACCTAATTTACATAAGTGGAGTACCGACCATATAAATATGGGTTGGTACCGGAAGACGACGGAAGATTAAGAGATCGAATCCAGAGACTCTGCCCGACTGCGACTTAGTCAACCCATTCTGCAGGAACAGTCTTCCCAAGAATATACCAAAACTACCTGTAAATATTGTGTACCTTTTTTCATTGTTTCAATACATTTTGTTACGTACATTTTGTGTTGTATTATTATTATTCCATGCTTATTCAAGCTTCAACAAAAAGATTCATGAAATTTTTAAGGGGTATACAAATCCAAATTAAAATCAAAATTTGACTGTTCAATGACAAGAAGGATTAATACAGTGGTTGAGGCAAATATCAAAGTTTTCTATTGACACAAGATTATTGTCTTCATAATCTGAAAAATTATTCTATAATGAAAACTTTTAAATTGAATATTGCTGTCTGCTCAATAATCCGTTTATCTTTTTCAAATGTGACAGACTAAAAATGCTGACTGAGAAGTAAATTCATTTTTATAATAAATAATATTCAAATAGATGCGTCATTTTTCTAAAAAAAAAAAAAAAAAAAAAAAAACAGTTAAAGCTACTTAAATTTTATAAATGATACTGTTTGGACAATTATTAAATACAAGTGTTACATACAAATGATGAAAAAAAATTTCAAGGTATTGTTTTTAAGTAACTACACACAAGTGAAAAGCAAACAACTTTGCATTAAAAAACAAACATGAATACATTAATAATTTTTGCTCATTGCCAATATTGCTATAGTTCCCAAGTGATCAGTAGAGCCCCTGTCTAGCAGTAACAATATGCTAAAAAGAAAGCAGTTTGATTGAACAACTCAGTTGCAGAAGATTTAAACAATTATAGTTGATTAATTTAGGTGGTTTCTGTTGTCAGATGAACACTAATAAAAATATTTGTTTGCTGTTAACAAATTTGTTCCAAAGAATGAAGAACAAAAGTTTTGTGAGCATTTTGCAAAACATTACATTGAAATTTATTGATTTTTATTGGCAAAAATATAAGTGTCTTGCACAATTTTGCATGTGTTCATAAGAAAAGACAATCAGATTAAACTCATGATAATTATCTATAAAGATATCAATATGAAATCATTTGTAACAGTTGTAAGGATGTATTTCCTATAAATCACATTAAGTTCAACAAGGGAAGAAATAGGAAAGTGTTAAAGTTCCAGCTCAAAATTTACTAAATTTGCTCAACTAAGAATATCCAACATCTCTTTTTGTCTATTAACCATTACAAATTAAACAATAATTCATTCAATTGTGTTTATCATAAATTACTGAAGACAAAAACCCCAGTTACTCTTCATATGAAAATCTTATCAAATTCCTCACTCAACTTTTATAAATCATTTGAATTTCAAAATCAGAGAAAAAGATTTTAATTTCTCCACTTAGAGTTCCTTTGGTAGTGAAAGACAAGTGCTTCTCTGGAAATATGTTGAAACAAGTGACTGAGCCAATATGACAAAGAACAGTACGTGCTAATATCAATCATGTATACTTTAGGTTTTGGTTTGAATTTCTGGAATGAAGAGTTATCATTATTTACATTCAGACAATAGTCCAAATTTAATGCAAATATAATTTTTGGTTTATCTTAACATTTAGAATTTAAAAAAAAATACTTAGGAATCTAAGTCCATTTACTTTTTAATGAAAATTTGATATTTTAGGGTTTTTTTTCTACAAAACATTTGTAGCTTCAGATAAATTGAAGAGGGCTGTATATTTGACAGACTTTTGGAATTACAGCTTTAGAACTAGAGATCAAATTTAATGTAAAAAAAAAAAAAAAAAAAAGAAGTTATTGTAACCTTTTTAAATAGAGGTATATCAGCTTTTGCAATCATTTTATATACATATATGTCCAGCTTTACTCCAAACTAAATTTTGCTATATATTTTTTTTTATTTTTAAAAAGGAACAAATATCCAGTGTGTGATATTTTTATCCTGAGGTGAAAATCAAAAGGTAATCTGCAGTATTACTGGGACTTAAACTGGGCATCAGAGAGTGTACAAAGATAATGTACAATTCTGCCTACCAGAAGTAAATGTTTACCTAAGGCTTTCATTATTCTTCTTATGTGTTCCCTGTCCCTTCAGGACATTGGCAATCATGGCTCTTCATAATTTTCTGCCCTTTTTAGCTCTTAATAAAATTTATCTTTTTCTTATCTGTTGTAAACCTTGTTCCCTCATCCATTTACTCAAGCTCACCAGGTAGGTTATGCATTGTTTTCATCTCTCCCTCTTGCCTTCAATCTGTTTCTGTATCAAATTTTTCAAGCCCTTTTTCTTCATTCTTTGCCCTAAAAAGTTCAACTGTGTGATGAAATTTCAAAATGTTATGTATAAGTTTCCTTTTGTTTCCATTTCCTCTAAAACTTCTATATTGCTCACATGTTCAGTTCATTTCTGTTGCTTCAAGTCTCTTTATCTATGAGAAGATTGTCCAGCATTCACTGCCATATAGGAGAACTGATATTATGTAACAGTTCAGTACTCTTTTCTTTGTTTCTAACGATTTTTTTTCTGTATTTTAATAAACTGCTTAGCATTTGAAAGGCATCTTTTGCTATCCCAATGCACCTTCGAATTTCAGTGTCGCACATTCTATCCTGTTAAATCCCAGATACTTAAATTATTGTATTTTTTGATTTTGGTATCTGCAATTTGTGATTTGCATTTTAGGTTTTTCTTTTTGCTAATAATCATGCATTCTATTTTCTTGCAATTGATGTTTAGTCCTTTCTTCTCACTTTCCTTCACTACCTTAATATCCAAGTCTGAAAAAAGAACAGTTTTCAATTTTTATATTAGGCTTAGTTTTCTTGAATAATATAATGTGTTTACATGACCCATCACCCTTAAGCATCAAGGCTGACACACACAAAAACAAATACTGATAACGTATATTCCCCAGGACAGACTCTTCAAACCAGATATGTATGGTAAGCCTGGGAGTCAAAATTTTAAAGTTCTAACAACAGGACACGTTTACAAATAAAAACTATTTATCAATTAACAAATATTTATTCTTTGAAAACAGAGCAATAAAAGCTTCCATCAGGTTTAAGCTCCTTGAAACAATCATTGTGAATTCATATATTCTATTATATTTTTTCTTTTTTTACCACATGAGAATGACATAAAACTTGCAATTCAAAATGTCCATGTGTGTCTAAAGTATTTTCAAATCACCCCACCATCTCATTAAAAAATTCAATTTTCAATGTCATCTTTGAAGGCAGCACATGACAATGAATAAGCATATTTTCTTTTGGATAAAATTCCACAAATGCCCATGTCATAGCAGACTAAAAAATTACATTATTTCTGAAATTAAAAATATTCATTCAACTGATAAGAATTTGTTACAAGCTCAAAATTAAGAAAATCACAAACCAATTTATCGAATTTTTAAAAATTTAAGATTGATAACACTAAAATTTAATGATGACAAATTCATTTTTTACATAAAATTTTATATGTAGGTAAAATATTTTGTTAGAAATGAGCTAATTTGACCTCATTTGTAGACAAATTAATGGATTGGTAGCAAAATATATTTGAAAGTCTTCAAATCAGCATTGAGCTTCATGATAAAGCTGTCAAGATTAACTGAGAGAAAAATGAATAGAATACTTTGAAGAAACCTTAGGCAAATAAAAAAAGAAAAAATATCTTATAGTAAAGTGTTAAGATACATGTATGCAGTTTTTTCTTCAGAACCCTTAAGACTGAACATTTTTTAGAATTTAAAATTTACCATAGAATTCTGTTGACTGTTACTCACTGGGGAATCTGAAGCTCTTAACATTTTCTGTTTGTAAAATAAAAAAAATCAAGTTGTAATAAAAATATCTATGAGCAACATAAGCACATCTGATTGTAGAAACAATGAGACACAACTAATGAATGTCTGACTATAGAAGCATAACAGTTTCAACCAAGAATTTCTTGAACTAATAACATCTACTGTTTTCTATAAAACCTGGTAGATTGTAGTAGAAGTAAATTTTAGAACATAAATTGTATGAGATTATGTTTGGCATCAAATGCAAACTTTAATATGCAGATGCCATTCATGGAAAAAAAAAAGGGTTTGGTTTTCAAAATTTCTGATAGGAGATTGTAGACCTGTATTAAACATAAAATAGAAATATCACATGGCTTCTTTAATTACATATCTGTATTGTTCCATAGTTTACTTATTGCAATGATAAACAGGGAACAGATAAAATAAAAGTTTCTCAAATGCGGATATGTCAAATAAAATAACACGTGTCCATATATAAATTGAAAGGAAATAGAATGCTGTGTGATCAATTGAATAAACTCAAAGCCAACCTGATAAAATCTACAAGTATATTGAAATAGTAAAAGATAACAAAATTCTAGGTTGTCATTAAAGAGTTTTATTTAACTGTGCTAGAAAAGTACACAGTAAATCTTTTAAAAATTTAATTTGTTTTAATCAGTAATCAAGATTCTTTAACAAATATAAAAGAAATCAGATAAATGTTATGTAAATTTCATTTTGCCACAAGTAATTTTCTGCAAAATTCATAAAAATAAATAAAATAGAAAATAAAACAATATTCCAGATTATGAAGACAAATATTAAAAAAACAGAAAAGTATGTCATTCATAATAAAAATAGTAAGGAATGTAAGAAAGATATTCTTTTTTTGTCTTTTAGCAAAAAAAAAAAAATCTTTTTAAATATAAGAGTATATTATCTGAAATCTTTTATTTTATGAAGGCATGTTACTTTATCATTTGAACATTTTAGAGTCTTTGAATAGATTACAATCCTTTCAAAAAAGAATGGTAACTACAACTGGATCTTTGGGCAAAACACCAGTTCAGAGATTTTTGTTCTGTACAATTTAAATGTTGTTCTTTCATTGATCAGCTTTGTCTATTCTCTTTTATTCTATTTTTATCTGCAATGTTAAAATTAATGAGACAAACTATTATTTAATAAAGATTAATGCCAAAAATACCTTTCATTATAAACCATATTATATGAATAATATATTATACAAGAACCAATTATAATGAGTTACAGTTGATATTTATACAGTTAGGAATAAGAGATTTTACAATAATAAAAATAGATTAATGTAGAGTTTTTACGTTGATAAATGGGGCTCAAAATAATCCCAACATTTATTTTTAATTCTCTGCACCAATAAGCCACCCTTAAATCTCCTATAATGCATTCACACATATATTAAACAGAAATTTTGTGGCAATTAATTTTAAATTAAAATGGACTTTTCCAAATTACGAATAATCATTCTCAAACAAGGAAGAAATTCCATCAGAAATTGTCTGAAGTTCATTTTGGAAGAAAAGCATAAAAGATATAGTCCAAGTTTTCAACATTTTTATGTCATCATCAGAGTAGATAGAAACAATTGGTGAGTTTTGCAGAACTAGTGATTATTGTGATATAGTTAGAGTGTTGAGTCATAACTGAAGTGTGATGTGTTTTTTTGATATACATTTGAGGATGCAGGCTCTTAAGTTATAATTGTTTTTTATTTATTGATGGTTGTTTTTGTTGTATGAATTTTGCTTTAAGGATTATAAGTCCGTTTTGATTTTACTAGTATTTTGGTATTGTTTGTGAGTCTGATGTTACTATGATCCTTATGTTGCTTATTAATGTGTTGTCTGATGGCACTCTGGTCTTCTAGGTGGCAGGTGAGTCTCAGTGATAATGTGGTTCTGGCATATCCTATGTAAGATGTTTAGTATTTTTATTTACAGAGAACCATTCTCCAAGTGGGCAAATTATTCATACACAACATTGGTCTTATATAGGAGGTTGGAAGTTTGGGGTATATTATTTTATTTTATTTATATATATATATATATATATATATATATATATATATATATATATATATATATATATATATATATATATATATATGTGTGTGTGTATTTCTTGTACTTTTTTCCCAAAATGAACTTCAGATAATCTCTGATGGAATTATAATTATTCATAATTTGGAAAAATCAATCATTAAAATTAAGCGACACAAAATTTCATTTATGTTTAATAATATCTTCCTTCAAGAAGATTTACTGCCTAAATACACGGAATATATACATTGAAAGATTATCGTGACCAAGAAGCTCTTCCACAACAAAATTCTGATTTGGGGGTGGAGAAGTGGTTCAACTCAAAAACTTTTCAGTACTCCTCTATGTGTGCATAACATTTCACTGTGTACACAGATACTACACTCTAATCTTAAGTATACTGGGTGAGCAACATAGATCCTAGGTAGAACATACAGATCTAATCCTAGGCAGAAGTGCTGATCCATATATAACTAATTCTATCACTTTTGACAGGTGTTATGTTAGTCATAAATAAAAGCAACTGAATCTTTTTGGCCTACCATCCAATGGCAGCTAAGGGCAGATGGGATGGTAGCAGTTCAGGAAAAAGACGGATGGCAAATATAACTAGAGATAAGAATAGATAAAGATTAGAAAAAAAAAAAAAGAATCAGTTTAGATTTATCCCACTTCCAAAGAGAAGAAGCCATTGACAAAGGAAATTCTTCATTCTCTTCATATCATGACTAGTATTATTGCTATCCGTCTGTCATTTTAACTATTGTCTCATCTTTTCCTTGTTGTACATCTCTTGGCTTGCATGTATTCTCAGCCTTTCCTTTAACTATACAAACAGCAAAACGTAGCCCCAACGATAAAATGCACCAGTACAATAACCGCAGCAAAGTCAGATCTTACAGCATAGCTAATGACAAAATATTCAACACCATTGATTTTTAAGTTGCATGTCAATCGTATGCCGTTTCAGTCAGATAGACACAGCGGCAGCAGCAGCAGCAATGAGAGAGGTGATGGTGATGCTAGAGGCAAAACCAGAAGAGAGAAAGGAAGAGATGTCATCCTCTCTTGGTCAAGTTATTTTTTTTATTTATTTAACTCATGATCACCCCACCTGGCCCCAACCTGGAGCACCCTTCTCAACTTATTCTCCCACTTCTTATATCACCATCTCTTCTTTCTGTTTCTCTCTTCCCTCCTACATTAACATTCAGTAGTACCCCTCCTCCTTGTCCTCTTTCCTCTTCATCCTAGCTTTCTTTTTAACCTTCACTCTGTCTCCTTCTGTTTATTGAAACTATTTTTTTTTAAATAAGATCTCTATCTCAACAGAATTTCTTTCTTCTTTTCTGCTATTGAAAATCTCTAGATAAAAAAAAAACAAAACACACAGACACACACACACAACTGATAGTGTCCTTAAGTTAGTTCCTTTCTCTTTCTCATCTCCTTTTCCACTCAAGCCAAGAAATTAGCCCTTTTCCCTACTGTGACAGGTTCTTTTATTTGGTATTTTTAAAGATATATTTCTTCTTTCTTTACACTCATAAAATTCTAATTGTTTTTTTTTGTTCTTTTTTTTTTAATTGTTTTTTCTCTTTCTCTGCTTTTTCTTCTTCCTCATCTGAAGATCATTCAATCTCATCATTCATTTGTATTTTCTTTTTTCAAAGACATTTTTTCTTTCTTCACCCTTTCAACTCTCTCCTTCATCTTTTCCTCTTCTAACTTTAGCCTTTCCTCATTTCTCACGACTGTAGCTCCATCCATATCCTCCTCCTCTACTTTTTCTATTCTTCGTCCTCACTGTTCAACTGTATCATAGCATCATCTCCCCTTCCTATGCTTCCTTCTCTCAAACATTTTCACTCTGCTTTCATCTCTTCCTTCTCCTCTCAAACTCTCTTTTTCATCCTCTGCCTCCCATTTTTCTCTCCTACCCTTTTCACTAAATCATCATCTCTATCTTCTCCTCACAAAATCTTTTCAACAATCACTGCTCACCCCTTTCTCCTCTCTTATGTTACTACTCCCTCCTCTCCATTCTCCACTTCAGCCAGTGTGTCTCTCAGCCGATGCGTTGCTCATGGCCTGATAATTAAAGCTAACAGCCCAATAGATGAGGTGTTTATTGCAGGGACAAAAGGGTAGGAAGTGATTGATTTGCAATGGAGCAGGAGGGAGTTAGGGTAGAGTGCAGTGGAGGCAACAGCAGCAGACGTTTCACAGGCTGCTCTAGCAGTGCCAGTCACAGCAGAGGCTAACAGGGAACAGAAAGAGAAAGAGAGAAAGGAACACAGATACCCTTCATTACTAAAATTGTTCACATAAAGAAGAATACATACACTAACATTCTTCCTAATGGAGATTACGTATTGAGCCAACCATAAATCTGGAGCTGTCAGTGCAAAATGACTGACAACAGATATTTAAGATAGATAGCTGGCTTTAGCATACATAGACAAGCTTGGCAGTATAGAAAATAGCCTAAGTTAACTCTTTAACTATGCAAGGAGGGAGGGATGGAGAAAAAGAGAGAGAAGTTAGATTCTCTAGTGTCACTAAGGTCAAAATGCTTCTGGAGGAATTATTCTAAACCAACCATTTTTTCAGGATTTAATTTTGACACTTGTCAGTAAACAAAAAAAATAAAAAGGATTTACATTTTTTCGTTTGTAATAAAATATTTGTATAATAGTAAAAAGAAATGAGCACTAATGAAAAGTTTACCAACAACGGAAAAGATTTTACAATCAAAGTCATAAAGATATCAAATATTTATAGAGTACAAATAATATTTAAAAAATTTATTAGTTGTATAATATGAGAGATGATGATTTTTCTATATCTTGTTCTTTTTTATTATGGACAAATTTAGCATTTCTTAATGTGAAAATGAATATTAAAAGGACAACATTTTTTAAATTGTAGCTTAACTTTAAATAAAAAGAGGAAACTTACATATTTCTAATAATGATGCCATCTTTACATATAAGGTTTCAGGACTTCTTGTATAATATACAAACATTTACCAACTGCTTTGATACTAGGACACAAATATAGAGCCCTCAGTGGGAACCAAATTCACTGTCACAGTGTATGAGGTGAGTTTACTGATCACTACTGCACTAAGCATCTCTGATTGTAATGCATAGAGCTTTTTGCAGAGACTACAAACAGAAACATACATAAGCATTCTTTGGAGAGAAAATAAGAAAAAAAAAGAAATCAAAGTTTTATTTATGAGTCAACATATAAGATGTACAATAGTAAAAATTCCTAAAGCTAAATCTCAAGAAGAGAAATGATCAGTGACATTGGTTGACAACCTTAATCAACAGATTCTACACCAGAGTATAGAAGGGGAAATAAGAAAGAATAAATTTACACAATAAACAGAGAACAAGTTATAGACCCAAGCAGAAAAAAAACAAACCTTTTCACTAGTAAGTCTTACAGTTGTAAAGTGTGATAGTACACTTGGAAAATATAGATAAGGTGTCATCTCAGTTGCCAGTAAACTGAATTCAAAATAACACTTGATCCTGTTTGTATTCATGTTAATAATACACCAGAGCAGCATTTTTCAACTTTTTTTTTTGTTTTTTTTACACTTCAGGGTAAACTTGTACATTAACTAAAACTTTGGGATGCACTTTCAGTTTTAATAAGGAAAAATTAGTCATGAAATTAGGAAACTAATAAAGAAGTTTCCTGAAATAAGCATTTATTTTTAAGACATTACATTGTATATTTAATTATGCTTATGTGAAAACTGCACTTGATGTGTCTTGGAAACTTTTTGAATGATAAACCTTATATGTTATGCCTTGAGGAAAATAAAGAGGAAAGGTTTATCTCCTCCTTATTAAAGATTAAGGCATTTAACATCCATTTTCAAATATCAAATGACATTTGACTTAAACATGGAAGTTATGGGCATGGTGTCTCTATATTTTTTAAAATATAAAAATAATTCATAAATTGCTCTTCTGTAAACTTGAGGCACACCTGACTACCTTTTAGGGTGCATCAGAGTACCTGGGTGCAGTAGTTGAGAAATGCTGCATGAGAGGAAAACCTACTTTTGTGTTCTGTCCCATTGCCAGATCAATCTCATACCACAATGACTGATAGAAAAATGTAGGTTAAGTGGGGCCCTTGAGCAATCTACACTTATGCGGAGCAACAAACATCTGTTACACTCATTGTCAGCCTTGACAGAGGTTAGCCATTAGAAGATCAGAACACTATAGTTTTGTAATAATTAGTTGTTGATTTTATTGTGCAACATAAAATGGAGGTAAGAGAAGAAGATCAACTCAGTTTTGTAGCATTTTTTATTACAAACATTCAAAGACCAGATCAACAAATATGAAACACTGAATAAAGTACAGCATTGCAAGTAATTTTGTTCTATTAAGAAAAACTTACAGTAGTTAATCCAATTGTTTTATTTAGTAGTATCACAGAAGACGACCAAAGAAACTTGTCAGCAGATACAGAAGTAGTGACAAAAGGAAAGCTTGTTCACTAACCACACATTGCTATTGGTAAGACTTAGTAAAGCTAGAATTACAAACAGAAGCTATAAGCCTTGAAACATTTAATTTTGATGACCTATTTCTGAAAAAAACAGAACAGTACATTCTTTGCTCAAACCTATTATGTAAAATCTATTCTTCATATATATATATATATATATATATATTATATATATATATATATATGCCATGATGTATTTTATGATGTAGACAATCATGGCTCTCCACATATTTTTTTTTTTTATTATCTGTGAATTGCCATGACATCTTGAGAAAGATAGTAGAGTGATTTCCCGTTGCATTTTCTATGGTTTGAATTTGAAATTGTCTTTCTAGAATCACCACCAACCAAGGCTAGAGAGCCCATTCTACTTTGCTATTTAACCCATATCTGCAGGGATAAGAGAGAGATTTATGCCTTTCCCAAGGGCATTTGTAGATGTAATAAACATGATCTGTATTTGAACTTGGCTTGCCAAGTTCACCTTTCATGTTAATAACTGTTACTTTACCTACATTATATATATATGCTTTTGGGAATTATTAAGTTCTATCAAAATGAACAAAAAAAGTCCTATGAATAAGAACAGTCAACCCCTGTAGATTAAATAAAGGGTTCAGTTCGAAATTCCCTGTAGATTACCCAGATCACTATACACCTGGTGAAGGCTGGAGAGTACAATGACCGAAATGTTGTGATAACAACAATACAATAATCTGAATGTGTAAATAATGGTAACTCCTTATTCCAGAAATTCAGACAGAAGAAAGTCCTAGCTGAAAAAGAATGACTAAAATGTAAAGAATAGAAAAAAAAAAAGACATCGCAAAATGTCCAAAATTTCAAGAAAACCTCAAGTCATATTCTCTTTTTACTTTCAATGACTAACTTAACACCCTCTTAAAACATTTTGGTTCTATTTTTAATGGGATAGTGAATAAGTTTAAATTTCCATCAGGAGAGAATGAAATGAAAACAAATACAAAGGTGATGATCAACATTTTGCCATTAAAGATTTTATAAAGCAGTCAGCACAAAATGTAAAAGGCTTGCTCAAGTTTTGCATGACTGCTCCTAAGGTACAACCAGTATCTTTGCTAGACAAATTCTTACATCAACGGACATCTTTCAAATATGTAAATATGCATTTTTATATGGACATGTATTTTGCATCTACACATATCTTTCATAACACGTAACATTGTTATATATGGAGATATATTTTCCTTATGTGTTTTTTACATGTAGGTATATGACTTAATTGTATAATTTTTATAATTTTAATTATTTTCTTCATAAGTCAGTATCCATGGAAATTCTTTGAGTGCAAGCATGCAGATATCTTAATTTGAAAAGAATTTTTGCCAGCAAAACCAAAATAAATTCTCAAGTTTATATTACTTTAACTTATTTTTCACCAAGATAAAAAAGAAAGAAAGAAAGAAAGAAGAAAGAAAGAAGGATGAACAACAAACTCCTTCAATATTGGTCAAACAATTTAGACAGCTTTTTTTTTAAAGACATGGCAACAGCAGATCCTTGGAGCTAATATCCATATTACCTTGGGCAATGGCTAACTTGACATTTGCTTCCAGTAATGTACAGTCATTAGGGACCACTGTTGGCAGTAAGTGACAGAGAGATATATTCCCTATCCTTAGCTAAGTGGTCCTCAACTAGTTCAATCAAAGGTTACACTGTGTACCGACTCATGTGCACAAAAGCACCGAGTCCTTTGTTGCAGATAAATTCTGCCAGGAATTAGTAGATGCTCACCCACAGAGGCACCAACCGCTATCACATCCAGTCAGCACATTTCTTTGCAGACATGATGCGATGCTATCCAAAATCAATACTATACCTGCTGGCATCTTTTTAGAATGTACCCACCTTACACTTCAGAAAACTAACATGGCCACCAGCATTGTGGGTAGGAAAGGGTATAGAGAAGGCAGAAGCTATATACATGGCTAGGTGGGGCCAAGGTTGTTGGGGTGACAGGCAGGAACTGCTACAGATAGTGCACATCCAATTCCTCAGCAGCTTCTTCCGCCCCTGTTGGCATGTGTCGTAAAGAGATGATCAAACTACAAATATTTGTAGTCTGTGAATCATCAAAAGCTATACACAGCCTAAGCCTAAAATTCTTCACACAGCTTTCACTTTTTCTTTGACATTTTCCGTGAATTTTTTTTGTTTGTTTCTTAAATTCATTTTTAAATAGTCAAGACTAATTTTATACACGGCTGGTGCAAGATTATCATGCCCCACTCCCATCTATTATATGCCCCCCCTCTGCTATTTCTCAATTTTTCCATAAGGTAGTATCCATATAAAATACAAATTTTATTGTAACCTAATTATGTACAACAATGGATCATATGCAATATAGGTGAACAATTCACCTAGAAAAATTGAAAATAAATATAATGTATCTAAATACAAATTAGAGACATGTCATAATAGATCATTCCATCTTAAATAAATCAACAATATTTTGTGCCAATTTTTAATATCAACTTGAGATTTTTCTTGTTAAAAAGTTGAAGAATTTTAACACATTTAACATTATAGATAAAAATTGTGAATTTTATTCAGTGTTTTTTTTCAAGACTTAGTATGAGAAAAAATTTTTTTTACAGATTTGGACAAAAAAAAAAAAAAAAAAAAAAAAGAGAAAAAGAAGACCCAGAATGACGTCAAGATCTGCAAAAAATTTTCCTCAGTTGTGCTTAGTTTAGTTTAGAAATGCAAGTAGGAAAAAAGCAAATGTTAATAAGATAGTGAGGACCATAAAACACTAACTGAGGCCACCAATCATCGGGGGGTGGGGGTGGTGTGAATATGCACCAACCTTGATTTTATACCATTAATATCAACTAAAGTCCTGGGAGTTAAACAGATATTCTTGTAAAATCTATATTCAACAACATGGAACAGAGTTTCATATACTGTATATACTCACATATATGACTTTTGAAGATCTAATTTTGAAGCTAATTTGACTACAGTAAATGGATATATAGTTTGCTCAACGGCATGGCCACAGCCAGCAGTACATATGCTAATTTTATATTTCACGTATGATGCAACTCCCTTAAAATTAGCTTCAAAATTAGGTCTTCAAAAGTCGCATGATACACGAATATATATGGTAATTTTATTTTGTTATTTTTAGGCAGCATTCAAATTGTTCATTTTAACTGATCTGATTGATGAAGCCTTGAGGTGCTGATTTAAACTGGAAATTTGAGAAATTTTAACAACTGAGAGAAGATTATAATATTCCAAGGAATTACAACAAAATCCGAAATTTTTGTTCCTTAAAATGTTGTTTTCTAAATTGTAGTATCTCCAGCATTTAAATCTCAAATTTCAGAAATACAAAATTGATTACTTAAGAACAGGTGTGTAATATTAGAATATTCTTTCTTTAGAATAACTAAAACAGAAAGAAACAATAAGTGGAGAGGACATCAGAAATATTATGAAAGTATAACTGGAATGATAATTTAAAACATTAAGTCACATTCAAAAAACACTGATAACATTAGCAATTTTAGATTCTTTCTTTACACCTAAAAAAAAAAAGAAAAGAAAAGAGAAAAAAAAAGACAGAAAGAATAATTTCATAGATAAACAAAAAAAAAATTAAATCATCACTATGTAACAGATATAAACATCAAATATATTAATGTAAATAAGTTAATCATTTTTTATACAGGTGATATCAGTTTAGCAACAAGAATTTTAAAGGGACTGTAATTGGAGCTAGAATTTTAGTGTTGACAAGTGTTTAGATCTTTAAAAAAGAAATTGTGTAATTGATTGACTTAAGTACAGAAAATATTTAAAATATATTACTTTTCAAAAACAAAAAAACTTAAATTTAAGTAAGCAGGTTATCTTAAATTTCAGCCAAAAATTCAGACTATTTTCCTACTTCATAATTGATATTATAAATGCAACAAAATAATTGATTCTTGGATCCAAACACTTTCTGTTTAGTTAGCCATGTGCTGATTATGATTTGGTGTTAGAACTAAGTGTTAAGCCAGATTATTTTGAAAATGCCTCACTTCAAAAACAAGGGAGTTCTGTTGGAAAAGGGCTAAAAAGCTTGTAGTTGTTGGGGCTCACAGCTGTCAAATGTATGATAAGCTATTCCAACTCACAGTACATGGTTTTGACATCCATGTTAGGAGGATTAGTTAAAGAGAAACACACTTGCATGACATTGTCTGCTCCAAAGCATGAAATGCTTTGCATGAAAATTTACTTACTTTCACTTTTCTGTCAATTTTATTTTGCTAAACCAGCTGCAAGGATTTTAAAACATTCATTCATGTTAATCCTAAATCTGTCTTTATAAGTTAACTATTATGAAATGATTCAGAAAAAGAATGAATATTAGTACCTTTTTTTTAGAGTTACAATTCACTATCTGTAGCAGAAATATATATTTTTAAATAAGAATCAATTTAAAAATGCTAAAATGTTCATCTTATTGGTATTGTGCATCCAAAAAACAGTTTTTATTAATTGATATAAAAAAAAAGAAGATATTTTTTAATGTTGAAGCACCAAAAATAATTATATGAAGAGTTAAAAGGAATGACAAATGAAAAATTAACTATTTTTAAACGGTACACACCAGTTATTCTCAAGCTTTTAGTTCCTCAATGCACCCTTTTACCCCATGTCAGAATGTCATTCCCCACTCTTCCAAGATTGGCCAACTCAAAAGGTGCATTCCAAATAATATGCATATATTATTGAAAATCTTAATTTTTTTTTCCATATTAGTGCATATACATGGATTATTTTGATAGTTTTTTTTAACACACACATGAAGGACTCCAAATTATCTAAATAAAAAAAGATCCCCCCCCTCCTGAAATTCCCCCTCATATACACATAAATATAAAGATTACAAGATAAAAAAAAATACTGTCCAAAACAAAAATGAATAAATAGACTTAGAATCAAAAGTTTGCACACAAATAGCCCATTTTGGCAATCGGTTCAAAACCTGAACCTCTGAATATAATTTACATATTTCTAATAAAATTCTCTACATAAATTAACTATTTTTAAACAGTATACACCAGTGATACTTTATGAGAAATGTTACTTTCCTAATTAATTTAAACATTTGAATATCAATATTTTCAACTTTGCATTTTTCACTGAGCTATGATTTTACACAGAATTTCTGACATTTCTAAATACTTCTCTGCATTGTAAAATAAAAGTTTGTCATGACTCATTTTTTGGTTCATCTTCACAGCTGAAATAGATATTGAAATTTGGTAAATTAATACTGATAAGCATCAGCTTGACTTTAGATAATCCAAACCAGATTTAAAAGATAATTACACACAGTTGAATTATATTACAAAAAACTTTGAACTAATTTTTGTTCATCAATCAATGCCTATGTAATCCATAACGTCACAAACTGAATTTGCATAAAATACCCAAACGCTTTCATTCCCATTCATACAGCAAATTCTCATATTAAGGAACAAACATAAAAAATATAAAATCAAACACATTTGTTCTATTCTTTTTTAGTACAAACATTTTAACCCTGTATACATAGGTAAATTCTGTTTTACTTTGTACTACCCACTTACTTTATCACTACTCCATAATTAATCTAGAATAATGTTATAAACTAATAAATTAAATGTTTCTGGTGGTAAAGAAGAACATTTGATGATTAACAACTGAAGCTTTACAATTATTCACTTAAAATTTGCTTTACTTTCAAATCTCAATATGCATGTTAAACACTGAAAATCAGGAAGAGTTTGTCAGTGGTCAGGAATTAATGAAAGTATTACTGACAGATAATAATTTTTATTACATATAACATATGTAAGTGGATGTAATCTCCATAAACTCATAAGATCAAGATAAGTGAACATATCTCACACACACACATACACACACACACAGTATTAATTTCATTTTTTATCCAGCATTGCCTTTTAATATGGACAAAAAAAAACTTTTTTTAAATATTCAGAAGAGATATTTTGTATACAATATTAAAACAAGTTTATCACAAGAGAAAAGCAAAATTAAATAATTTCATTTGTAAGGAATATTTAAGAAAAAATAATTGAATTCAACTGATTATATATATATATATTGGTAATCATAATTTAAAACTTAATAATAATCATATCCATATTTAATTCTGGGTCCATTAAGGAACAAATATATCAAACAGTGGTATTTAGGCGTTTTAGTACCAGTAACCGCTGCCACAAAGCTTACCCTAACCCAAGCAGGGGGGATTTTGGGAGGAGCTTTTAGGGAAAAGTGCGCCTTCCCTTATGTGACGGGAAATATTGTACTTATTCAATTTCAGGATACGCAAAAATTCAACATTTCCTCTCTCATGGAAAACTAACTAACTTTTTTTTTTTAAATTTGACTAAATAATGAATAAGTCGAATTTATAAAGTGTTTTCTAAAGAATAAAATTTAAAACGAATGCTGCCCAAACAAAATATTGAATGAATGTGACATTTTTGTTTTTGTGCAGCAAATTCTGCAAAAATCTAATTCAGAGTCAATGAGCAAATACCAGTTTAAATATCCAAAGTAAAAATGAAATGCAAATGAAAAAATTCTCAAAATAGGAATTTTTATGTCACTAAACTAACAAATGAAAAATTAAATAAAAAACACACCCGTTGTAATAATAAAAAGAAAAAAAATGTAACCTAAAAATGAAAAAAAAAAGTGAATCATTTCAACTTTTAAAACATGAAAAATGACTTAGGATATTTTTGTTTATGCAATCTACATTGTCGTAAAAAATTATTTCAAAATCTATCTTACTTTATACATTAATAATTAAAGAAATGATGCAATTTTCAACTGGTGATTTTTTTTAAAAATTAATCTCGCTTGTCTGCAGTTTAGTGAACTTTGAGCATTTTCATAACTTCCGCTCTTAATGCCAGCACAGCTTTTCTTTCTACACACCAAGTGCCCTTTCACAATACGGTTGCCTTTAAATGTGACAATTATTCGACTAGCGTTTTTCCCTTTTCACTCAACCAATGGTAACATAACCTCTTTAAAAGTAGTCTTCACAGTAAATGTCAATACGCTCTACTAATACAACCATTTTAAAATCAAGATCTGATAAAAGAAAAATTTAAGTTCAGAAAGTTGGTTGAGGCTTCTTAAACTCAACAACCCTAAACGGGGAAAATCTCAAGTTTCAACTTTCTTTAGAGCAATTATGTGTGTGTTACACTGCTAAAGATATGCACTCATTCAAACAACAAATATGTTTCCGACGGAAGTTTTAAAATTAAATTTAAATACATGACTAAAAAGACTATTTCATTTGTTCACTTATTCCATATTTAATAATACTGGGTTACTGTGGAAAGAAAAAATTGAAATAGAAATAATTTCACTTGAAACTGAATTTTAGTTAAAAAAAGGAAAGCAAGAAATCTCGTGGAAGATTAAAAAAAAAATCTATCCAGACATTTAGTCGACTGTAGCGGTAAGAAGTAAATTGGAGTAAGTAAAAATTCAGTTAAGACTAGTGAAGAAGGTTAACGTTTTTAGTTTGTATTCTTCTCCCGAATTAAATTTAGGAATAAATATTTATACTATAAATTTTATAGGCGACTTGGGACAACTGACACATGTGTCACTGTCCTTCCTTTTATTCACAAGAAATTATTAGCTATTAATTAATTATTCGTTCATCATCTGTGTGCGTGTATTTTTTTTTTAATCTAACACAGTGGTGTGCTATAACACCTAAGCACTGAAATTAGACAACAGTAATATTTTCTTTCACCTTTTTTGCTATAATCAGCAAAGAATAATAGAAATAATAATAAAAAACATAACCGGCGCGCGGAAATAAAGAGTAGTACTCCATGTTCGTTAAAGAACAGGATAGGGACCAGTGAACGGAGAGATAAAAAAAAAAAAAAAAACAGTTTGGTAGTCAATTATAGAAAAATGATGTACACGGAAAAAATAGCAGTAAAACTAAAAGTAATAAAATAACATTGCTTTCTCTACTAGAAATCTTGAAAATGTTAGAAAACCAAAAATATTATATATCCACTTTTTTTTTTTTTTTTTTTTTAAACTTTACCAACTCTGAAGTAGAAAACATTTCTTTCTTTAACTCCAATTGTAGCTAATAAAACATTATTAATAATGTCCACTTAATTACACTGAAGAAATCTAAATCCGTAAAACTGGTATTTGAAGCAACAGAAACTATTAAAGAGAAAAACTAAAAGAAAGGGCGATGACAATAAGTTGTGTGTTTTGTAGTTAATAATGTCAGGGCAGTAATTACGATTATGTAACAATAAGAAATATACCAATGTTGTAATGTAGCCATAATTATTATGTAAGAAATACTATCGTAAAACAATACTAGTGTCACTGCTGTTACTACTGCAGGCGAATGGTACTACTACTGTACACCAAACATCACTTGTACAAGAAGTAGGAGTAAAGTGCTTACAGTGAGTAAACTAATAAGTGCTCACTTTTATTCATTACATTTACAATTAACTACCCATACGTCTGGTCGTTTAATTAATGAATGGAATAAGTCGCTACTTACATAAAAACCCGGGAAAACTTTAACGCCCCCCCCATACAAAAATAAAAATCTATGCACGCAAAAATCAAATATGAATTGAAAATTGAAGTCTAATAAAAAATAAAACAGTTTTGTTTTTTTTTTCTTAAAATTCTTAATTAAACCGAATTTAAACTACAATTTATTTTTTGGAATTTAAAGATAATTTGCAATAGCATTTTTGAACTTCCCAGTTTAAAAAAAATATTAAACCTCTTTCTTTACAAAAAAAAAATAGACAAAGTACAAAGTTGTTAAGAATCTACGGTATAAAATTGGCAACGAATCCTGTAGGAAATTAAAAAAAAAAATATCCTAAATTTTGATTAGCGTTGATTCTACGATTAACCCAAGTGGTGTTACTGATGTTTTCACAAGAACCGGACTGGGACTACTGAAGCTGCTACTCCCAAACGACTACAGTACAATGTGAGCACGACCATTGACAGGGCGCTACTATTAGCAATTCACTTGGAATAGAGAAGCCTGAGAGCTACTGGTGCTGCCATTACTGCTGCTGTTAGAGTTAGCTTGAATGGGTAGCAGCCAGAGTAAACTCGAGACGAAGGAAGTGAAAGTAATAGAAGGGGCGGTTGGCAGAGAGGCACGCACTTGGGCCCCAGCGAGTGAGCGAATCTTTATCTGTTATCTGTCAGTTCAGTAGATTAAGTGTGAATGGTCCATTCTAGCAACTCATTATGTGTGAGATACAACATGCTGCACAGGGCTAGCCTTTCACACAGATGGTCTACCACAGGGCACAGCTAGTGTCTGTAACACGACTCCGAATCAATAAAACCTTACAAACTCTACGAGATGCTATTTCCGACTCAAACGCACTCCTTCTCATCATCATAACTAGCCGTTGTATTATTACAATTATTATTATTTAATTCTTCTTTCCTATGGTCATCAGTCGGATTTTAAAATGATTTAATCTTCATTCTTGATTTTTTTTGCTTCTAATCATTTCTCACATCATTTATCTATTTTAAAATCTGATTTTTTTATTCTTCGAATTGTTCATTTTCTTTGCTCCTCTCTACTATCCAAACTTCTTTCCTTCGTATTCCTGTTCTGTCACCTTTTTCTCTTTTTCCGTTCTTGCTTCTGCGATTTATTCTTTCCTGTCGTTACTTTTTTTTGTTTCCTTTTCTATCTTTCCCGTGTCTTCTTCCGCAAATTCGGTCTTACTCTTGTCTTTTCAATTTATTTTTCTCCTGTTCATTCTTTGTAGAACCGTGTCTCCTCTTTGCCTTTTTTTCAGAAAATTTATTTTTATTCTTTGTCCATGCTTTCAATTCCCTTCCCAAATTCCTTTTCTTCCTCCTGAATTCTACAGTGATTTTTTTCCATTTATTTATTCACCCAATAATTCGCTTTTTATTAAGAGAAAAATGTTTTTTTCTTCTTTTAAGTACTTTTGAATTTTTTGGATTGTTATTCCAATTTTTCCCCCATTCTTCTCTTTTTCCATTTATTTACCAACGTATTTTACACATTTTATTTTATTTTTCTTTAATATCTTTTTCTTTCTTTTTTTTTCATTCTTTTCATTCATTCAATACTCATTTTATTCTTATTCTATAATTATTTTAATACTGCCACTTTTCGTTTCCATTTTTTTTTTCATTCCTCTGTATCATCATTTTCTTGACTCATCCTTTTTTGTTCATTCATTCTGCTGATACCAGGATACTTTCAGATTTTTTCAAACCATATCCGCTTTTATTTACTTACTAACTGATAGATCTTTCTTTAGCTTTTTCTTCATATTCGCTTTTAAAATCTTTTGTTTCCGTAAACTAAACAACATCAACCGTTTGCCGAATTGTTAGAAAACCAACTCAAACTCTAATATTGATAAATAATGATACGACGATATGGTCGATGCCCGTCGTTGCGGTCGTGTGCGCCTGTCACCAATTATAAGATAAAAAGGAAGAAATGGCACGAGATAAAAGCAGAGGTCAGTGTTGAGGAATGGCCGGGGCCATCGTCTGCATCAAAAGTGCTCCCATATTGATTACAACTTTGGATACACTTCACAACAACGGGAGAACCAAACATTGCTTTTAACATAGTCGCTTGGCACTTAGACAGAGAACGTAAATGCCAGGATATGATTGTGTAGTCAGTTAAATTGCGGCTCTTGAAGAATAAATGTGGCTATAAAGTTATTAAGTGTCTTTCAATTTACGTATAAAACACAAAACGGAATCGTGAAGTGTGTGTGAGGTTGGCTACACAATAAAATGGAGTGAAGTGGAAAAAGGAAGACAAGCAAGCAGAAAAAGAAAGAAGAAACTGCTATTAAAAAGAAAATCATAGGCCCATCCCACCCCACTGGATACGATTCAGTTCTTTGTGTGTGCGTGTGTGTAATACGATATATGCAGACTAAAAATATAAGGCCGATGAAAAGAAATGAAGATCAAAAGAGGAAATAAAATTAGAAGAAAGAAAAAGAGAAACGGAAATAAATAAAAGAAAAAGACTAAAAGAGGGAGTAAAAAAAAAAAAATCGAAATACATTTGGGAACAAAATTATGTAAATTTAAGTTCTAGTTATAGGAAAAGTAAGTGACTGTAGTCACAGTGTGTGAGTAAGCGAGAAACTTTTTTCATTAGACAAATCATTTATGCATGAATTAAAATAAAAACGAACAAAGCTCTATTTATTAATTTTTCATCCTTAAGCAAAGAAGGAATAAAAAAAATAAGTTTTGGTAACAGTAGTAACACTAAAGTTCCAGACACTTAATTTTACAAGTTAGTAAAAAATGTAAGCTCCACAAAATTTAACTAAGAAATACGTCTATTTGGTAAAGTTAAAATAACACATCAATTTGGTAAATTATTCAAATACAGAAAATTAGGAAAAGAAAAAGATACACTTGTGATCGCGATAAAAACGGAAAGGTAGGACTGGTTTGGATTTTGTTCAAATTGTTCCCCCTTTAAGTGTCTAACGTCGTGGCCAAGGGAGACAACTCCAAATTGATTTTGCTCGTAACAGCGTTGTGGCTCTTTCAGTCAGAGGTAAATTTTAAAAATATAAATATAAATAAATTTCGTTGGGCATTGAACAAAAACAAAAGGGTTGTGTCCAAAGGCACAAATTGATTTAGACGTCATGATAAAAAAAAAAAAAAATGAGAATGAAAAAATAAAAACATGAAACTTTTCTTGAACAGAATATGAGCAAAAAGATTTGAATAGGATTTTTTTTTCTAAAGATTAGGAAATAATATATGAGAAACATAAAAAATAATTTGTAATGATTAACTTAAAAGTCTTAAATACAAATAAATTAAATTTAAACAATTTATTCTGGTTTTATTTTAAACAGTAACATACGATAATATTTTTTAATCATTTCACCCCCAAGCAAGGTAATAAAGCCACTAAGATGTAAGGGTTTACTGAGTGTAAGAGAATATGAGAATACTAAGACTACTTAAAAGCAAACCTCAAACAGTTTATTACAGCTGAGATATTTAGCTAGTTCAGGTTAGTTTGGCACAGGGAAAGAAATGTAAGAGAGGATTAAACACCTTAGTAATAAACGGTGGAAGGTTGAGAGGGTGAACATTTGTCTTCAAAGAAAAAGGTAAAGAAGAAGGCAGATAAAGTGTAAATTCAGAATATTTATATTCCAGAAATTGTAGAGGTATTTCACAAAAATTATTATTTTCTTTCTTTCTTTTTTTTATTTTGTAATTCAGTTATGAAGACAGTTTTTGTACAACAGGAAATAGGCTAGACACAGGAAGGTTTTACGACTCCTCTTACTATTTTGACTCAGACTCTTACATCTGGTTACTACTTTGACTTTGATGTGAACTGACGACTTACTATGTTATCCTTTTATTCATACCTGGTGCATGGACACAATAGTAGACACACTAATATATATGCATATTTAATAGAAAATGCTTGGCACAATTTGAAAATTTTTTTAATAATTTATTAACTATACATGAATGCTGACACTTTGCAGATTAATAAGGTATATATGTTTTATATACATGTAATTTTTAACTTTTTACATAAATTTAAGTTAGTTAAATCTTAAGATGGTATCCACTTATCATATCTTATTAATTTTCTATAAAAGGTTTTATTTTGTCTGGAAATTGTTAATAGAATGTGTTTTAATAATGTGTTCATTATAATTTAAATCTAATTAGTTAGTTTTGCCAAATTTTAATTTATATGGATTTTTAAGGGCTTTCTTCATAAACTAAATCTAACAACTTTTATAATGCACAGTTATGCCAAAAGTGGGGATTTTTAGAGTACCAAAAAATTTTAACATTTTTTGGCAAAGTTTTTGGAAAATAATTCCCCAAATGCTCCTAAATCAACTTACACTTATCCATGTTTTATATCTTTCATAAAAGAATGTAATGAATATTTTAAAGGATATATGATTGTTGACTAATTTTAAAAACGTTTAAAACAAACATTTAAAATGTAAATTTGGTAAAAAATTGATCCGAATTTCAAATTAACTTACAGCAAGGTAAATAACTATATCTACCTGGTTCTATCACAAGTTGATGTTCTTAAGGTGATCAAATATTTTAAAAAAAAAAAAAAAGAAAAAAAAAAAAGAGGCTTTTCTCTTGCTATTTAGAATTTTGAACATTTATCAATCTTTACATGAAAATTGAAAAACAGAAACTGACAAAGTTGAATATGTTTTTTTTTTGTTTTTTTTTAAAATTTTATGATATTTGTGGCAGCAATATTCAATGCATGGATGAATAGTAAACATAAATATATAAGATACATTCTGGTGAGAAAAATTGTCTAGCATGACACACTGAACCTAGCAATACAATATAATCTTTCCACTTCATGTCTGCATAAATCATTAGCCCGAGACGGTGCAATGAGTCACTCAACTGGAGGTTAGCAATAGCCATGATGATTGAAGACAAAAAGATGATTAAAAGAAAGCAGTTTCATTTTGGAGGCATTAAAATTAACAATCCATTTCTTGTCCCACTTAACAGATTGTAGGTCATTTTTGTGATCATTCTCCTGTATTCTCTGAGAGACTGCTCAATTCCTCTCTAGTGCATTTGTTTATATAACTTTCTCATGCTTGTCATTTCAATGATTGTAAAACTGGATACAGCTGCAGTCGACAGTTGCAGATAACATCAAATCAACCTACTGGTGCACGTGGCTTCTTTGATAGTCTAGTGTGACATTGAGTGCAATGTCTATTCTGGTATCATAGTACACCAGATATAAGATTGCAGAGAAAAAAGACTGACTAAAAAATATGCCATATATAGTTTCTATATTTTTTTCATTTTAAAAATCACTTTTTTTACAATGCTGAATTTGGTAATTTTGATTACAAGTACAAGGATGTGCTGAAAAGTTGTCAGCCTATTAAGAAAAGGGAAATAAGAACCTATGTAACATAAGATAGTAAGTTAGCCAAGTTTATAAAAGAACATTTTTGGAGATGAGAAAATGTACTTCTACAGTTCAAACAAGAACTTAAAATATGGAAAAATAATATCTGGGTTGATAAGAAAATAAACATAATTCCTTCAGTAAGAAAGGGAAATTTTATCCCATACAACTGTGGCAGAAGCCAGTATCCTCATCAAGAATAAATAACATGGAAAATCTTATGTTTCATAAAAGATGATATGCTTTTTGATAAACATAATTACTGCTTATTGTATTTATAGCTGATAAAAAGGAAAGATAAGATGTAATAATTAGGTTGTCAAAAATACTAATAGCACAAGTATTAAAAAAGATGCTGAATAGGAAACAATGTTTGCTAGAAAGAATTAGATCAGAGATGGACTGAAAGGAAATGAAAATCTTTTGCTAGTAAAAGATTAAGATAATAATCTCTAATCTTGTTGATCAAATATGCATTATGATCACAAATCCTGTAACCCCCTAGGGTTGTAGGGGCACCAGATCTACAGGAATCACAGCAGCAGTAGTGTGTCATGGGCAAGGCAGCCTGATGGAGCTCAACCATCTCCTAGACTGGTTTCCAATCAAGGCTATAGGGACCAATCTGTCCTGCTATTTACCCATAGCTGGGGGGAAAGAGATGGATTCATACCTTTCCCAAGGGTATTAGCACGTAACTTAATGTAATGAACTTGACTGGAATTTGAACTTGGCTCTCTGATTCCTTGATTTGGGCCACCATCCATTACCCCACTGTACCTCCTCAAGTAACCATTAATACAGGGAAAAAGGCAACTGAAAAGAATTGAAAAGAAATTCAAAATAATCCTAATTTACATTTTTAAAATTTAACCAGTTCAAGCTTAAAAAATTTTAAAAGCATTTGCTTTCCTTGTAAAAGTTTTTACCTGAATATTTTTAAAAATGTTTTTGGTCCACTGATTTTATAGTAAATTGATAGAATATATTTAGTAGATTGTTATTGGTTCAGTGACACAAAGAAATCCAAGGTTTTATATACCTGCAAATTGTTCTAAAAACTGAATTGAAAAACCAAATGAAAAGGAATTTGAAATCCCCAATGCTAAGGTAATATGTGCTTCTGTGAATATGAAATTATCTAAGCCTTGATATTCAACTCTTCCAAATCCAATAGTTTCTTTGAATCAAATCTTAAATCTATTTTTTTCTTTTCTTTCAATTATATATTAAAGTAAATTTATAACAAAGATTCTACTGCAATAAACTCCCTATTCTCTCTTATAAAAACTGATTTTTATCTGAACTAGATTAATAATCAATGCATAAAAAGGGAACAAAGGGGGGAAAAAAAAAGAGAGAAAAATGACACTGCAGATTGGGGAACAATGGTGCATAGAACAAAATTATGTAAAGTTAGATTAACACCAAAATAGCAAAAAGATTATCTTATAAAAATACCAAGATCAGTTAGAGAATATTTCAGGACGTGACTACAAAATGATTCCTAGCCCTTTTGTCTTCCTATCAACAATAAATAATATATTAGCATATGTCACTAAGTGTAATTTGATGATTACAGCACATGATTATAAGGTGTGGTTCATCTTGTAAATAGTGCCAAGAGAAAGAACATATTAATTTTAAACTAAGGTAATCAATTATTCATGTCATTATTATTATTATCATTAAACATTATACATGTAATCAGTTTCAAAAGTTGTACGTTTCAGTTATCAAGTCTTAATCTAGATAGGAAATATAGTTGAATATCAATTGTTATTTTTAACCCAAGTGTCTCCAAGACTAAAAACTTATGAATTTCTTTGTCTTTACCTATCCTTTTGTCTTAATAAGATAAGAATTAACATTTTTGAAGAGAAATCAGATTCCTACCCAAAACAAAAAAGAACAAAATTCAATCACAGAGTCTAACTGCTTATTTGAGGCAGTCAAAAAGAGAACAGGACTAAACAATTTCTATTATTCTATAACATTACACAGAAAAAAAAAACAATTATTCTATAAAATTGCCTGGAATTGTAAGTAATAGCATACATCAATGCAAAAAAAAAAAATAAAATAAAAATGGCTGCTTGGATGTTCTTTTGACAACTGAACACATTTTTTTTGTTGTAAGATGATGATCAGAATTACTACTACTAGTATTTATGTTTTTTTTTTTAAATGCCCTATGCTTTATAAAATATGTGAACACTACTTTAGTCATTCATTGCCATGACTTCTTGGGAAGAGACATTCACTTGCCTTCACTACAATTTGGAATTGAAAATATTCTTTCTCTTTGAGTGACTGCTACCCAAGGCTATAGGGCCCAGTCTATTCTTCTATTTAACCCATAGCTGAGGAGAGAATAAATGTATTCATGCTTTTCCCAAGGATATTAGTGCAAAAGGACAATTTCTGTCTGAATTTCTGGTATGAGGAATTTATTTACACTCTTTACATTCAGACTATTACCCTCATCTTTTTTGTTATGACAACATTTCGGCCATAATGAAGGCTGCAAGGCACAATAGATGAAATTATGTCATAACAGCAACAAAGGTGTGTGCAGAAGTTTCCAGAAACCTGGTGATGACACTGGGAAACTTTGTTAAACATCTAATAATATCTATGACAGGAATTTTAGGGTTTCAGGATAAATTGGGACCATGGGGTAGCAGATCAAACTGATGGTAATTTTTTTTTTTTTTTTTTGACAAACTACAGTTCTACAATGCATTGCTTTCATCAGACATCTTGGAAGTTGAGGAATCATGTTCTGAAATATTGCAAAATGGTTGCATTAGCCAAAAAGCCACTAGTCGCTGATATATTGTACAGTGTGATGTTAGAATTTTAGATATAACAAAGGTTGCGGTCATATCCAGTTGAAACATTGGTTCCTGTATGATCACCAAAGTTAAGCAATGTCAAGCCTGGTCAGTACCTAGGTGCTGTAAGCTTTGATGTGCAGGTGGTGTAATGCATAATGGCTCAGAATTGTTAATCAGAGAGCTGAGTTTCAATTCCAGTTGGGTTTGTTATATTTATATACAAATGTTCTTGGGAAAAGTATAAACCTACCCTTACTACTCCCAGGTATGGGTTAATTAGTAAGACTTGTATCACAAAATCATTATTATCTCAAGAAAAAAAAATTCTTATAATCTAAGAAATATTTTCTGGTTTTAATTAATCTGCACAGGGCTGATAAGCCATAGAATACAAAATCAATCAAAAAAGACATAACAAAGGTTAATTTGGTTTGATTTTTAAAATAATTTTTTCCTTCTCTTTCTCAGAATATGTGAAACTAACAACACCAATAATGGAATCTAAGATTGTTATGATGGAGTGATGAAAGGTTCTTGCCCCAACACTCTTTCCAAACAACCAATCATCAGTAGTTTTTGGTCAAGCCAAGTAGTTTTCACTACACCCTTGGATATTGAGAAGTTAATCTCAATAAAGTTGATCATGATTGAATAAATCATTATTAGAAAAGATAGTTTCAAGTGAATGTGTTGCAATGTTCAATTAAGTTCATAGTAGCTAATTGTTTTGCATATGAATATCAATCTATTGGTATCTTGTCAGTTAATACTTGTCAGCTATCAACCACCTTTTAAAATTTCAGACAAGATTAACAGTGACTGAATAATAACAAATAATATAAAAGCGAAGAAGTATATACACTTCAATTAGGTTGGCAAGGTGAAGCAATGTCAGAAAAGATCATAAATACTGTACGGATACATTGATATGACATGTCTGCCATGACTTCTCTACTCTAAACCTAATTCAGGTCTGCTTCTGCATTGATCTCTTGAAGTTCAGTCAATTGAATCAGTAATAAACCATCTTAGGTCAGCAAGGTGCTGCTGGGTGATTTGCAGTCAGCAAACAGCAGCTCTACACCTATAGACACTGCATTATAAACTGAGAGAAAGACATTATCAGTTCTATCAGCAAATTCAGCAAATTGGCACAAAGTCAATACTTTTTTCTTATTTTTCATTTGAATAGTCATCTGTTGAGAAACATAAAATATCTAATTGTGACCTCGATTTCATTTACAGACATACACACACATAAATATATATTTTCAATCAATTTGCTGGATAAGTGTGTCAATCAGAGGGGAGAAAGGAGAATGAAAATAGATCCAAATTTTTATTAAAAACATCTTAGAGATAATCTAAACAATAACAATTGCCAAATTAGACTTGGCCCTTTTTATGGCAGAGCGCCCAAAATAACTCATAATAACAAAAGACATTCTGAATGCTTTTGGCTCATGACCATTTTTTCTAAAAGGAATATATATATATATATATATATATGAATGAAAGAAACAAATAGGAAACTTTTTTAAATAACATGTTTTTCTTTTATTTAAGCTTCATTAGAAACTTTTTGAAATGAGTTATGGAAGAGAAAACTCTAGTAATGAATTCTATGTTGTTTGTTTTTCATTGGTCAGGCAAACCTCAGGTATCTTTGTCTTGTATGGAATCTAGCAGATATTTTGTATCTGTCTTCTAGTGTTTGTCTATTTAATTCCTGAAGATACCTCTCTGACCAGTGAAATGCAAATACACAACTCTAAGTAGTGGGGTTTTCTCTTCCATAACTCATTTCCAAAATTTTCTGATGAAGCTTAAATAAAAGTGAAACATTAAATTTATAAATGTTTATTAAATCTATAAATGTTTCCTGTTTGTTCATTATTCTATCATTCTGCCAGATTTTAATCCATATTTGATTCCAAATCATATAATATCCTTCCAATGCAGTGATAACAAAATAGTATGTATATATATTTTATATATACGATTATGTGCATGTGAATATATATTCTCCTTCTCAATTTTAATTCATATATTTTTTTCATAATTTATTAGATTTTTTGTAGCATGCATGAAACTCTGAGTTGCAAGGAACAATAAATATATATATATATATATATATATATATATATATATATATATATATAATCACCAAATTAAATATAAGTCCAAAGCTTGGAAAGCTTTTCTCTAACAAAAAAATTTATGGTAATTTTAGGAGGAAGTATTTTAATTTTATTTTATATATATATATATATATATATATATATATATATATATATATATATATGTGGGGGGCATAGAGATCAGCACTGCATGGTGACTGTCAGTTTCACATTTCAATGCAATCTTCAATCTTCAGATTGCATTGAAGCTTGAAACTGAGTCACCATGCAAGGCTAATCTCTATGTCCATACTATATATATTTATAAATCCTTTATCTCTGATACTGAGCACTCTATGTAAGATCAATGAATACAATAAGAATTTATCTAAACAAGTTTTGTTAAATTCAACAGACAAGGTATGTGTTTAATATTTAATGTATTTTTTTTTCAATTTTTAAATAAGATGTACATTAAGTAATCTTAATTTTTCATACAAAAAAAGAATCAATCAAACATGTTAAACAGTTTCATTTTCACTTCTAGAATTTCTATTCATCTATTGCAAATAGCTTGGGTATAATCAGAGAAAAATAAAACAATCTTGCCCCCTTTTTTTCAATGATAAAAATTTTATATCTTGATAAACTGATTTTTTTCATACATCTCAATCAGAAGCAAAGATCTGTTAGTCACACAAGCTATTCTTTGAGCACAAAAATATTAGCAGCTGACCCTAACTGTAGTTGCTCAACAGGGATGAAATACTAACCATTAGATGAAGGGAAAGGAAATGTCCTACTCAGCAGTGCATATGTCTTTGTTATCATCAAGAGAAGTCTATTTAAGCTGGCCCAGTTTGAAGCCCTATCAGATATCAAAGTACATAAAATATTCATGAGATAGAAAAATATAGAAAAAATAAAATAAAAAAATCCTTTGCCAATGTTTTAAAGATCAAAATAAAAATGCCAATGAAAACAAAAATGAAAGGGACAACTTAAAGAGAGAACTAATTTGGTGAAGACAAAACTCTACAGTATTTGATGCATGCTGGTTAAATCATTAGGACCTTTTTTTATAGTTAGATATTTTATAAATAATCTAACTGGCATTCCATTTTACCCCTCTTCTAAATTTTCTTTTTCTGGTAATGTTAAAGTAGGCAATGAAACTGATAAGAATTTATTTCTATCTTTATTTTTTAATGGGTGATCTGTGTATTAGAAGGATGAGAAGTTCGACTTTTTCATTTTGTTAGCCAAATCTTACAGAAAAGGCATCCACTAATAAGATTAACAAATTAAATATAAGTCCAAATTCCAAAGTAACTTGAAAGCTTTTCCTCTAACAAAAAATGTATGGTAATTTTAGGAGGAAGTATTTTAAGCTTATCTTCACTGTTTTCACATTGTAACCAAAATGGCAGAACAGCAAGTAAATACCAAGATAACAAAAATGATGGAAGGAAAAAATGATAACCCAAACAAAATTAATTTTACCCAGACAGCTTTATACGTATAAAGTCAAATCAGCACAGATGCATGTAAATACTTCCAATATTGCATCAATGTCAGTAAATAATTCTATAAGTATTTGTTTTTGTGCCATTAACAAACCTCAAAATGAATGATAAAAAACACATATTCTTATTCCCACACATAGATAGCATTAGGGCCAAGTGCAGAGAGGTTCTTTGAATTAGATCCAATTTCCTATGGCAGCAGATAGGCCCTAGTGTTGCCAGCAAACCAAAGACTAATTAGGATAATATGCATGATAACATCAATACACAAGCAATGGTGAGTGGTTAATCAAGCCAAATGCCATCAATACAAATTATATCAAGAGTCAATAAGGTTAATTTAGTAATGTCTACATAATGACTTACCTTTCAACCAATGTATATAACTAATCACTACTAAAGTAAAAGATATAGGTTACAAATTCATTACAATTGATAAATTATTATTTATTGGTCCCAGTCTACAACGGTAAGAGCTTTTTGCTATCATTGTTTGGGTAAGTAAGGTAATTATGGGAGAGTGATTTTCTTAACTGTTCACTTACCCATTCTTTTGCAAACCATCATGGCATATCAATAAGACATTTTGACAAAATATTTGGAAATAAGACAGAATGTAGGGAGAAATGGAGTTATACTTTCTCCCAAGGCATTAGTGCAAAAAAGCAAATGCAAACAATCTTGGCCAGAATTTGAACTCTGCTCACTGATTCCATTGTCTGTACCAGTAACCATTAATCTAACTGAGCTTCCAACTTCTGAATTAGATTGAAGTTTGATTTTCAATCTCAATTAAAAAAAAAAAAAAAAAAGAAAAAAAAGCTACCAGTTTGGCCACATTTTGAGATTTAATCGAGCAAAAATATTAAGTGCACAAAATTTACTCTAGAGTAAATTTTGTGCACTTAATAGTTCCCCCCACTTTGAAATGGAATCCATATTAACAAGGAAATTGAAGAAATATGCTGTATAATTAAATTACTTTGTAAATAAACAATAGCTTTAAGCAGTATTGCTTTAATGTATGTCCAAGTGTGTATATGTGATGGTCAATTAACTACTCTGACACAAAAGGATACTGCTGGTTACAGGCAGACAACTTGCTAAAAATCAAGGTTTAAAACAAAATAAAGTATTCTCCATTAATAAAATGTATGAATACAAAAAGGCAAATTACAAAAGGAAGCCACAGGTATTATAAAGAATTTACTTGTAGACAATCCTAACTTAGCAAAAGACAACATTAGTCTTTTGCTAAGTTAGGATTAAGTCTACAAGTAAATTCTTTATAATACCTGTGGCTTCCTTTTGTAATTTGCCTTTTTGTATTCATACATTTTATTAATGGAGAATAATTTATTTTTCAAGAGAATACTTTATGTTTCAAGCTGCGGCATATTGCTACATGAGCCAGAAGATCTTAGGAACACTAAATTAAAATGATTGATAAATCAACTCAATATTTGATTTGAAAATAAAAAATAGAATTAGTTTACAACAATTTCTTTTAATTTTTTATATATATATATATATATATATATATATATATAAAATTTATAAACAAATAACTAATGATAGAATTTTAGTTAACCCATTGAAATATTTGCATCTTTAGAAAATTCACATTCTTATGAAAAAAAAAGGGGGGAGTAATCAGTAAAATAAACTTATTGTAGTTGCAACTCATGATTATTCATGTTTATAAAGGATAGTTTCATTTGCTAAAGAATAATTCAAGTTCTAATTTAGTAAAGATAATCTTGTCTCCTAATTATTAAAACATTAGTGGATTTATTTTTAATACAACATTTTAATTGCTTCAATTATTATTTTTAGTGAATAACTGTATTTTAAAAAAATACAATTTTTTTTTATTTTAAAAAGTGTGTATTACATCTATTGGCTTATGCACTAATAATAACATTTGACGTAATAAAAATGTCAGATTAAAAATAAATCCATTAAGAATTGCTGTGTTTACATTTCGTGTACAAAACTGAGAAGATATGGGCTTTCGAGAAAAATATGAATGAGGAAATGTGCTTTTGTAAAAAAGGGAAATAGAACCTTGCTGGGCTGTTTGCTCTCTGTGGTAAAACAGTCTAAGGCACCTCAGATTAAATGATGATTTCTTCAATAAAGGGGGATGCAGGCTTGAACCTTCTCAGGGAGGATATTTTGTTGGGAATTTTGAGTGTGCAGGTTGATAGATGTAATACACACTGTTTAAAATAAAAATGGTGCATCTATTTCAAATAATGGTATCCACTAAAAATAAACCAGCCAATGATTACCCCATATTGCATTCAAATTCATGATCTTACTGATGTGCACTGAAAGTTGGGGAAAAATGTGCTGTATACTCTAAAGGTAACACAATGAAAGACAAACACCACATCAAAAAAATAAGAACACGAACACCGATTCCAATATTATATGGGAGTGTTTTATTTAGGGCTTCACCCGCTCGTCTGGGTGGGAAGGTAGGTAATACTTGGGACAACTAATGCTATGTTAGTTCTTCCTCTATCAACTCATCCCAATCTGGTGGCTGGTAATATGAAATGAAGACTTTGGAACTTTGTGACAGACTTGTCAGTTCCCTACCAAAGGAGACCAGAACTCTCTCCAATCCCAAGCATGACTGTTAATATAGACCAGTTATGGTTAGTGAATAGTTATTTTATTGTGAAAACATTGATTCACATAACAAATTCTGACAGTGTAAACATTAAGAAATCATTAATCTGAACCAATTGCAGGCATGTATGAACTTGTCGAGTCTATAGTGAACATTAAAAAAGTTTGAGCTGAAAGGTAATTTAAAAAGTCAACATTCTTAACAGGATGGATATATCTGATAAGATATTGAAAAGAACTTCAATCAGAGAGTAGAGAATACAAATTACAAATCCACACCTACATTAATTCATGTTAGTACTAAACAACAAAATAAAAACTGAGTACATAACTCAAGGACTTGGAAAATTTGATACTCACAGGACAGATTGAAGGCAAGAGGAACAGAGGCAAACAATGCATAAACTACCAAGTGAGCTTGAATAAATGGATGGCAGAACAATATTTAAGAGAGATAAAACAAAGTCAAAATTTATTAAGAGCTACAAAGGACAGGAAATTGTGGAGAAGCAACACAGTATATAGAAGACATGACTATCATCAATCTTAGTGTGTCAAGTTAGAATGAGGAATTGGAAGTAAACTGAGAAAGATAAGGTAGTGAAAATAAAGAAAACTTTACCTAAAGGCTTTATTTTAACAAAATCTGTTAGTTACATACTCAACAAATATAAATAAAGACTGCTATATATGAATAAAATTCAGGATAGGAATAGTCCACTCCAGTCTGCAGCGGCAGGAGAGAATGGACTATATCCATTATTTACAACAGTCAACAAAAAGAAAAAATATCAGATAATGTTTCTTTATGTTTGACATTACAGAATTAATTACCTGTTTTATCTAGCTTAATATTTTATCATCTGTATTATGATTTAAATGCTTAACATATATTGATTCAAGATTTCATTGACAATTTTCAGTGGCTGCATGGGGAAGCACTGAAAATAAGATATAGTTTTGATAAGTAGTTCTTGAACACTGATACAAAAAACAAAGGCAAAGATTTTGTTTCTCTCAAAATGGACTATATCCATTATTTACAACAGTCAACAAAAAGAAAAAATATCAGATAATGTTTCTTTATGTTTGACATTACAGAATTAATTACCTGTTTTATCTAGCTTAATATTTTATCATCTGTATTATGATTTAAATGCTTAACATATATTGATTCAAGATTTCATTGACAATTTTCAGTGGCTGCATGGGGAAGCACTGAAAATAAGATATAGTTTTGATAAGTAGTTCTTGAACACTGATACAAAAAACAAAGGCAAAGATTTTGTTTCTCTCAAAATGCATAGAAGTCAAAAGTAAAACAGAGAAAAATAAATAAATAAACACTTAAAAGCTAAAGTACTGCAGTGTGATTTGAAATCTTTTCAAGTCTAATGTTATAAATTATGCAAATTTTGTATGATTAACAAAGAATTCAAGAAAGAGAGAAATAATTTGAAGAAAAAAAAAATGAAGAAAAGATTAAATTATTTTACAAAATAAAATTCAAGTGTTTTAAAAAAAGAAAAATATGGGGGAATTATTCCAAGCTATTAAACAGCAGAAAGATAAAAGAAAAAAAAATCAAGATATAATGTATATTGACAAGTAGTGTTATTAACATGAATGGATTGAAATAAAAAAGACCTTGTACACAGTGAACCCCCAATAAACAAAAAAGAAAAATTAACTCCCATGGTTAACTGTTTTTTTTGTTTTTTTTTTGCTAGGAGAAGGAAAATACAAAAACGAAAAGGTACTTACAATCCTAAAATTCTGAATGGTGCATATAAAATGAGGTTGGTCTGCTCTGCAACTATCAACATATACACAATCTGAAAAAGAAGAAACAAACCCATTAAATAACGCTCATCAATTTGCTTTCATTGCAAATAAATTTTGTTGGTTTCAGCTGTGGATTCAGAGCAACACACTGACATGTTGCATTTGCTCCAAGCTGTTTATTTGCACATAGCCAGCAAAAGAAAAACAAACAAGCAAAAAAGAATAGAAGCTACTTTCAAATGTCTGTCTCACCCTTATAAACCCAAGAAAAATCATACAGGATAGATAGAAACCCTATTAGAAGAGATGTATGTGAGAATAGAAAACAATATTCAAGTAAAGAAGATCTCTGGGAAGTAATAAAAGCCATTGCAAGTAATGTTAAAATAGTTGAAAACTAACTAAATCAATGATGAAAAGAGTGATGAACATTATAGAATGTCAAAGAACCTGTAAAGAAATAAAATAATTTATTCAGGTGTATGAAATATTGTGAAGAGATGACACTGGATAGAATAAGGTCATACAGTTTTAAGCGCAATATCATACATACTTATCTCCCTTCATTGACTAAAGAGAGAAAAACAGATTTTGAAATAATTCATATAAAAAAAAAAAAGCACATTTTGTGCTTAACATGCATTAACATTTATAGGATGCAAATATTTAACATTAGTTATTACCAATAAAAAATTAATGGATATATTTAAATAGTGACAAGTTTTTAATTTTTAAAATGTTTTTATTAAAATTTTTTTTAAATTTCTATTAATATGATAACATGACATCTGTTTGCTTAAAGTGACCCTAATCATGACTTTCACAACTATAAATCATTTTCTCACTACTCATTCAGAAATGAAATCAGGTTGACAATAATTACTTGACAAAGGGCAAGTCTATTGTTATAGACAGAAAAATAAACAGAAAATGTCATACATTCATTACTATATACTAGAAATGATGCCCAACATTGTGCAGGTTAAGACCTTTTTTTTTTTTTTTTTTTTTTGTTCATTTCTTTGTAACATGGTATCAGCAAAATTGTTATAATTAAAGCAGATAGGTTTAAATGTTTTGGTAGTTGTTTATTTTATATACAGTATAATCTATATTTGTTAGATTTTAAAAATATACTATCAAAAGATGTCTATATTGCTTACTTCCCTTTACTTCCAAGTTGTTATTTAACTGCTAAGATATTTACTACTTTCTGGGCAGAAAATGGCTTACTTGAATAATTAAGCAATTTAATTATAAATGGCAATGGTGAAATTAGCTCTTTCCTTATAAGGAAACTTTTAGCATTCATTGATCAAACAATTAGCATTACTATATTTATAAAATCTTTCTCTTAAAACATTTTTTCAGGAAAATAGGTGTCTCAAGTCCACTGTTATAGCAAAAGATGTTTCCTTCCTAACCTTTTGTTTAATGTAGTGTGAAAATTCAACATCTTGATTATGTTATTGTTTTTCCTTTGAGTTATATGTGTTACCAATTATAGTTGTTGCTGCTGTTGGAAGTTTTCAGGTGATGTGGTTTCTGTTATTTGGTAAAGTTCTTTGTGATTCTGTAGCACCAGTCTATGAGATCCACAGGATTCATTTGCTCAAGTGATTTTTAATCACCGATCTGAGAAAATAATTGTATATAGCTAATAGTTTAGATATTTCTGAATGAGTTGGGTGCCATGCATGACATCCGTATAAGAGTCTAGATCTGACAAGTCTTGGGTTAATGTTTTGGTTTTGTAGTATCTTAGAGGTTTGAACAAAATTACTTCTAGTTCAACCTATTCTGTGTTCAATTTCCTCATCTCGTATCAATCATTTACTTATAAAGATCACACACACACACAAAAAATGAAAATAAATAAAGCATTTTCTTAAAATTTGATTTTTAAAACTGAATATGCAAATTAGTTTTCTCCATTAAACAAGTTAAGCAAGATATAAAGTATATAATAATAGTTATAAAGGATAAAAATGCATTTCTTATAAAATCCTTATTAATAAGCTGGAACTCCTGGGAGCCATTCACCCAAGCAATACTTTTCCCTCAGGAGGAGACTAGAGTTATTCCCTAGTGTCTGAGATGTCCCCAAAGGAAGTGGACATACATGCAAGCTTTGTGAGCTAAACAAACTGATTTAATATAGCCAGTCTGATACAAATAATAAAGAATTCCTTACAGAACAAAACTTCCAAGACAATGTAGAAAGGTTCAAGAATGTCTTCTACCTTCATTTTACACTTTGGGAATCGAATACTTTACTTTTCAAAATTTTTTATACAATATATTGAAACATGTATTGCATTTAAAGTTTTTTCATCTTAGCAAAACCATAGGTGCTTTACTATAAGTTAATAAAAAGTTAATCTAGCAGGCCACTACTGTAGTGACTCCCCACCCAGACACACACCTGTGATCTTGTGCAAGACTACATTTACTTTAGGATATAAGTATGTGGGAGAAAATATTAATGGAGAGGTTCAAATCCAAAACAATAAAATATCTGGGGGTCATAATTCTAAGGGTCATAAATGAGTTTTGCAAGTCTAAAGTCAAAAATGCTGTGGGCATAAATCAAAAAGGGATAAAAAAAATCTGTATCCAAAACTGGCAATGCACAACTATTTTCTTCACTCATGAAGAACTAAGACTCATAGTCATCCAAAGTAGCATTCTTTTATTGGGATAAAAAAGGTTGTGATTGGTCAAGAATGGTAGGGAAACATAAATAATTAGCATATTTCAAAGTCTACACTGAAAATCAGTAAAAAAAAAATTGGCTTGACTTTAGTCAGGCCAATTTTTTTTACTGATTTTCTTTTTCAACAGATTTCACAGAAAACTCATATTCCTTTTTGAGGTAAAACTTTGTTTTCTCTTTCATCGCCACAAGTAATATATAAGAATAATACCTTATAACATTTTTTTTTAAATCACCCCCAAGCAAGGCAGTACAGCCACTGGTATGCAAGGGGTTACAGGGTGTGGAGAAATTAGGAACAGAAACATTAGTAATGAAGAGAAAGAGCAATCAGGAGGACAGTAGATAGCAATTGACATTGCACTTAAATTTTTGAAGAATAAAGTTGGTTGGAAAGCAATGGGTCAGGAGAGAGTTCCACAAGCGAGAAGTGTGAGATAAGAAACTATTAGCATAGAAGTTAGGGCTAGATCTAGCCAGCTCAACTGTAAATTGACGAGATCTTGCTGCCAGTCTAATATTGAACTTAAAATTCATACAGTCTAGGTACCATAGAGAAGATCTCACTCAAGCAATTACCATGAAAGTATTTATAAAAAAGGTACAGAGAAGCAACCTTACGGCAGTGGGCAAGTGAGCCTGCAGATCAGCTGCAAGATATTGTTGATTCTTCTTTGGATCTTATCAAGAATATGTACTTAAAAAATATAATTTGACAGTCATACTGAATATTAATAAATTATATTAAATTAAGTGAAATAATGTTCCAGATTTTCAACAGTAAGAAAAGCAAAAACCTTAGTTTCAAATGAATTAAATTGTTTTATTATAAATTGTATGATCTGAGAGGAATACTTGTCATATCATATTGTAAACATTGGTCTCTATAAAATCAAGAGATATTTATTTGTGAAAAAAGGAATAAGAGTAAGTCAGGAGAGAAATGAAAGCTGCTATCTTTATTTATAAAATGTCTATTTATATTTATCAAAGAATGATACAATTGCCTTTTTTTTTGGTTTTTACCTGTTCTAAAATTTAAGCTTGTTTTTTCCAGCATAGATAAATGCAAAGAAGCACGTATGCAAATGAGACCTCAAAATGATCAGGCACCAATCCAAGATTCTAGCCACTAAACCGCTTATTTAGAGATGAGTTTGTCTCACATTATGGCATGTTTACTTTCTGTGGTATTTATAGCAAAATTTCTTCAAAGGCTTTAAATATCCATTAGAAAAAATAGAAACATTGCTTTCTGAAATAGAAACAAAAAATGGCCTTAAGAGGACAAAGAGATTGAGAGACAATGAAGAAAGGTTCTCTAAGAACAACACTGTTTATCTACACAACCCAAACAAATAAAAAGAGAAATCAGATGTCAGATGTTTATACAAAGAGTAACCTTATGTCTGTTGGGCAGGTTTCTTATCAGTCAGTCATTGCCATGATTTAATCAACAGTCACTACATTCCCACTCTTCTCATTTTGTTATTTGATGACACAAGCATACACATCATTTAACATAGAGAAGCAATTTAGAGTTGTTTCTGTAATCAATAATTAGTCAAAAGACCAAAAAATAGCAGCTGCTCAGTTATTCTTGTAAAGGAATGCCAACACTTCTTGTTCACTCCATCTCCTCTTCTGGTGATTGGCCAGGTGTTAAGTTCTATGACTCCTACACTCCTTTTTATATTGGCTCAGTTGGCAGAGTATCAGACAGAAGATTAGCAAGTTAGTGTTCAGTCCTTTAGAAGAGTGAGCAAAAGAAATGATGTTGCTTCTATTTATGTTACTCAGATGTTGCAGATTCTCCAAAACCTATTATGCAATACACTTCCTTGGGGATAATAATCAGTAAGTTACTAAAAGAGGAAATAGAAAAGAGGAAACAGTATTTTTGTCAAATTATCCATCAATTGGAACTCAGTTAAGGTTCCGATTCTCAGACATTTATTTGTACATTTTTTTTAAGAAACATGCAGTTGGAAAAAACATTTACTGAATAACAAAATAAGACATAAAAAAAGAAAGGATGTTAGTTTTTAATTTTTATGTTTCAGTTGATAATGCAGCAAAGTTCATTAGGTTTAAGTGATAATCTACCAACAATATGGAAAGAATTGTCTCTGTAAGTTTCTTTTCTTTTGGACTACTGCTTATGGCCATATCACATTAAACACCAGTTCTCATACGATCACCAAAGTTAAGCAACATTCAGTCTGGTCAGTACTTAGATGAGTGACTGCTTGGGAATACCAGGTGCTGTAATCTTGGATGTAATAGATAATGGCTCGGAATTGTTCCTGTTGGGTTTGTTATATTCACTTATGCACAAATAACATTGAGAAGGGGGGTAGAAATCCAACTTTTCTGCCCCCCCCACATATATGATAAAATTACTAAAACTTGTACAACTAATATAAAAAAAAAAATCTAAAAAATATTTTCTAGCTTTAAGTAACCTTCAAATGGTTGATAAGCAGTAGAAAAAAAATTTTTAAATTATTTTTACTACTACTACTACTAATAATAATAATAATCATTATCTGTTATTAATAACAACCAGAACTATGTCTAGAGACACTAACATATAACAATCATGGTTGGTATGAAAATCAGACTATCAGAAGATAATGATTATAATCATCTGATGATCATAGTTGGCCTAAGAATAATGGTTACAGATCAGTGTCATTAGACAGATTCCTGGTTGTTGTTGTTGTTGTTGTTGTTGTTATTATGCCTGTGTCTTGGTTTGGTTTCCCATTTCAGGTTTCTTTATACTGTAGACACTGAGCATTCCTGATTTTTGTTAAGGTAGGTCCTTGTTTCTTTTTCAGGCTTTATATATGTATATGTTTTTGCATTTCCTCTTTACCTTTTTGTTGGTTTATTCTGATTACTCTGATATTAAAAGTATTTGAAACTACAGACAGACAGAAAAGCTATTTACTTTGATAACTAAAAAATAAAATCTAATTTCTTGATCTTTATTTTTCGGTACAGCCACAAGTCCTAATCAGCAATTGCCATCTTAACTAAGAAAAGGAAGTTTTGGTTGAAAGAGAATGAAGAAAAGTCAATTATTGGTTAATGAAATTTTTTAACCAATGATTCTACAGCAAAAGTTGAACTGTCCTGAACAAATGAAATAAACAACACTGAGGAAAACAAAATAGGGACAAAGTTTAAGATACATACCCTTAAAAAAGAAAAAAAAAAGAAGTGTGCTAAAAGGACATTTTTTCTCTCGGCACCAGTATTACTGTAAACTCTCTCTGCAATTTTTATTGTTTTAAAAACCTATTTTTAGAATTTTTATAAAACTGAAATATTTGAAATGGGATTTGAACATTTTCTCGAGAATTAACAACAAAAGAATTAAACACTATTTATTTTATTAGACTGTTTATTTACAAGAATAGTTTTATATTTACAAATTTATAAAAATATGTGAGCCAACAACATTTATTATTTACCATATTATAAAGAAATAAATATGAAAACAACATTTTTAATTCATAAATATATTAGAATGTAAATAAAAAATTTAAGAAACACATAACTATGAGTAACTAATAATAAATTTAAAGAAAAAGAAAAAAGTGCATTTTCCAGGCATTTCTTTTATTTGCTCTCACCATATGAATTCCCTAAAATAGGTTGTGAGTATCTAGATTTATACTTTTTTTTTCTCAATTGATTACAAAAATGTTAAACACTATTTACAAGAATAGTGTTCAATACCTTTGTTGTCAATTCTTGAGTAAAAGAGAATCCATAAATCCAGTTTCATGTTTGAGTTTTATTGAAATTCTAAAAATAACATTTAAAATAAAAAAATGCAGAGGGAGTATACATTAATAATGGTGTCAAGAGAAGAAAATGTCCTTTTGACATGCATTTTTTTTGTGGATACTTATGTTAAACTTTACCAAAACATGGTATTATCCTTCTCCAATACTAAGTGAAGGTAATGACCATACATTGACTTAAAACAAAAAGCCTTTCATGTAAAATGAACAAAATCTGTTAGTACAAAATATTTATCAGCACTGTTTACAAAGATAGTTACATCATAAGTAGGATTTATAAAACTAACAAGATAAACTATCATTCATTCTAATCACTACCTATCATGATACAGCAAATGCTGGTTGTAGAGAGAAAAAAATGAAAATAATTCAAATTGTATTATAGTGTTAATTGCATTTGCAGCTAGTAACTGACTGGTTGCATTCAATGCCTCAAAAACCAAACTAGTTACATTCCATCATCTCTGATCAGACCCCAAACTACCGCCTGTCATAATGAATGGATGTCCTCTCAAAGGAGGCTCTGTGTCTTGAGAGAATATAGGGCCTTAAACTCATCTCAGACCTCAAGTGGAACTCGTACATACAATCCATCGCTAAAGATGGAAGAAAAATAATCGATTCCCTGTATCGCTCCAGGAAGTACCCGACTCCTTGTGCTATCCTTTACCTTTACAAGAGCAAGATTAGTACTAAATGGAGTACTTTCAGGTCTTGATAGAGTTCAAAAAATATCTCTGCATCCTTGTGGGTGACAAATTATTTTCACCCTGCAACCCCTCTCTCACAGATGGGATGTGGCAAGTCTTTACATTGCTCTATTTCTATTTTCATGAAAAGTGCTCAGGCAAACTACATTCGTTGGTTCTGCCAGTTCTAAGCTTCATGGCTAAGACCTGCCATGCTACTCGCATTGTAGTGAACCATCCTCATTCCCTCTGTATTCCATTTATGAGAAGTAAGTTCCACTCAAACAGTTTCTTCCCATGAACCGTTGCTTTATGGAATCAACTCCCAAGAGGATGTTTCCCTAATCAGTACAATCTCTACTTGTTCAAGTCTAGGGTTAACCGTTATCTTCCTCTCCTATCTGCATAAACTCCCTCTTACTCTGTAACCATCTAACTTGAATGGACCCCAAACCTTGTACAGGGTGAACCTTACTGTAAAAACATGTTTTCAGTTTTATCTATTGTTGCCCACCATGTAACTATGCATTCATATATGTAAATGTATATGAATATACCTGTGTAGTGCATGTGTGACTTATATGTGCTTGTGCCATTTAATGTACACATACACACACACAGTTTGATTGAGTTGGAAATAAGACATTGGAATAATACATTTTATTCTGCTCAGTCTGGGCAACTGGGTTAAGCAATAAAAGCATAAAGTTGGAGATAAAAAAAAAACATTAATTTTTTTAAACCTTAAAAAAACTTTTCTTAAATTATTCAGTAATAAATAGAATTCATTTTTAAAGCTTCTTTAATTTTGTAAAAATAATTTTAGGTCTGTAATTAAAAAAAAAAAAAAAGAAAAAAAAAGGGGATTAATCTAAAATTTAGTTTATTTAAATGAAGGAATGGTATGAAAACAAACACACAGCAATTTATCTAAAATGAGTTAAAACAATTTCTTTCTATATCCAAATTTTTGCTTCAAGTATAAACCTGACAAAGTGTGTTTTTAATATCTTTCATTTCTTATTTTTTTCTTCAGATTGTCATGTGTTGTTGTAAATAGCCATGAGCTGATTGCAACAAAATATGAATAATGTCAAAGTTTCACGCTCGTCAAACACTCCAAATGTTCTTCTCTCAGCCATATCCTTGAAATTATTTGTAAAATAACGAGAAAAGATGGCACATTACACAGCTAAAATATGAATGTAAATTTGTTATAATTTGAATGAATTGGCATCAAATCAATTTCAAGATTTTAAATGATATTCTTAGAATTGGAATTTTTCTAGCACATTTCCACAAAAACAAATAAGGGAGGAGAATTTTTTCCTAAAAAACTAATATGGAGGTATTATTAATATATATTTATAAATAATTATTACAGTTTTATTTGTTTTAGGTGAACTATGTCTCAAAAATATTTTTTTGTTATGAATCTGTTAAATTAATTTTTAACAAATTTTATTTTTTTCATTGATTAATTCTTAAATTAAAGCTAATTAAAATAATAAACAAAAAGAAAAAGAACTGTTGCCACTCCTTGGCACCACAATAAAGTATCTTTGATGGCTAAGTGCCAATTTAAAAAACCACAACTTTGCAAGATACTAAAGAGCGGAAGATAAAATAACTATGTCCCATTACCTTTCAGAAACTAAATTGGAAAACCTTTCATTGTCAACTTTATCTTAAACGCAAATAGGAAAATTAACTTGAAAACAAACAGGAAAACAGAGACTTAACAATAGTGGAATGTTCTTGTACAGGAATTTTTAAAAATTCCCATGGCATTTCCTATTTGTAGACCTTTGTTTCTATATGTATACAATTCAGTTTTTTTGTACATTTTTTAGGTTGATTTGATCATATTAATGTCTGCATTGGAAGTTGACATATTTTAAATGAATTTCAACAATTGAGCTAAAGTTAAACAAATATAACTTTACAAAGAAAAAATAAACAATAGTATAATTAGCTAGTAAAATTAAAATGTACACAAGATCATGATTAAATGATACAAAGAAAGTGATTTTCATAGTAAAGAATTGTCTACTCATTCTTTAGTCTCCATTTAAGCATACAGGTCAAATTAACCAGCACAGTCTGATCAAAAAGTACTGGAACTAGTGCTATAAAAGAAAAACTACAACACATATCACTTCAGTATTTAATCTCCTTCAATTGATGGAAGCATTCTTGGAGCTCTTTTTTTTTTTTTTTTTTTTTGGATAGCGGGCAGGTGACTCATCACATTCTCTTGGATTTCTTTGATCTCTTGAAATCTTGTTCCTTTCAAGTGGGATTTGATTTAATTTTGAAAGATGAAAAAGATGCAAGGGGTGAGATCTAGGAAACTTGGTGGTTATTGAACCTGGTGAATGTTGTAAACCATGGTCATTGATAGAACTTCTGTGGTGTGGTGAAACAACCACACTCTACACACGTTCCATCCAAGCACTGCTATAAACAATGGAAGTGAGTGAGAATGTTATAACTTAGTGTGTATGTGAGACAGAGGTCAAGGTCAATCGGTGCCAAGCGGCTTCACTCTGCATACCTTAACTCCATTACCACAGTAACAGACCCAATATGTTTTGATCAAATACTGTATAGTGATCTTATAACTGTTTAACTCATCCAGGGCACCTCAACATGAGGTTATAGTTAATGAGCTAGACTGATTGACCACAATAGTAAATTGGATCCTCACTGGGTGCACACCATACTTGTGGCCTTGTACCAATTTCAGCAAATAACTATTTAATCCATTCAATATTGTGTATCCTTGCTCATACTGAGTAAAATAAGAAAAGAGAAAATGAAATATTAAGAACTCTTTCAATAAACAAAATTTGTATAATATAAATTTGCTTGCTCAAGTAAAAAGCAAGCAAGTTTATGTCATTAGATGAAATCCACCACAAAGGTTATTTTAAATGAGCAAAGAATAAAACAGAAAAAAAAGGAAGAAACAATTTTTAAAATGTTAAAAAATAAATTAGCCTTTAAACAGTTTGCTTGTAGTTTTCATCTAGGTGCAAATCCCTGCTACTGTTAATAAAACTATGGTCAGGTGTAGTAAGAAAAGAAGGGAGGAGGAGAGAGAAAGAAAGAACAAAAGAGCTTGTAGATGTGGTTGGTTGTAATCAACATCTCAAAAAAAAAAAAAAAAAAAAAAAAGATAAAAGAAAGAAACAAGGCTTCTAATATTACAAGATAACTTGCAGATGAGAGAATAACATTCAGTGCGGCATATGTGAGGCATATGATGAGGCATCTTTAAGCACTTGGGGTTGCTAAGCACAGCAGAAATTGCCCAAGAATCAGCTTTAATTTATGGTAATTCTTGGGGAAAGAATGCTTTAATAGACAAGAGAGGAACTGATAATCACAGACTATTCGTCTCCAGAAGGAGAGAAAAGTATGTATCAAAACCATTTATGTAAGCACAAATCTAGATATTGATTCCAATATGGGTTTGTGTATTTTACAAGTCCACAAATGTCATTACAATAACAAAACATACACTTGACCATTGTCAGGCTCATATGCCATACATAGGAAAGTAAATATATTGAGACATTTGGAAAAGTAAATTACAATTCATTCATTTTTTTTCTTTTTTAAATTCAAATTATGCATGTACGAATATCGTTGTACAATATACCACAGGTCAAATGGTCCTTGTGGATTAACTAAGAAATAGAACCAGTTATTGTAAATCTTTTTTTGAAGGTTATTTTCAAATGAGAATTGTGTGTAAGATCTGTTTTCTTTTTATTAGGTGTGTGCAGAAGTTCCCAGCACCCTCTCATGAAAACCAGAGACTAAATGCACAGTTCCTTATCAAGTTGAGCAAGACAGTAGCAGAAATGAAGATGATAATTGATGAAGACTATGGTGATGTTTTGGATGGAAGCAGTACACGTCACAAATAATTTGCAAAGTTCCAGAAATGTGACTGTAACTTGGGGTACAAACCACACAACAGTAGACCACAAGAATTTGGAAGCGATGACTTGTAAACTTTTTTGTATGATTATACCATTGAATCAATACTGGAATTGGCTGAACAAAAATCTTGGTGTTGATCACAACAATTGTAAAACTGGAGAAGATTCAAAAAGCAGGAAAATTGGTTCTACATGAATAATCAAAGTGCGACATTGGACAGCATCTTGCCATTTACATTTTGATTCTTGCTCAATATGAAAAAAAAAAAAATCTTTTTGTTGAAAGATTGTTACTGGAGAATGTAAAATGGGTTCACAACAATAATCTAAAACATCAAAAATTATAAATGTATTCAAAAGAGCCACAGCATCAACAGTAAAACCTTTTTTTATTGCTCTGATATGACAAACTGTATTATAAATTGATGAAGCCTGGTGAAATTATTACTGCAGTGTTATAGCCATTGTCTTTGAATGGCAAAGAGGCTATTTCCAGGACAGAGGAACTGGAAAGACATATTGCCACATGACAACATTTGTCAAGAGGTTATTGATTGAAAAACAACAATGAAGTTGGGATGGGAAATTCTTCCTTACATACCATATTAACCAGACTTGGTGCCATGAGATTATCATTTATTTTGATTGTTACAGCATTCTTTATCTGGTCAAAAATTTAAAGACATTTTTGAGATTCAAAATTTCATTGACAACTGTATAAGTTAGGATCATCTTATCAAGAATGCAAAATCTATTGGAATATTAGTGTAAGGTCATAGAAAAATCAAGAAAAATATTTCAATGATTAAAATTGTATAAGTTAATTAATTATAAAAATATGGCAATTTAAATGCCTTAAAAGCTTTGAAAGAAAAGAAAAATATTCTCTTTCTGTAAACAAGTTACAGACCAAATGAAAAACTCAAATTTTAACTTTAACTTCAATACACACCAAAAGTAAATCAATTTTCCATATTAAATGTATGCACACACACACACAGACAGATAGATAGATAGATAGATAGATAGACAGACAGATAGATAGATGATTTTAATCAAATCAAAAATATTAAAATAGTAATGTCTTAAAAGCTCAAATATATATATGCATTTATTGTCTAAAAAGCATTTTTGTTATACAATACATATATTTTTTTTGTAATTACCTTCCTTGGCAATGCACTTAATTTACTGGTGAATATTATCACAAACATTATAGAGTGAAACTTTCAGATCATAATTCAGCAAATAATTTCATATCAGACTATGGAATTATTGATCTACTCTCATATTTTACATAAACAAAGATATCTTGTCAGGTAAGAAACACTGACATATTTTTAAATCAATGTAAACTTTATCAAGTATTTTTCAAAAATATTTTTAAATGATTTTTTTTCCCCCACTGGCAGAAAAAACATTAAACCCAACACTTTGAAAGTATTTCAAATCTTCTAAGTAATATCTGACAAGAAAATGATAGCTTTATTTGTAGAGAACAAATATAGATGTGTATCAACAGAGATTATGTTTCTTGTATTATTAAATGTACAGCTGTGTTACATTATACAATCAGGGTAGTTTTAACTCACTGGCTCCAAATTAGATGCATCATTCTATAGAAACAAGTTCTTTTCCATCACACACACACACACACACACACACACAATCTCTCTGGAGGCAATTTACATATTTTTCCATTATTCCACTTTTTAGCCATTGCACTTAACATCCAACCAATGGCTGTTATGCAATATCCACTTGCCAAAATAACACACAAGAGAATTAAGGACATAAAAAAGCAATAGGGAGAGAGAATGAGAAAAAAAAGGGAAGGAGAGAAGGCAAAAGTAGGCAAAAACCATCAACAAACAGGAAAGACCAAAAGAAAAGTGAGAGATGAGAAGAATGAAAAAAAAAAAAAAAAAGGAAAATAAATATGAAAGTTAAAAGAGAAAAAAAAAATGGTACTGAGCAAGAAGTTAAGAGTGATCAGAAAAAAAAAAAGAAACAGAGAGAGAGAGAGAGAGGAAGCAAAAGGGAGAATGACAGGAAGAGTACAGAAAAAGTCAAATAGATGGTTAATAGTTTTGCTTAAAGCATCATATTTTGAAATGAATAAAACTGTTTATCTTGTCCATAATCATTATCACTCGGACAGGAACAAAGTATAACTAATACCTACACAAGTGTGATTGTGTGTTTATACACTCTAGGCAAGTTTATAATAAAGATAAAATGTCTTCCAACTAAAATGAATAAAAAAGAACTCTTTTGTTCCATTCCCGCTTTCAGTCTCATTTTTCTTTTGCTCTCTTTCCCCCACTTTTTTCTTTTGATCTTTATTTATTTCTACATCATCAGAAATATTCTCCATTTTCTTTATTAGGAAAAGAATCTTGGAGGCTGACAAAAAGTCAGTAATGTCCATATGTAAATGCATCTGTGTATCAACACTGGCAGTAGCTGAAGCATGGTCATGAAAACCCACATGTCTAATTTCATGGCAATCAACGCCATAGGTGTGGTTCAATTCTGAGAAGAGATTTAGTTAGGCCCAAATTATGAACTAAAAACTCACCATTGAGAAAAAAAAAAAAAACAAAACAACAAAAAACCTGTATGTTGTAAAAGCACACACACTTTTTTTTTTTTGTTTCTCCTTCGTGTCCTTCCTTTCCTTGCGTTGGTTCATTTCTCTTTCTTCCTCAAACTTTTACACGACATCCGTTTGTCTGCCGCCGTTTTGTGTGGTGACAACTTGATTTCAAATGATTTACAGTGAATATCTATTTGTTTCTTTTGACGGCATTGATATGTTCTTTGTAGTGACAGCTAATACAGCCTCTTCTCAACACGCCTGCCAATCTGTGGGGCTAGTATGCCTCACAGCTCTGCAATGAAAAGCAACTTTCTTTTCTTTCTCATGTTTTTTTTTAATTTTCCTCTGTGTACAACACGGTAACTGTCTCTACAAGCTTGGCCAGTTTATCTATTTTCTTCTATGTGGTGCGTGTAGCTGGTGGCTCTGATTAGATATTTAGTGTGTACTTATGGACAGGTCCGGATCATCACTCGACAGTAATGAGTGGCCAACAGTGCCACCCAAATGAAATGGGTGGGTAGGAAAGAATGAGAAGCTGGGTTTTCAGAAGCGAATCACAAAGTATTCAGTCAAATAATTACCGTGTCTAAGAAGACGATTCCATCAAAGACTGATTGCTTGAATGTGATGCAAAGAACACCATAACTCCTTTTCTTAAGAATGCCCCAATTCCACATTTTGTTCTTCATTTCAATTCCTTCTTTCACAAAGTCAGTTAGTCACAAGACATTATAGACACACAGAGTAATACAACATATAGTATAAAAATCAATGAATTGGCAAATAAAATCTTAATCCCATTATAAATAAAAATCCTATTCATCTGAATTTGGGGAGAATACATGCAGTGACTTTTAGAATTGTCACAGAAAAAAATCAGATAAAATAAAACAGTTTCAAACCTACATGATTTTGAAATTATTTATTTTAATGTCACTTTGTTAAATAATTATGAAAACTTTCCAATTTTGTTGATTGTCAGATTTTCAAAATCTAAATTAATGATTAGATATTCAACCAGAGATAACACTATTCAAGAGTTTTCTAAAATGAAGATTTAAGATTTTAATTTCTACTGAATATGTTGTCAATATTAAAAGTCAGGTTAATGATAGAAAGTATCAATTACAGTGATTTACAGGTGTACAGGCCTACAATACAGCAGGCAAAACCTTTGGCTTAAAATTATCTTCTAATATAATGAGATTAAGAACAGAAGATGATTATCCTGTAATTTTATTTAAAAGCACAGACTTAATTTTTGGTAGTAATTTCTATCTGTGCATTCATTTGATATTTTATATTGAAAAGCATAACACTATAATAATCTGTAAAAAGGTCTTAATAATAATATGCCAATGTTCAAAATTCTATTGTAAATGTTGTTGATCTATTTGTAGACATGTTATGCCAGACTCAATACATCTCAATGAGAAAAGCCACAATTTTATTTTTTGCTGACACGGTGAGAGCATTCGAATAGTGAAATTCAATTTATCAATGACTGCCATGTTTATTTATGTTCCTTTGTACCTTTCAAAATTTCAGAGAAGCAAACAGTAATGACAGAAAATAAAGATAAAAATGCCAACCAACCTAATCTTAGGTCAAAAAAAAAAAGTGGAAAGAAAGATGTAGTTGTGAACAAATGAAGAACAAAGAAAGAATGAAATTAAGATGAGAAATACTGTGTGTAATGATCAGAAGGATTTCTCTCTTAATGGACATTAAAAGAGGCAGCACAAATAACGACATGCCTGGTTAATCATTTGATATGAGGGACTTTTTAAATAGAAAGACAGAAAAGAGAAAACAAAGGCACCAAGAATTCATGGCTTGTCCAACAAAAATAGCTTTGGCACTTTGTAAACTCTTCTCACATGATCAAATTCTTTTTCTTTAGAAAAGGGGATGTTGTGTGCATACATACATATGTCAGCCATATAAGTGCAAAATATTGCAAATAAAATTGCTTATAAAGTAAAACAAAAAAATAGGTGCAGACATGTCCAGATATCTCCAAAATACTAAAAATGAAAGTAAACAAATTTTTTATCTTATTGAATAGTAGATTGATAAATTCTAAATTTTTAGTAGATGATATTTTTACAGCCAAATCTCTAGACTTTAGACACAAACAATAAAAGATGATATGCAACATATTTGAAATAGACTTTTTTTTTAACTTCCGTGCTAAAAAGATTTAGAGCTTAAATGAATTCCAATTAAATTTTTATGCTATGAATTTATGTACATTTGAACATTTTAAAATCTAAAATATAGCAGGCCATTTTTACAAAATATTTATAGGATGATAATTATAATATCTGGAAATTCAGATTGGAAGATGACCTGCAATGATCAAAATAAAAAAATAATTATCATCATTTTATAGTTAGGAAAAATACAGACTTTATATATAATTAATAACACAAGTTAAAAAAAAAGAAAAGAAGGAGAATTTATGTTGCAGTGTTTGTAACGAGTTCAAACAACTTTAATTTTCCTTATATTTTTCAAATTACAAAAGTGAAACCTTTTCTATTTTGTAATTAAACAATGTTAATGCGTATTACACAAAGTCAATGATTATCTCACGACATTATTTCAACTACAAGACAGGCTAACCTTGCTAGTTAAAGATAAATGCCAATCAACTCACATTAATATTATGTAAAGTTCAGATCATTGTCCAGCAAAGTCAAGAATACCCAAACCTGGCCTTGTTTTTTAAGGGATTTTTTGTGTTTACATATATATATATAACATACATAAAAGGAGGAATGCTGAAAAAAGAAAGAAGGAATCTCTCCTTATTCTGAAGTATGATCAGATTTTGGAAGTGGGTTGAGTTGATGTATTACCTCCTTATTAGCTTAAGTGTGAGCAAAGAAATATTTATATACATTTTGTATTATTATATTTGTAGTTTCTTTGATCCTATGTGAATTGTGATGTGTTTATCAACCTGTAGTTGTAGAAGTTTTTTTTTTTTTTTTTTTACAGAATTTCAATTTGTGTCGTTTTTATGTTGCTGTCAAAATGGAAGTGTATCAGTTCATTCCAAATATATAGTTTCTAAATTTCTCTGACAACTTTATCAAATCTCTGACTACAAATTCACCACAAAGCAAAAGAAATTTCTTTACCTCAGACTGAACTGCCATTTGCAATCCCAACTTGACATCAGTATAAAAAAAAAAGACAGAAATTGAAATTTTATACAAAGATGTTCTACAACTACAGGCTGATAAACACATCACAACACACTTGGGATTACAAACCCTGCTTAAGGCTAAAAGCACAAAAAGTGACCCATTCTTAGCCAAATCATGAAGACAAGCTTACAAAGAATTCAGAAAAAAATAAAGATATTGTTAATTCAGAAAAGTGATAAATCTTAACATTTTTATTATAAGAAAGTTTATGAATTCCTTTGATCTTTGGAAGACTGCATTTCCAAGTAATAATTTCCATCAAAATATTAATTTCTTATATTGGTCACATAACTATCATACACTCTGTAGCTTAATTTGACAATTTTCAAAATTCACATGCATATTGATCAATATGTGACAAACAAAATATGACTATTAACATCTATATATAAAATGCGAATGTCAGTGTGTCACACTTTTTCAACTTTACATCTAGAGGCCATAGCCCAACATATACCATTTTGGAATCAGGCCGACTCCATGAGCAAATTAAAATACATTCTGGGCTAGATGTGGACCAGCAATCCTGAAATTTTGAATTCCCAAGTTTTCATTACTGCGATTGTTTTTGGATTCCGCAATCTTTCTTCTACTGATAAAAGCAATTAAAGGGACACAACTCTTTAACTTTCAATAACTAATGTTCAAATGAAAAAAATACTGTTCTCAAATTACAGTGTTTGAAAATAAAATTGTCCGTGTTTTCAACTTTACTCCTAGAGGCTGTAGCCCAACATATACCATTTTGGAATCAGGTCAACACCATGAGCAAATTAAAAATATTCCAGGCTGGATCTGGATCCACAATCCAGAAACTTTGGATTCCCAAGTTTTCATTACTGTGATTGTTTTTGGCAATTTTTTAATGTGATTTTTTGTGACAAAATTTTTTGTACGATAACAATTTTTATAACTTGGAAATAAATCTGGGAATAATCAAAATTAATTGTGAAATCCAGCAAAAGTCACCCATGAAATAAAAATTATTTGTATGAAAAGTAAGGACCTACATACATCAAATTATCTTTAAATTAAGTGGTGACAGAAGAATTATCATTAAACTTTTAAAAGATAAGCTTAAATATTAATGCAATACTTAAATGCAGCAATCAGTTTTGAGTTGTAGCTTATTGTTGCTTATCACATCTACTCCTCCCTACCTATTGTGATGAAGGCCCAATCAAGAGCCCTCTGCAGGAGCTAGCTTAAATGCCCCCAGATAGGGCAGCTTTTAAGCCAGTATAAAATATATTAGTATATAATACTATACTGCATTCTCTATAAAGAATGACTCAAAATAAATGAAGCTATCATTATATAAAAGACAACTCATCTTTCATAAGAAAAGAAAACATTTTAAAATATGACTCCTAACAATAAATTTTTTTTTAAATATTTGAAATGTATACCAGTACATATAGATACAAACCATAAATACGTTAAAATCATAATTATAGTGTTCTTAAAAATGCCAAGAAAACTATTTTTTTTCTATAAAGGTGAACACATTTGATAATGACCAGGAGATGCTAGAAAGTATTCAAACAAAATCATTATGAACTTATATTTCTTTATAAATTTGATGCGGATGTCTAACAACTTGTGTGAACTGGAAAAATGTAATAAAAAGTTAAACAAACTTTGTAGATGAATTTTAATAAAATTTCTTTGAATACATATGCATGCATGTATGTATGTATGTATGTTTCATATACTGTAATGTAATCGATCCTGACCTGGCATCTTGAATTCAGTCACTTTCTCACTGGCATGATGTGGCTTACCTCCTGTCTTTTCAATAAATATTTTCATGGCTACTGCTCTGATGAGTTTTCCTCCTTGGTGCTTTGACAGCATGAATTTAATGTGATACTAGATTGGCAACTAGGTCTCATTATTTTACTGTCAAACTAGCTAGATGCAACCATATGTTCTATTTCAATAGTTTTTTTTCTCACACTTCTCGTCTGTGGAACTCCCTTCTGATTTCTTTTTTCTCTACCATCTACAATCTTCAAAAATTTAAATGCAATGCCAATCACAATTTTCTGTCTTCCTGAACACTGTTCTTTTATTGTCCTTTCTCTTTACTTCTCTTCACTAAAGTCTTCTCATTCTCTTTCAATCTCATTGCATCCTAGTGCCATTATTAACTTGCTTAGGGTGAAATGGAAACATGGCTCATGGTATTAGAATAGACTTTGTCCTTCACAGAAACCAGATGCAGGTTTAACTTGAGGGATGACTTTCTAGCCAGGAGTGGAGATCTACCCTCTACCTTTTGTCAGACATTTCCTCAACATGTGATCACCCTAGTTGCACCTGGAGGAAAGAACCTTATGAGAATGTATAAAAACCCACCCCAAAGAGGACAGAGTCTCATACATACCTTGTGAGTATGTATGAGTTCACATTAGAAGACCCTCCAAGCCACACACCTACTAGCCAACAGTCATTGATAAGTGGTAATATTGTGTATGAGAAATGTGTTTTCATTTGTAATGTACAGCATTAAATATGTAACAGAAAATCTATGTACTGAATAAAGTAGAAAAATTCTAATATTACTCATCATAAAAAAGGACAAGTGTACTTCAATTCTTGACTACTAGAAAGTAACTATCAACTTTTTATTGCAAAGAAGTTTTACTAAATTAGTATTTGACCTAAATAAGAGACCAACAATGACATAATGAAAAAATTTACTGAATGTATAATGTCGATTGGAGTTATTATTAATTTAACCCATTAATGTCCGTCATCCCATTTTTGGGACATTGGGTTATAAATAGAAACCTATAATTAATACAAGATATTTAATCAGGTTATAATCAATGCCATATTTTATGGAGGGTATTAATGAATTAAGAATAAATAAAATTAGAATTTAGTGCAAAACTATCTAATTTAAGCCATCAGCAAACAGCCAGAGAACTGAGCCATCATGGATCCACATCAGAAGATACATAATCAAAAAAAAAGAAATCTTGTATAAATGTTGATTACATTGATTCATGAAGTCATTTCTTTTTCAGAAAAATGAGCATATTTCTCATATTTAATAATATAGTAAAACAAAAAAGAAAATCATATATAACTTATTTGAGGTTCTTTCTTACAGGTAAAAAAAGGAAATGCAAGCTGATAGGTCTGAGGTTCTATCCACAATATCAGTTTATTCTCAATTGCTATATATTTTAAAATGAATATTTCACAATTTTTGGAGCACAGTCAAATTTAAAGCAATTCACAATTTCCCTAGAAATACAAATATCAGAAATTCTTTTATCCTCAGAATGCATGCTTTGCCAGCAAAAACCAAATCACCACAGAATTTTTAAGCGTCAGAGTTGGCTCTATGAAATGACAAAAATATTAAAGAAAAATCCTTATTGTAAACAATTTTATGCAAGTCAATACTTTCAAAATAAATTCAGTATTAACCAATAGATGCTGAGAAAATTTTCTCATATATTTATGAATAATATATCATTTGAGTTTCAGCTTATAATATCAATCCTTATTAAAAAAAAAATATTGAAGGTAAGTTGCTTTGGGAGTGTCAGTTTGTATTATGCAAAGAAACTAAATACAATATTAATTTTTAAGAGAAACATATTTAATTAGCACAAAATGCTATAGACTTGAATAAATTATTATTTCATTAACAGACAAGTTTCTCGAGATACTTTAACTTTCAGTCTTTTGATTTTACTAACCTTTCCAGTTTTGACTTTAACATTGTTTGCAAAAGGTTTTATTACCTCCAATTTATTGCATGAATTGTGTTTTCCTTTCTCATACACAGCTTTATTAATGATGGACCATAAGTTTTCTACTGGAATAATAATTAGAGAAGCTGGTAGCCATTCCATTAATTTGGTATCTTTAAAACCAATTTCACAAGGAAGGCAATAAACATCTTTGCAGAAAGTGAAGGAACATTGCTTTGCATAGATATAGTCTTTAGGTTAAAGCTAAAGGTGATGACTTGCACCAATCAAAAAAATGTGTTGTTTTTGTTATAATAATTCTTTGCATTTATCTTGATACAATCACCAACTTTAGAAAGACTGATAATTTTACTGCCTACAATATAAGGTCAAAACATTACTCTGTCGTGTCCCCTGCTGTCTTCTAAGTTGTGTTGCTTGACTATTTCCATAAAGGACCCAACCTGAAGGAAAGCCATTGTCAATTCAATGCAGCTTTCTATAGTCATGACAAACATTTGTGTTGAGAAATCAGTTTTCATGTACTTCTTTGATCAACTTTTTCTTTGTGATGTTTGTTTAAAGAGGGTAGTTTTGTTGCTTTCATGCCTTCAGGCAACATTCTTTATATTCTGTATTTTTCTCTCTTTTTACATTTGCAACATTAGCTTCTCCATCTATTTTTTTTTTGCTGGTCAATCTACTTCTCTGGCTTATTATCAGTTTAATTTTCCTCAGATTTCTTAGAGTCAGGTTTTCTTTTGTTTTTATATTGCCAATGTTTCCAGTTTTCCAGATTGTTCTATCATCTGCTGACATTTTTTTGGGGGAAATTCTCAATGTTCCTATCACTCAATAACTTTGTTTCTCTTTTGATATTATATCTTTCTTATGACAATCTTGATAAACATAAATATCACTAACTTTGTTATTATATATATTTATTTAAAATATGAATAACATTTCAAATTGTGTAGCAAAATCTCACAACATGAAATAAATTATTGTAGATATTTTAATAAGATATATTTTCTGCTGAAATTTACCTTGTATATTTATTATAAATATATTCTGAAAATTTTAACTTTTGTTAAAACCAATTTTATTGCAAAAATATTGAATAATAAAATTAACACTGCATAATTAAAAGTGAGAAATAATATTTTGAATGTAACATTAAATGATCTTGTGTGATAAAGAAATTTTATCTTAACCTTTTTTCTTTATTTTAACAGTGTATTTACACCTAGTGATAAGGAAATGTAATTTTACAACAACTCTAAAATTTCAAATATAATTTTAGTCTTTTTCTCTCGACTTATTCTTTAACTCAAAATATGATTGTTAAAGGGGAACTACAGTAATGACTAATTACCTTACTTGCAATTGTGATATACAGCAAAAGGAAAAAGTAAAATCTAAAGAATGGTTACAACAATGCCACATTGATATTTTATTAATTTAATCTATTTACATGTAACTCATTGAAATAATTAAATATAATATTTCTATTGATATGAAATGATTTGCACTATTCCCATAAAAACATGTTAGATAAAATCTCATTTCAGATTCAAATGCAACAAAAATGTTTAATTCTAATTTTGCAAAGAGAAATATCCCCCTCCAAAAAAACAAAAACAAAAGTTATCTTGATTTTGTTTTTATTAGAGGAAGTATTGTCAACTATTTTAATTTTTACCTTATATTTCTTTTACTGGCAATTCTTACAAAAATAAAATCAACATAATATTACAGCAATTTGTGGACATAAAAAACAGTAATAAATATGGCACCAAACAAGTGAGAAAGAATGAAGAATGAGTTTAAGGATTAGATATGATCTGCTGCCAACCGTAAAGATCTGGAAACTCAGCCAGTAGAAAAGGCAGCATCACATATGCAGGCTTCCTGTGATAAGAGGTTTGCGAGTTCAAACCTTGCCTGGAGCTTATTCTTAATTTATTTATAATCACTATAGACTCTCTGCCAAAAATAGCTGGTTTTACCAAATTACAATGTACATACATACATAGCCATGTTTTTTTTTGTATTGAGACAGGGCTGAGATTAATCTTGCACAAATCATAGTGGGTCCTGCCTGACAGAAGATTTGTCATAATGATTTAAAGCAAGATTTTACAAGGCTGAATATTCATCCTGACGCACAACTCAGACACTCAAAGCAGTCCAAGTACAGAGTGTTTTTAGTGAGACACCATCTCTAGGAAGATTGTCATTCAAGGCTTAAGACCTCATTCTAGTTTATATATATATATATATATATATATATATATATATATATATATATATATATAAATAATGACAAAGGAAACTAAAATTGAAATGAAAGAAAAAATAATGAAAATAATGGTAACCATACATATTAATTCTTTCATTAGTATTGAAAAAAATGAAAAAGAAAAAAACAAAGAAAAATAATTTATATAAAAAAGTAAAACTGATAAATGTTGATTTTTTTTTTTTTTTTCAATTTTACAATCATTATATATTTTTCTGCCAGTCTTTGAAGCCAATCTTATTCAGGCTTTTTAAAAAATAAAGGAAAATGTTGCTGCTGGATCAGATCTATTTAGATCTGTAAGAAAACTTTCTGGTTTCAAAGCTGACAATCTTTCAGGCAAGCAGAATCACAAACAGTAGGGTTGACTCTCTCTCTCTCTCACACACACACACACACACACAAATGCAGAAGCTGCAATTGGTTTCTTTCTAGCAGCAATTAATGCAATTAATTGCATATTTTTTATTCTTCAAAAATATTTTCTTCTTTTTCCTTTTAAACAACATCAAACATGCAGTGTAAGGCAAAAATAAAAAGAAATACTCAAGAAAGTCACCTTCACATAAATATTGAAAAGCTGCTTAAATTCAAACTTTTCACACCAATAATTTGTCTTTTCAGAGAAAACAGAAGAGATGGAGGAACAGAAAAAAAAGAAAAAAAAAAGATAAACCTGAATAAGTCATCAATGTAGAATTTAACTTCCTCAATTTTTTTTTTAAATACATGCAAATTTCCTATTGATTATAATTAAAGAACAGAAAAATAGAAACATCTGAAGAAACAGTGTAGTCAAAGTAAATTTCCTTTTATCAAAATGTCTTCCATTTCTTATTCTGTAGCTAAAAGAATCTTATCAGATTAAAATAGCTTAATATTTGTGGAACAAGGTAATTAATTTTACTTCATTCATTATTTTTCAATATTTATACATTTTGAATACTAAGAAATTCAATTTTGTTACAAATGAAGTTGTTGAGTGATTCTTCATTTAATGTCTGAAGGCAGTTGGATTGATTTATGGCATATATGATCTTTAATCCAACAGCAATTATTTATAGCAGAGAATCTACTTTTTTTTTCTTTTTTTTTTTTAAAGAGTTACAGAAATGATAAACAAAATCTGTTGAATTAGTTTTTGCTATTATTTAGGAACAAAAGTAATGACATTCTTTTCATATAAATACTTAAATATATAAAATAAATTGCTGGTAAATAATATGACTTGATGCTTTTGAAACAAGTCATTATATATGTTCTCAAGTTTATACACATATACTCATTCATGCTGGTAATTAATGGTTTGTTTAGACTAAAATAAAAATCTCTTCAGTGATTTGAATTTTCTCTCAAATTAGGAGACTTATTTTAAAACATTCTAATTTTCATAAAATTAGGAAGATATTCATGGTGTATACAATGCGAAATTCATTATGCAAGTCAATGTTTTCATAAAATTAGTATTAACCAACTAATGATGGTAAAAATTTCAGTATATATTTATATTATGTGCATTTCTGTTTATATCTATTCTAATTAAAAATATTTAACTTATTTTGGGGTATGTTAGGTTTTAGTATTTAAATAAACTAAGTGCAATTAAATCAATAAAATATATGCAAAATAAACATATTTGATTAACACAGTTTATTACCTCCCCTGTTTGAATATTGATTTCTTTCTTCATATACATCTCTTTTAATGGTGATTAACAAGTTTTCTACTGTATTAATATCTGGTGAGGCATTAATTTGGTGTCTTTGAAATCAATTTAGCAGAGTGAGCAATAGCCACTGTGCAAAATGTGAAGGAGCATTAGCTTGAATGAATATATTCTTTAGCTTAAAGCTTCCGGTTGTGGCTGGTACCACTCAAAGAATATCTTGTCCAAATACAATATTTCCCTGCATTTACCTTAGCACTGTAACTGGAATAATATTTAGAGAAGCTGGTAGCCATTCCATTAATTTGGTATCTTCAAAAACAATTTCACAAGGAAGGCAATAGACATCTTTGCAGAATGTGAAGGAATATTGCCTTGTATAGATATAGTCTATAGATTAAAACTAAAGTTGATGACTTGCACCAATCAAAAAGATGATATTGTTATGATAATTCTCTGCATTTATCTTGACAGAATTACCAATTTTGGAAAGACTGATAATTTTTCTGTCTACAGTACAAGGTCAAAACATTATCCCTCCATGTCTCCTACTGTCTTCTAAGTTGTGTTGCGTGACTATTTACATGAACGACCCAACCTTGAGCCAAACCATCAGGTCCATTCAATGTAGTTTTCTATAGTCACCACTAAAAATTACTGTTGAGAAATCAGTTTTCATGGTGGTTTAGTTGCTTTCATATCTTTAGGCAACACTCTTTATATTCTGTATATATATTTGTTTTTCTCTCTCTTTTTAAAATATCAGCTTCTTCAACTGTTTTTATACTGGTCACTCCACTTTTCCGGTTTATTACCTATTTTTCTTAAATCTTTTTGACACTCTTAGTGCCAATTTTTCTTTTGTTCTCATCTTGCAAATATTTCCAATTTTTTTTGTTTTGTTTAACTTTCTTGAAATTCACAATGTTATTTTCTCATCGCTATTAAGTGATTATTAAAATTTAATCCACTTTTGTGTTTATATCTTTCTTATGGTCTAGGACAATCTTTAAATATCTGAAATTAAAAAAAAGATATTATCAATAACTAGCATTTATTTAGATATGATGAATGTTCTGTTTCCACAGAACAGAAATTGTATTGTTTTACTTCCGCTATAGATTGTCCCTTTTTTTTAGTTTACATACTTTTTAGATTAGACACTGTTTTTGATCACTCCTGGTTAGCCATTAGTTGTCAATGAAACCCACATAGTAACAGCATGAGAAAGCATATGGTTCTTAGTTTTATTAACCTCCCAATCTTGCAACGTTGCCATCACCAGTTTGTAACTTTTAATACCGTTTCTTGCTACATTGGTCTATATTAATATTACATTATTATTTGAACAGTTCTTTAATGTAGCCATATTTTATATGTTTATTTTACATTTGTATCTCTACGTAGAATCCTTTCAACACGTTATCTGTTTATACATTGTTCCTAGATGTAGCTTGCATGTAACTTCCTTTCCATGAACTCACTGCAACATTGAAATGTATTCCTGTAGTAAACTTTCATGTAAACAAAGTATACGCTACCTTCCTTTATCCATTTTTAGACAAATGGTCTTATATCTATATTCAAGAGTCCGGCTGCTTTATGTCATATTCCTTATTACCCTTCCTTTTGTTTGTGTGTTATTCAGACTGAATTAGTCTTATGTGTATATATTTTCTGTTTCTAGTTTTAGCCTTTTGGCTTTTAATAAATCTGTAATGAATAGGCCTGTCTTAATTGCTTTAAGGCATTTATCTGGCTGCCTTGAAATATAGACACATACCCTTGAGTTGCACGATAAAATTTCATATCATCAAATTAATTGATGTAAATATTTCTAATAAAAACATTTTATAAGCATGCACACTGTATGTTTATCACATATTTTGAAAGTTTTATTAACTTGGTTTGTGAAAACATTACCTTGCATCATAAATTCTGATAGCGTAGATAGTTTTCTTCAGACAAATTTCCTCATTTTTTTTTAATGTGAATTTTCCCCCATTAATATTTCAGTTCTATATCCTCTGACCTTCCTCTAGTTTCTGATATATGCCAGAGCCTTGTTGAATTCTATTTCGTTGGGGCATATGCACTTGGGCAACTCGTCCCTATTCCAAATAGACTGCCCACTGAGATGAAGAAGACAGCAAAGTCTGTCGACTAGAAATGAAAGGACTGCTATGAAACTGGATCAACCCAACGAAACGCCTGTACGAGATGTTGTGGACCTTTAACACTTCCGAAAGAAAAGGAACCCAGGAAAATTGCCCACCAGCCAAAATATTGTTGTAGCATAAGAACTCTTGCTTTGGCGAATCAGAATTTTGTGTGGAAATATCAACTTGACTGACAGATAAGTTGATTCTCTTGGTTTGATCTTTTTTTTTTTTTATATATGTATTCACTCGCACCTTCTGTTCTTTCATGGCCCCCTTCCCCTTTGTTAAATGAATTTTCTTTTTTTTCTTTCTTTATCTGTTTATATATTTATAAATAAATGTTTTATTTTGAAATCCATCGTCTTGTGTCTGTTCTTCGTTGACTCCCTGGTGTCGCTTCCATTTCTGAGTGAAGACCGAGAAAAGATCCCATGTTTTCCTTTTTTTTTTTTTAAACCCGTGGTTCATCTATATGCTACAAGTTTGGGTCCACCTTCTCACACCAAATGTCACATCAAGTTTTTGTGACACCGTGTTCCTTGGGTTATCCTACACTGACCTTGTTATTGTTCTTTGAGATTTACGTATCAGTCAAGTTCAAAGTTCATTGCCTATTGCTTCCTGATTAATTAATTTACCACATACAATCATTAAAACAGCCTGTCAAAATTCCGATTAGTATGATATTAAGATACCTGGTCTACAACAATTGGTGTCAATAACTGGTTGCAAATTTTCTTTCTTTTTAAAGACACACCTTACTTTCTTGAAAAGAGGAAAGTAATCCAGTTTCCTCCTAAAATATTTCTTGCATATAGAAAATGGCAAAAAATATATTATACTTTGACTCCAAAATCACAAGTAAATTGAACAAAACAAGTGGAAACCTAAGCTTAACAGCACTGAACTTTTGTGGTCAATTTAGTAGTGTTGGAATTTTGTGCTTCTTGGTTCAGTGAGATTTTGAAAATTTATTTTGTTGAAGTAATATTTTTGCAAGCTATTTTGGCTAGTTTAGAAAGATATCTTTTACTTTAAAATTGATATGCAAGCTAACAGCAAAGGTAGTTGAATTAATGGAAATGGTTAAACTGGTACGTAATCTATGTGATATAAAGAAAATTGATTCATTCCACTTTGTCTATCAGTGTTAAGCAAGTCAAAGACTTTGCATTAATAAAAGAATCATACATTATTTACATTATTCGGACTATTGTCCTCATCTTTGTCGCCATATTTATTACAATGTTTCGGCCGTTGTATGCTCTGGCCTTCTTCAAGTGGTTGGAATGTAGAACTGAACCCTTTATTTCACTCACTGGGGTAGACTGTTCTAGTTCCACGTGCCATGTTTAATGGATGTCAGTTATCAGTTATCTCCTGTTAATTTCCCTCTGAAAGTTCTCCACTGCCTTAACTGGGTATTGAACTCACTGGATCTAACCAACACCTTTATCCACTGTGCCATGTGAGGAGACAATGTACATAATCCCTCATTTCAGAAATATAGACAGATACTAAAAGAATCATTGTCTGCAGCATTTCTGGTTGATTCATTTGTAACCTATGAACAATTCAAAGTGAGGTGGTTGCACCCAGGTGAACCTGTGAATGTCTTTTTGGCAATTTTATGCAGCTTACCAGTGTTGCTTGGTAGAGTATCAGACTACAGTTCAGTATGTGCAAATATGGCAAGTTTCCCAGAAAATGTGAAGCAGCTTTATTAGGCCTCTTCCCAAATGGACTCTATGAATGTTGGCCCAAGCAAGAGAAATCTTGAAGGAGTAAGAAGTCTGGCTATAGACAAAATGGTAGAACCAACATCTACAGAAAACTGAGAAACTTCTGTGTGTGTGTTACAGGTGTCATGGATTTAAGGTGAGAGAATATTTGCTTCAATGAAGATGGACAAGTAGCAGTCAGAGCTAAAGATCAACAAAAGAAATATATCATCATTGATGCCAAGCATTAGGTCACATTTTGTCAGATTTTTTGGGAAATGGAATCAGAGGAAATAGAATTGGGGAGAATGACATCAGCCCCAGTTTCCACCCCAGGTGAAATGTGGATCTGTTAAATTGAAGTCCAGATTGATGGAATACGGTGCATAGCATTGGTGGATTCTGGATCATCCTACTTGATTGTAAGTAAGTATAATTACTTGGCCTTTCCACCAAGGCTGGAAGTGACACAAGGTCATTTTAACATGAGGAGTGCTATGCACATACTTATGCATATGGGCCAAGGATAAAAATTGGTTTTTGCCTAGCCTTCATGGCCACTGTCAAGCTCGTATAGATATTACACCGATCTAACCTCTTTAGTAATGATGAGGAAGGTGCTCCAAGGTTGGAATCCCCAGGGCTGAGCAACTTCTCCCAAATGAGGCAAATCATAGCTCCACTGACAGCACAGGGAGGTTAATCTTGCCTTAATAACCCTCATTGGCTTATGGTTAACTCCTATGTCAGATAAGTACTTACTTGATTGTAAGTCAGTATGTCAATGATAGATAAGAGTAGATGTGCTGTCTGACTGGGAAAATTCTTGTAGATTTCATTAAGGTTTAAGTTTTGGTAATAGACAGAAAGCTGTTAGGATTACCAGTTCTCCTTGGAATTAATGCCAAACAAAATGTTGGGCAGTATCCAGATCAATCAATTGGATACAATTTGTTTTACAAAGGAAAAAAGTACCTGTGTGTACAACCATTTGGATCAATAAATCTAGTTTTAGTATAAATTTTGACAAGTGTAAGATTTGGACTGTAACATGAAAATGGTCAAATAATTGGAAGCCTAAGAATCTAGAGAACAAGGTTACTGAGAGCACCCTATGTCCACACAAGTTAGGGAGAAATATGAATGCAAGATTCACATGTAGCCAGAAAAATATGAACACCACTCCCAAAGGTTTCACTCCTCTGATGGTCATTGTGCAAGGGGACAAAATGAAGGCATACTCTGTAATGGACTACAGAGCATTGAAGGATATACTGACATATTTATGGCAAATACAGACATCCATGCAAAAAAAGATAAGGGAATGGCAACATCAAGGTAAAAATATATGCATCATTGACCTCAGAAAGTCTGTGTCTAGGAGTTATTGTTGCCATTTCAGACACTTATATTTAAGGGAAAGTTGTATTGCCTTACAAGATTAAGATTTCTCCTCAATATGCTGAACAGTATGTTATTGCAAGTTGAGTCCATTTGAAAGTGAGGTTGATGTCAGTATGTATCAATGGTATATTTGTTGATGAAAATATCCTGTCTGCAGAAAGTATCAAGAAGCATTTGTCAAACCTTGAACTAATCAATAAGGACTCAAAGTGATTGATAGAAAGTTGTGTTTGAATTCTAGGTTTGAAATGAAGAGAAAATGAAAATTACATTTGAATTAAGGAAGCAAAGTTGTGAAAATTCCTGATGTCATTACAAGACATGTTTGTTCCCCTCACCACCCTCAGCAGGAAACATACGTAAATGACTCCATGTGGCAACAGGGATCATAAAACACAAAGTTACCACAACTACAAAATGTTGGGATGATGAAATAAATGATAATCCTCTAAAAAAAATATAACCCACTATAAAATTCAGTATTACAAAATTTAAAATCTGGTATTAGGTTTAAGTACATTTTCAGGACAGTGTGTATTGATGGGTTAATGGAGACCAGCATTATAGTTAGAGTGGCATGATCTCTGTGATATAGAAAATGGGGGGAAGGAAACAGAGAAATAAAGTAGAAAACAGGATTTTTGCTACTAAAAAGTAAAATATTCTGACAGTAAAACATGAAATTCTTGAGCTGTAACTTCATAGAATCATTATTTTGCATAAATTTGTAATACACAGCAAAATCAGTTACTTATGCACAAATGCTACAACCTGTATTAGCTGCAACATATAATTTTATAAATAACATGGTGTATTTTCCACTACTGATCCCAGTACTGCACAAGTGCCATAACCTAATTCATGATATTAACCTGGCCAAACAGGTTGCTGCAGTGTGCGATATTAGCATATGAAGAGCATGGCATGTGCCCCCATGAGTAGTAAAAATAAAAATTGTTGTTTGTTTAGTGATTAAATTAGATTTTTAAGTGCCAGTTTGATTATCTTTCACAAACTTGGTGGGTGCACACTTTCAGCAAAATACAGAGTTGAAGAACCAGCTTTCTGCGATAATCTTTATCATGATGGCAATAAATTATTTTGCAGTTTTTGTCAACACACCGTAAATTGGACTCAAAGGGACACGCTTGTAAATCATCAGAAATTGCTGAAGCACAAAAAAAATAAAAGATGCTTATATAAGTAGGCTATATATTTGTATCTTTTACTGTTTATACACGTTTCTGTTTTTCATGTGTTTTTATGATTTTGAAACAAAAACGGAAAATTGAAATTTTCCATTAAGGAAGAACACGGAATTTGACTTTTTAGAACATGGAGAACTTGTTACTCTAAATATAGTACAGCATAAATAATCCTGCTTGATGAGACAGGTGTGTAAATAGGATAGAAATAAATGTGGGTTGATGCAAGGAAACACATTCATGGTCATGCAAATAGGGTCAATTCATAGTCTATAGTAAAGTTTGAAAATGCTTTACCATTGAACAATGTGCAGAAGATTAACATGATAGGATTTAATGCCATTTTGAAAAAAAAAATTAACATGAACCTTCTATGGCAAGCAACAAAGTGTTGCATCTCTGTATACCACTAGATATTTAACACCTTGACTGGTAAAACTAAGGCCACTAGAGAGATACTAATAAATAAATGGTGTCGTATCCTTATTGCAGTAATAAAGGTGCATAATCCTTCTGTTGATGTCTCACTAATGAAGTACAGGAGTAAACTAAGGAGATAAACTAATTAAGGTGCTTCAGAGATGGTCCAGTATTGGGAATAAAGAAAGTGAGCCTATATAAAACCTATGTGTGTGTGCTGCTTTTGTAAAAGCAGGCAAGATGCAGTCAAATAATAAAAGAAAATTCAACAGCATAACAGACATCCAGGTGTGAAAAGAACACTAACTGATCAGGTAAATTTGCTCTTTAATATCAGGTGTAGCCATTCAGTTGGTGATCAAGAAATTCATAGCCTGCCAGTCTAGATCTGGTACCAATGCATTGGCAGAAAGGAAAATTAAAAGCAAGCAACACTGAATACAGTTTAGGAATGGATATCATACATAACGGCAGGAATTACTTGATGCACATTGACTGTTGCAATGCTGTCCTGCACATACCTCAATTTGTCAACATTATAATTTCAGAAGACTCTGCAAGTGTCATACATCAATTAGAGTTTAGATGTTTTGAAAGAGGCCCACCAGCTTAGCTTCTCACAGATAATGATAGGGGATTCAACAGCACAGATTTTAAAGCAAAAGGAATAGTCTGATATATTTTCTGTATGCATAGAATAGCAGAAAGGTGTCATTTAAGTGTCAAAAGAATTGCTGAGGAAGTAGTGTTCTATATCAGAGACAATATACTGGTACAATGTAAGAATGAAGTCTCTCTCTCTCTCTCAGCTGCACCTGTTAATAAGATCTACAAATATGAGGTTCGGCTGAAAGGCAAACACAAAGTGAGAAATGACACGCCCAAGATAGGAGATACTGCTTCAGTAAAAAAAAAAGAAAAAAAAAAGGCCTTAAAATTGGTCTACATTCGTATTTAGATTGGAGAGGGTCATTGGGATCATTAGCCTGCAATCCATCAAGTATGATAAAGTTCCACACCACGTCAAGGATATTCAACCAATATCAAATATGTCAGAGGATAATGACATTGCATCCTCTTTGAGTGAAGAGGAGGTCATCCTGTTGGACTTGACAACATTTTGCAAAACTCCAGAGGTGAGTAATGTGTTTGGTAATGAGCACAGTCATGAAAGGGTGGAAATAGCATTTTCTTTTTGTCAAACCATCTTTGCTATAAAAAAAAATAAAATGTGTTCTTTATTCTTTAAAACTAAATAAAAATACTAATTTTTGAAAGAATTCAAAAGATATTCATCCAAACTTGAGAGTGACTAATAGACACTAATCATAAATCTTTTTGCTTTGTTTTATAATTTTCTTTCGCTTACATTAATTTGCAGTAATAAATAAATGTGCTAAACCCTTGGATAAGACCCTAAATCTCAGTTTTCTCCTTCACTATTTAAATCAAATTTATTGGCTTTTGCCTGTGATTGCACATTAGGCTGAAAGCCATCACAGGTTAAGCTCATGACCAAAACTTGCAAAAGAGGAAAAAAAACTTCAACAAAGGGATTAGATTGGTGTTGACAATATTTATAATGTCCAGTTTGAAAACAAAACTAAAACATTCAAGTTAACTGAAATATTTGAATGTTTTCATGTGAGACTTCAATAATAACTATATTAGTGATAAATTTAAGCAAGACATCCACATTTTTGTTAAAATAATGAGAAATATTCACTCTTCGAACATTGCATAATTAAATAGCAGCAATACTTCAGAAAAATCTTAATAAAATTATGCCAACATCAAGAGGAAATTTATGGGCAAACCTTGAATGTAATCACAGACCAACAGTCAAATAATTCAAAGAATTGCAAGAGATTGCTGGCTGTGGTTTTCTGGATGAATGGAGATAAATAGTTACTGCAGTCAATGCATTAAGTACGTTTGGTAGTGAAGGATTAGTTGTTAACTGGAAATTGGCCTTTAAAATACCCTACAAGAATAACCTTAGGTCAAATGTCAACATGAGTGACAAACATCACAAAAGGAGATATGACAGGGGACATAACTCTGAACATAAAAATGTCGGGATGGAGCAAATGCATGCAAATATGTCTATGATACAATCATCAAGTGCATTTTTTTCTTAATAAAAAAATAAATGCTAACTTTTTTTCTTAGCCTTGTTATCCTGTGTCATTAATAATGGTGAACAGTTTTAGTTTGTATCTAGCAAGAAAGTGACATTTGCATATAAGAATTATCTTTTACTTTGATAATTATATTAAGGATCTATAAAAAAAAAAAGAAAAAAAAAGTCAAGTCACTTATGTTATTTAGGAGCTCAGCTAATCAACTCTTTTTTACTCATCTTTAAAAAGCAGGCCATCTAATCATCCTATAGAGAAGCTAGGATTTGTCTTATCTGAAGACACACACACACACACACATTGCATAAATAATGGGTATAAAGATAGTAAGATTTCATTCAAACAAGTTTTATTATAATAGACAGGCCAAATCTGTCAGTTTAATTTTTCATTACTTTGTTCCCAGTTTTATCACAGATACGGATCAAATTTATGCCGAAACTGTCCTAAGTTCATGTTTTATTAGAATACTGTTGATAAACTCTGGTCATTATTAGGAACGTTAATGTATTCAGTGTCACAGAGAAAAGTTTTTATTAGCCTCATTCTGGTATTTTTACAAACATTACATTTAAATATACATTTAGCATACAAGTGACATCATGTGTAGGATAGTTTGTAGCTCTATGTAAATGATACACATAAAAAAAAAATAACTCTGTAAGGAGTCACAAAAACTTGATTTGTGCCTAAGGAGGAAGATATTAAATGATTTATAGAAACAAAAATAGAAACAACATTAGCATAATCTATTATAGTCACATGCATCCTAACTATAAGCAAATGAAAAAATAAACATTAAAAATATTTGCCAGTATGTATCACATTTATAGAAGTAATGCAATGAACATTGAAAATTTATTATTCATTATAAAAAATTCAAGACATCTAATCTAATCATTACTAATAACACAAAGCCTCAAAATTCTCACACACACACACACACACACACACACACAAAATTAAAAAAAAAAAAAATTAAAAAAAAAAAAACATTTATGAATTCTCATACTTTTTGGGAAATTGCATCGCCAACACTAAAATCAAAAAGTAAAGGGTACAACCAGCACATTATATTGTCAGTTAAATTGTCACTTAATTCAAAATATACAAACCATTCTAAAAGACACCAATATCCACTATGTAAATTTAAGTCAGAATTATAACATTCCTAAAGCTCATAAAAACGTATCTCTATATCAGTGATGATATTAATATTCTTCCTAATGACCAGAGATTACTGAAAGTACTCAAATAAAAATATTACAAAATTTGGACAGTTCCAGAATTTGATTTGAATGTGTGACCATTTATAATGAAAATTTAGACAGACCTTTTCTGTTTGTATTTCTGAGACAAGGAGTTATTATTTACACTTATTCACATACAAACTATTGTGTCATCTTTGTTATCATTGTTATTACATTTCAGCTGTTTTGCTCTGTGGCCTTCATCAGGCACGTGTCAATTCAAGTAACCTTCAGGGAATTTTGAAGCAAACCCTTTATTTAACCTCTGGAGGTAGATTTGTTCTAATTCCACTAGTCATATCTAGAGATATATCTAGGTATTATAATTATTATTGTTGAGTATTGCTTGCCCCATATCTACTGAGTCCAAGTACACACTGCCTAGTTCAGAGATTGAACTCACAATTACTATATCACCAAATTCACAAAGCAACACATTAATCCTTTTGGCTACTATCCCTAGTCAATGAAACAAGAACAATCTAACATCATGGAATAAATAAAGGGTTCAAAATTCCCTAAAGGTTACCCAGATTGATAAGCACCTGATGGAGGTTGTAGGGCACAATGATCAAAACTGTAATAATAACAATAAAGATGAGGACAATAGTCCACATATAAATAATGTAAACAGACAGACCTCGTCAGTTGATATTAATAAAACTATAACAACATCTGTGCATGTGATTTTTGCACAATCTATTTAAAATTAGTGAAATCATATATATTCTGATTCAGCATTATCCAGGGAAGGATTTTATACAATTTATTTAGAGCTATGACAATTTTGATTTCAATGAATCATTAAAAACAGATTTGTAGGTATCATTTTTCATCTAATTATAGTAATATTTGCATATTTATCCTTATTTTAAATGAAAGGGCCAAATCATCATTTATTTTCAATATAAGATAAAAAAGGAAATCAGATGCTTTTGAGGAAAGTAATCCAATATAATCAACAGAACTTTCATTTTGGTCTTATTTCCAGTAAAAAATATAGTTATGTAAAGGAAAAACGTGGGTCAGGTGGCTAACTGATTTTTTTTCAAGTTGTTTTTGTAAGAAAAAATCTTTCTATTGTATTTTTATGTGCTTTGAGTGAATATGATCAATATTTCTTCAGGAATTTAAAAAAAAATTTTATGGGAGAAGGTCCAATTTATAAATGTAAATAAAAATGCTAAACTAAACTGGGCCTTTTTGTGCAAATAGAATGTCTTTTTTATTTGTCCATAATTTTTAGGTATAGGAGACTAAAAAGATAAAAGAAAAGTTCAAGTATTTTATTTTTCTTTGCAACTAGGAACTCAGGCATGGTTATTAACTCTATAAGAAAAACTTTTTACTTTTTAGCTTTCCATCCTTGAAAATGATACACATATTTGCATAAAGAGAGACAAAAAAAGAAAAAAGGGAGGTTATCACTTAAGTTTTTTTTATATTGTAAATTAATCATTCAATATCATAATGTTAGATACAGAGGGATCAGTATGGCATTATATGTATATTTTTAGTCAAGTTTTTACCTGGCTTGTATATTTTTTATTCAAATACACACTTGGCTTACTTCAGGCTTTAAACTTCAATTTTCTCAAAAATAAAAATCTTCCTAAAGAAATGAAGGCCATTTTCATAAAGAACAGAACACGTTGTTCTGCTCTTTATGAAATTACATCTGAAAAATACACTTTCTTTCAAAATTATACACTTTAGCTTAAAAGAATTTTAACTTTAATCATACATATTTACAATCAGCATCAATCAGGTAAAGTGTTTTTTTTACACTATTTATTTAACCTTATCTCAATTTCAATAATAGTTGAAAACATGTATATAAATGTAAAGGGTCATGTAATATCTAATTGTAGAATCAAATTTCTTAATTTTGCACAAGTATTGTTTTATGTTTACTTTTGGGGGTATTTTTAGAAAGTTATTTTGGTTTACTCAACCAAAATGATTTAAAGTCCATATTTTTCCCTTTTATTTGTGTATACTGGTTTTAACTGAAACCACTTGAAAATTATGTTTCAAGCAGTACCACTAGACTTTACAGATAGCGTAGACGTTGTATTGATACCTACATTGTTACATAGAACTGTGTATAGTTTTATGAAAGGAAAGTCAGCTATAAAATATATGATTAAAATAAAAAGCTACTCATCAATCATTTTCATGGAATTGTGAACTTCACAGAAAAACATATTCATACAAATATTAAAAAAATATACACAAGTTTACAATATAGCTATTTTTAAATTTTAATTACAATGTTATTAAAAAAAAGGTTAATAGAGACACTATTGCATAATTTATCTAATTGCTGTTGTTATAATAAAATTTTCTAGTCAAGCTTTTATTTATAAATTTAGTTTTAAAACAAAGTCATACATTTTAAATTAGTTAAATAGTTCACATAGCTGAACATAAAAACAAAAAAAAGTTAGTTAATTCCATTTTAAAATCATTTTAAGCATAACATTTATAAGAAAAATGTTACTTAGGTGAGTTGTCACCCTTGGTCAGCTGCACTCTCTAAGATCATGTATAGCGTCAAACCAACCAATTAGTAGGCAGAATATGTTGGCGCCAATTATAAAGAACGCTATTTTGTTCTGTTTCTCTTCATCTTTTCTGCCAAGATCTGCAAGGCACGGGACGTCAAAGTAGTCTCTGATTCTACCTGCACTTTTGACATGAGAGCCATACTATATTAGTATGTAAACAAAACCATTCTAAGCCAACAACTCCAGTTAAGTGGACTTGTATTGTTTCATTATAATATAGCCACAAACAGAACAATTTGTTTGCAACAAGAACTATTATTTCAATAGTATTTTTATATATGAATTTCAATATTATTCCTTTTAACTTTCAATTTGCATTCCGCATTCTTCCTGTGTTGATACTATTTGCAGCTTAAATTGCCATACATTTTAATATTTCAAATGTTTTTGGTTCAAATAAACTGCAAAACATTTCAATGTAGTAAACAGAGTCAAAACAATTTTCTTTTGACAAATCTCATTTTGTCTCAACCAAATTTAATCCAAACTAAATGTACTGATAAATCATCAGTTACCTCCCCTTAAGATCTAGGAGGTATAAAAAGCACCCTGTAATAACCGTCAGTAGACGAGTAGTCAGAGTAAAGTGCAATAAAGCTTTGGTATAAGTTTATTCTCTGATTCTGTTTTTACTATACTATAATTAAAAGATACAAGAGAAAAAAAAGGTATGTAAATCATGGAACCAAACTGCCTGAAACTGTTGAATAGAAAATATAAAAATAAAACTATTTTTGTAAGACTGCCTAATATTAAAAGAGAGCAGCTAATTTTTTTTGGAGAATGAAAGACAGAACAAAGAGAAATATTGATTGTGAGCTTACTTTGTTCTATTGAGAAAAAAACGTTTCAAACTCTCAAAAACTTAAAACAAGTATCATTTCAATAAAATTATTCAATAAATATGCAACTAAAATTTCACTAAAGTCTAAATTTGTAAAATTTTATTATTATTATTATTATTATTATTATTATTATCATCATCATAATTCTTAGACTAACAGGCAGATATATAAAATGACCCATCTATATATGCACACACACACACACACATACACACTGTAATCTAATGATTTGATTACTTCCCTTTGAAAGCCTTTCAGCATCCTCTGTTTGCCTCCATACCCTAGTCTATAAAACAAGACTAGATGATTCCTTGCACAGCTTGTAACAAGTTTATTTATCCTGAAGGAGGCATTAACCATGAAGACAGGGCATATGTAATGGAACCAGAAATGAACCATTTCTTTTGCACACAGACACACAATAAGAAAAGCAAAAAGAGTAAAAAAAGAAAGCTTAAAAAAAAGAAGATAAAAGGTAAGATTTGTAGATTAACAACAACAAGCAGGTTGGTGAGGGGAGCTGAATCCTTCAGCACCTGTCTTGCTTGGCAGTTATACCTGATTAACAATTCATAACACAGTATAACTGACAAGGCTGTTGTAGTGAACTGCAGCGATTTCAATGTAATAAACACAGCATGATGCATAAACCAGTCCTCTAAAAACATTTGCAACAATAACAACAAACTGTGTGTGTGTGGAGAGAGAGTCAATAATTACATGAGCCTTTACAAATATACACATAGCGTGGCATATTCCTTCAAGAATGCAGAGAGGAACGAAAAGAATGATTAAGGAAATTGTTACCTATATTGCTAACACCCGGAAATGATTGAATTTTTTGTTAGCCATTTATTCATAGCATTTGATCAATTAACTTTGTTCAATATTCATATTAACTAAGAACTTCAATATCCAAAAGCCAGTTTAAAAAATATTCAAGAAATATCAAATTCTCTATCAATAATTGGTGAGTGGGACAGTTTTGTAGATGTTTATGAACAGAAGCTTAAAGCACTTAAAGTATTTAATCACTCCTATTCTATTATACTTTCTAGATGCTTCGGTAGATATGTATAAATAACTTCTTTTTTCATAGACTTAACTTTCTTACAAACACAAGGAGATACAGAAATATTTCTTATTACTATAAACATATTTAGTGAGCACATGTGTTTTTGTTAGATATCCCTGTTTTGTTTTGTCTTCTTTTTATAACAGTTAAATTAATGTCTACTGGCCAAGAGATTGAAAGTCTTACTAAAGACTTGCTTTGAAAGTAATTTCACAGATTAAAAAGAAAACACAGGATTGATTCCTGTAAGGCAAATCATTTTCTTTATTAATACTTTCAATCTGTGTTAAAAAAAAAAAAAAAAAAAGAGGTCTACTCAAACACGTGTGCCTACTAAATATAATGCTTATATTAGTAAGAAATTATATTGGATTAAAAAGATCAATTGTTTTATGCACACACACACACACACACACACACACACACAATGTGAATAAAGACAAAAGGAAAACTTTTCTTTGTTAACACGTTTTATCTTCTGATGGACTTTATCAAGGCAAATCTAAGAATTTTAATTTGTAATATGTGTTTATACTTTATACACAAAAGTAAAAAATATTAGGTTTTCAAAAGATTTAAATTTAAGAATGCTAAAAGCTGTTCTTAAGACTAACTGTAAAAGTAAAGGTAAACTATGGAAGATGCTAAGTGATGTAATTTAATGCCTATGAAAATAAGAAAATGTTATTGTTGTTGACTCTTTTTTCATTTGTTTATTTATTTACTTATTTTTTTAATATATATGGATTTATTTTAATTTGATAAATTATTTATGTATTTATTTATTTTAAATAATAGAGGGTTTTGATTTAGCTGTCTTCTTTTAATTTTAAATTTTTCTATGTTCATGTATGTTGGCTTGGGAAAAGAGTAATTCTTTTAAGAAAGGATATATTTGAGAAAAACTCCAGAGAGAAGGTTAACAATTTGGTAAAACTTGATAGCTGCACTGTCAAGAACTTTTTATCTAACTAAGTTATTTTCTCTTAATAAATATGGCTTTCTTTAGATTTAAGTTGTGGTTGAACTTATTTCTGTGTATGACTAATGCATTTGATAAATTGTTATGCAAAAAGTCCTTTCTGTGTTCATAGACACATTCTTTTAAATTTCTGCAAGTTTCCTCAATATATTATAGGGAACAGTTGTGACAGTTTATTTTATATATAGCTACTTCAGAATTATTATTGTTGTGGACACTTTTGGTTCTTACAATCAAATCCCAAACTATTTGGATATAATTATTTTGATATTATCAAGATTGGATAAATTGTTTTGGATAGTGGATGCTGAGAAGTTAGTAGGTTATAGAAAAGGTGTTTTTTTAATTTTTTTTTTATTCATATTGTCTTAAGGTGAATCAATAAGTATGAAGCCTGATACATAGGTATTAGTTGAATTTTAATCCAAAATTTTCACTATGCAATGATCAACCTGTGATTAATAGAGTAAATAATAGGTTAAATGCATTGACAATGCAAATTATGTTGAAAAATATTTGTGTAAAATAAATGCATTTTCCATCTTTAAACTGTAAACGTGTTTTTATATAAATATCAGAAAGCACTAAACCTTAAAGTTTACCCAATAATTATTTTTATGTTAATAATTATACTGTGGTTATTGTGGATTTTACAAATTTTATGAAAGACCATGCTTTGATTAAGTTATTTTTCTATTATTATAGAATGAGATTATGCAAACTTGGTAAAAAAGGGCACTTATCCTAAATTGAAATAGAAATTGGCATATTTTTGTTAACTGAATAAAATGTTTTTAGCAAAAAAAAATGCACAGTCAAAATATTCTATTCATTTTTTGTAAATATACTAGAAAATTTAAAGAGATATAAAAAATAATATACTTAGAAATATGAATAAAATGATAAAATAAATGATAGAATTTATGAATAGTGAATTGAGAAAAACATCTTTATAATTTCATATTTAATTAACCTTTATGTTAGATGAAAGCACGTATCTGGTACAGGCTTCAGTCTACTGATTTTGTTGATTAAAAAAAAAAAAAAATGCTGATTTTTTTTCCTTGGCTTATTCAAAGTAATTCCAGCAACTACAGTTAAGAAGTTCACCAAGGAAATGCTGCATAGCCTTACTAGTTTGATAAAATAGCTTGATAAGTCTTGATTTAAAAATTTAGATAGGATCACCTGATCAATGTTTTTGTTATCAACAGAAAACTAATAAATGGTTTCAAGTCTCTTATTTTGTATTTGACATGATTTGCTTGAATTATCAAGGAGAACTAATGAGAAAACAAATCTAAATATCTCAACTTTGTCAATTTCTGTTGGGTAATAGATGTGTGGTTTTGGGGTTTTCTTCAAACATGAAACCTACATTCTCACAAGATGTAAGAGGATCTCTTCTCTTTCAACTTGGATAGGTGCTTATATATCTATTTATCATCTGGTTTATCCAACATGTGCACAACCTAAGCTCAGCTGGGGTGATCACATGTTCATATATCAGGAACAGTCACTGAGATTACATGAGGTGCAGATCTGCACCTGGTAGCTAGGATGTCATTTTTCAGGTCAACCTGCTGAGGCACCTGGTTTCTCTGATGTATCCATGTAACACTTGAGTACAACATCTATTCTGGTATCATCTGAGGTAAACCATACACACACACACTTAAATTTTCTTCATAAAATGTAATAAAACATTGTCATGAATAAAAAATCATCATTCTGGAAGGAAATGTTTGGCTTCTTAAACAATGACTCACTCTCTCTCTCTCTCACACACACATACACAGATATCAATATTTATCTGCATTGTCATCTTAATGTCATCTGAAACTCTGCTATAGACTCACCACTTCACCACCTATAATCCCCACCAAAAAAAAAAAAAAAGAAATCCTATAATTTCTGCATTGTTATCTTGCAAGTAGCCATCAAACCTTTGCTCCACCCATTTGCCCTATCAAGGGTAGAACAGCATTTGTTAATGAAGAGGATAGTTAAAAAAAAAAAAAAATCATATATTTTTAGCTCATTCCATTCAATTTTCTTAATAGATATCTTTTAAAAAAACTAGTGATTGGTCTCACATGTTTCAACACTTTATTTAGGGCCCAAACATGCACACTTTTACACATCCTTGCTACCATAAAGCTTAAAATTCTCATAGCTTGGTAATGACAATTTTTTATAACTTTTCTCTTGTTAACTTGCATCAGTCATCGAGTATTTTTAACAAATATCTTCAGAGCTTGATGTTTCATTTTCACAATTTCCAGTATTGTTCTACCAAGTGCAAGCTCTAAAGTTATTATAAATTTGTTTGTCATTCAAGCAATCTTCAAGCTTATTGTAAAGCTTTAAATTTGCAATATGGCTATTAATTTCAGATTTCAAAATTCTAGACATTTCATGTAAATGGCTGTCATTTGTTTACATCTACACAAATCAAAGCTGCTTTCATCCAATCTATACAGATAAATGATTCCAATAATTATTCTGCATATTGATAAAACATGATGTGGCTAATGTTAAGTACAGTTTAATATAAAAATGTGGATTATATTTAACACCCTGGAAAAGTCTGTTATATATATAGCAAATGTATTCATTCATTCATGTAGATGGGCGTGTGGCTGAGTAGTTAGAATGTCCTCATTCTGGCCACGAGACCAGGGTTTGAATCTCACCTTAGTTGATTTGTTAGGAAAGAGACTTCCTGATTTCATTGGACTGGAGGGATTGATCCCAGCATGCAGCACCTTTGGAAAGTACCTGAAAACCATACCACGGGTTGAGCCAAGCCTTGTGAATGAAATTGGGTAGATGGAACCCTTGAGCCTGTCGATAGCTGTGCTAGCACAAAGTCACAAGTCACCGTGGCTGAGGGGTTGAGCATGTTGGCCTTGTTCAAATTTTTGATCAGGCTAGATAACACTGTCTTTCCCAGAAACTGTAACTAAGGCTTGCTCAGCATAGTTGCAGTATAAACCACAGGTGGGTTCTGTGAGTGTTGAATAAACACAAATGTGCGTGAGCAAGAGTCTGCAACAGGGATTAGATAGCCACCCTAGTAGACAGGTATCCTTGAATACAAGTGGTCAGCTATACATTCATCCTTATGTGAAAAAAAAAAAAAAAAAAATTGTTTTCACATTTTTAATGGAATGGGGTGTCATAAATATAGACAACTTCATGAGATTAGATCCCATATAGATTTTATCAGAGATCAGTTCTGAAATAAAAGTAGTAGATTATTAAAACTTCATGTTATGGAGTCTATTAACCAAGATTAACAATTATATCATTCAACCAACTATGGCATAGAGCTTCAATTATCTTACTTGGAACAAAGATGCAGCTTAATGGCATGATGTCACAAGTGCTGCTGAATACAAGTTTACAAAGTCATACAAATATACAACAAAGAGAAGGACATCAATAACTATAAAAGTTTCTTCAAGGGCATCAGTTAGGGCTTTGGCTCCAAAATGAACAATGTTAAAAGACTGAAAGAAAGGAAAAGTTGATTCTATTGCTTACTGGTGCAATAAACTGTGGCCAAACTACATTAGAGGTGAACTGAATGACAAGCTATAAGAAAAATAAATATACAGAGAAAACAAGAAATGCATAAAACATTTTCAGTCACATGTCATGTTTCACTTTAAAACTAAAGCATATGGAAGGGGATTGGCTCCCAGGCAAATGATAAAATAAGCTGAGAAATGTTAGCAAATGGAAAGTGAGCAATTATTAGTTGTCATTAAAGCACAAAGTACATTGCTAGCATGAATCAAACAAGTAAAGTTTGAGAAATATGTTCATAAACATACGCTAATTTGGAAGTTATTTGGTAAAAAGAGAATTATGCAATTAACTCTTCTTAATTTTAATATTATGCTCTCAAGGGACATTGTTTAAGTTTGTGAAAATGCCAGAAAAGAAGAAAAAAAAGACTTTACATAATTTACAAGGCTGTAAATGAACATTATTTGCTTTGAGCTCCCAGCAAAAATATAGTTTACTTTACACTTTTGCTTTGAATTAGAGATTTTTTAATAAACTTGTGCTTGCAGGCAGGGCCATATTATGATATATTATGGAGCCACCCTCTAACTTGACTGCACAAGCTTTGAATATTTTTTACTTGTGATATATTTAAGCAACATTTACGTAGCTTAAAGTAAACTTATTGCAAATTCCTCAAATAAACAAGAATAATTATCTGTCAATAAAAATGTTAAGAAATACAATTATTTTACCAAATTAGCACATATTTCAACACAACTATAAAAAAAAAAAAAAAAAAAAAAGATTTTTATAACCAGGTTATATTAGCCTAAGGAATAATCAGGCCTTGCTCACAGGTGTTATCAACCTGATACCCAAGATAAAACCAATACCTGGTGACTAGACACAAGCTATAAGGTCAAAGGAGCAAAAATTGAAGGAGGTGGTAGAAGAGGATAATTAAGAATAACCCAACCTTATAAAGGACTATACATTTCACTATGTCAAATTTCATTATCCAACTCAATGCTGTCATAATAAAATTGGTATTAATGATGGTAAAATTTCCAAGGATATGATTATATTTATATGAGCAATATAGTGTGTTAGTTTCAATTTATAATAACCAATCTTATTAAAAATATTGATTATAACTTGTTTTGGACAAGTGTCAGGTTTTATTATACAAAGCGCAACAAATTTTTATTTATAAATAAATCCAAAAGATTTAAGCCATAAAAACATAATTGATTTACTTGAATAAATCATTATTTTAAATATAAATATGAGCTGTTTGACAATGTAATCCTATTCAGACAATGATTTTATTAAATTTTATACTGTTTACACTTGGAGCAGTTTTTATTGTTTCCCTAATGGTCTTTGCTGGAATATTGTTTTTCTGTTTTCATATACATCTCTTAATAATAGATTACAAGTTTTCTACTAGAATAATATTGGGCGAGGTTGAGGGCTATTCCATTAATTTTATATCTTTAAATCGTTTTTTAGTTTAAAATAGTCAATAGTCAGAATTGCAGAGTGTAAAAAGAGCATTGTTTTGCAGGCTTGATTATGACCTGTACCACCCCCAAAAAGTTTTGACCAAGAACTTACATTAATTATTTTTATTTATTTTGACACTACTATCAACTTTAAAGAACCTAGAATTTTACTACTTATAATGCAAATCCAAAATATTACTCCACCTGCCTTCCATTTTGTTCTGAGCCATGTTGGCTGATTATTTCTATGAAGGACCTTATCTATAGCCCATATAACAGGTCCATACAATATAGCTCTATATTCATCACAAAAAATTACTAATGAGAAATCAGTTTCCATGTATTTCTTTGTCCAACTTAATGTTTCTTTTGTGATTATTACTAACAAGGTGAGTTTGGTTAAAGACATAGAAGCAACCAATGTTTTAATATTTTACATTTTTTCTTTCTTTTTACTATTCTTAATTTATGCTCAATCTACTTTTCTTGTCTCTTTTCTCAAATCTCTTGTGACATTCTGAAGGTTATTTTTTTTTTATTATTATGCCAAATTTTTTATTGTTCTATGATCTCTGTTCAACTTTACAATTTCTAAAATTGTGTTTCCATAACTCAATAACTTTATCATATCTTGCTTCTTTTTTGAGGTTATTTTTTATAACCCACGGCAATTATTATATATTTGAATTTAAAAAAAAGTAAATATTAATGACTGTACTATATTTTGCAATAACATCTCACACCATCAAATGCTGTAAATATTTCTAATAAAAACTGACATCACAAATACTATAAGCTAAAATTCACATGGTATATTTATCAAACATATTCTGAAAATTTTATCAATATTGATTGGTTAATACCAGTTACTTCTCAAACGCCTTTGCATGAATACTGTTTTTTGTATTCTTATATACTTAATGACGGATCATGTTTTATACTGAAATTAATATCTGGAGAGGCCGGAAGCCATTTCATATTGATTGGTTAATACCAGTTTTACTGTGAAAACATTGATTGCATAATAAAATCTGACAGTGCAATACTATATATATATATATATATATATATATATATATGTGTTTCATCCACTGCAAATTATGTTCGCTTGATATGAAATCAAATAAGAAGAAAGTAATTTGTTAAGATGATGTACTCAGTCGCTGAATTGAACAAAAAGAAATATTTATCAATTAACTGCCTGTATTCATGTTGGTTGTAGCATTTTCCCTAGAGACAATTTAATTCAAATCAATTTTCTCAGCTCTGCATATTTCAAAGGAAATTTGGTTTGATTCAAAGTAAAAAAAAAAAAAAAAAAAAAAAAAATATATATTTATGTAAACAAAGACCAAGATGAAGTAGCAAACACTACAATTTTCATTTATCAACTTTATTTCTAATAATGTTGGTTTCCGATTTAAAATACTACACGGACATGCATGTAATTTCAAAAAAGATTCCAAACAATCTGTAAACGAAACCTGACCATCTTTTTATAGCAAACACAAATGTTGTAAAATTTCATAGATGTACCTTATGTGCTTGTGTATTAAAAAAAAAGTAATGGTAATAGGAATACAAAATGAAGCTAATTACAAATGTCTTTTTTCTTTTTAGCATTGTTATTTCAAGTTGTTCCACTTTTCATCAATATGTCAAAGTGATTCAAGATCAGTCAATTAAATCTGTATTTTTCTATTGAAATGTAGAAGTGAATTCAGAAAGAGATAACAGAAAATCAATCAGAAAGAAGAAAATTGCAGCTTGTTTTCCAGCCTTAAAGTCAGCAAGGAAGGAAGAAGAGTTTTGCCAAAAATAAATGTTAGGATTGTATTTAAAAGTGAAAAACATCAAGCTACTAATGATGAAGTCTGTCAAACAGAGAATCATGGGATTGATTTATGTAAGTAATCACAAACACAGCGGCTATCTTTACTTTTTCCAATCATGAATGGGAAATCAGATTTTAGCCATGAATTAGGCATTTATCAAATAAAGAAATTAAAGAAACTAACTCTACTGTCAGTTTTAAAAAGAATTTAAATACACATAATCAAAGTCGTCTATGTGTCATATCCCTTCAGGTGATCATGGCTCTCCACAATTTCCTATCTTTTGTAGCTCTTAATAAATTTTATCTTTTTGTTATCACTCCTAAACCTTGTTCTACCATCTATTTACTCAAGCTCTCTAGGTAGATTATGCAATGTTTTCCTCTACCCTTTTTACCTTCAATCTATCCCATGAGTATCAAATTTTCCAAACCCTCTTTCCTAATTATGCACCCTAGAAATTTCAACTATTTCTTCCTGATGTTAAGTATACTTTTTGTTTTCATTTTCTCTAAAACTTTGTTGTTGCTCACATATTCAGTTCATGGCATTCTCAGTATCCTTCTGTAGAACCAAATTGCTGTTGCTTCAAGTCTCTTCTTTACCTATGAAGAGACTGTCCAGAATTCAGTGCCATATAGGAGGACTGATATTACATAACAATTCAGCACTCTTTTCTTTGTTTCTAATGAAATTTTTCTACTTAATATTTTGCTTAGCTTTTGAAAGGCATCTTTTGCTATTGCAATACAGCTTTGGATTTCAGTATTGGACTTTCTGTCTGCTGTTTAAACACTTCCCAGATATTTAAATTGTTACACTCATTTGATTTTGGATCCTCCAATTTGTAATTTGCATGTTGGAATATCATTTAATTACACACATCAACTCTCAAATTGTAAATCTAATTTACAAGTAATTTATCAAAAGCATAGAGAAGGCTTAATATAAAATTTTAATATTTGTAATACACAAATCATAAAACTTGTACACAACTTTGATATACATAGAAAACTATACAATATCTATTCATTTAACAATTACAATACATGAAACCAATATTAAAAAATTTGAGAAGCAAGTACATATGCAATTAATTAGTGAATGAATAATGTGTTGACTTGCTAGATTGGTTTGTCTGTTTCCCTAATGTTGCCAAGTGAAGGAAGATAACCATTAGCAGGTATTGATCAGGTCTAATGCAATCATTGCATTCTCTAAAGTTTGATGTATTTATTGATGAAAAGATCAAATTAGAACCAATCAAATTTGATCGCTGATCAATTTATATTATACACTTAATATATTTTTGTTATTCTTATTAATAACAGCCAGGTCTTTTTTGTTAGCCCCTTGTCAAAAGTAGATATTCGCATTTACCTAATCCAAAATGCCTGAGGTCCAAGGCACATGCATTATGTTGAGCCTTTTTATCAACATCGGTCATTTGCATATGAAGATGACAACCCACTTTAAAAGGTGGTATACAACAACAGTGAAGGGTAGAAAAAAGTGAAAGTGAGCAATGTTGCAGTTGGGAGATTTTTTTTGCAAAGATTGTGCTATTTGTTAAGCTATTTTGGCAGAGATAGCCAGCTGGTTTGACCTGAAAATTATTCCTGAATTTGACAAAACTGGAGCTATGACTGACTGGATCAAGAAGTTGGAATTGGTGTGCGAGATATATGGGGTGAAGTGGCTTGATCGTGTCATCCCTCTTTGCCTAACTGGGGGAGTGTTCGTGATTTACCAACAACTGACCAAGGACGAAAAATTGAACATGGTCCGAATCAAGGAAGGATAAATCATTGCCTTTGCCGTTAATAGATTCAAGGCATACAAGAAGTTTGAGGCATATGTGCTGCATCTGGGTGAGACTGTAGATGTGTATTTGGCAGATTGGCGGAAGTTGTCGGTCCTTTTTACAGGAATTCCAATAGCATGCATGTTCATGTGGGGGCTTCCTGGCTCCATGAAGAGGAACTTACAGTCCTCCTCCAGGGTGGATGATATGTCTTTCAAGGAGCTGTTGGCATGAGCTTAGGCACTTATGAAGGATGAAGCTGCAGTGGAGGAACCAGTCATAGCTGCAGCACAGCCTTCTCAGATTGCTCAACTGTTCCCAGGCATGAGACTACCTGTTACAAGTGCAATGGTCCTAATCACTTCGCGAGAGACTGCATGTGGAGAGGGCAGATCACCCATGTGCATTGCTATCAGTGCAACAAAACTGGTCACCTGATCAGAGATTGTCCGGAAATTGAATTTGGGAACAAGATGTTAGTGCTTGTTTATTCCCCAGGCAACAGGTGAACTCAGTACTACCTATCGTAACTGTCTATGTTGATGCTGCCCCATGCTCAGCTCTTCTTGACTCTGGGTGCTCACATTCCAGTCTGAGTGCAAAGCTATGTCGGTCTTGGTCGAAGCAGGACATAGTGGTAACCACATTAACCAGAGCCACACAGACCTGCTGCGGAAGTGGCACTGTTAGGATTCTCACAGCAACCGGTAACACTGACATGATTGATGTGCTGGTTATGAGAGGGAAGCCTCTGGATTTCGATCTATTGCTTGACATCTATGTGCTCAAATGGCGGGTCACAGTGTTATATATGAAAACTGACTCTCTCTGCATGTACCACTGGTTGACCAATGCCCTTACAGGCAAATCTCAGCTGAACACCAAAGCTACAAGTGAGATATTCATAAGGCAGCGACTGGACATGCTGACCTCACTTGTGAAGGAGTATAACCTTTCAGTTGATGTGATGCTAGTAAGATCCTACCAGAACTGATGACCTTACTGACTAGAGTTCCACAGAGGTGGCTCAACAAAGTGCAGAGGAGATTGAATCTATACAGCCAAGTGTGTGTTTTTGCCACAGGTAACCTGAGTCCTGCATATCTGACTGAGGTCCGTTGACACAGTAGGCATCCTGGATTTAAATGGACTTTATATTTTGCATGTCGGATTGACTTGTCTGTGTCAAAAGCAGCAATGAGGTCAGTGATTTGGAGTTGTGATGAATGTCAATCTGTAGACCCAGCACTGGTGCAATGGCAGAAGGGAGGGGTTTGTGAACGTGGAACATGGAACCAGTTAGGCATGGACATCACACACTACAACAATTTGGCAAGACACTGCACACATGATCTAGGAGTCGGAGTCAGTGTTTTTCAAACATGCCAAGCAGCAGAGCTCCTAGCTGATAATGACATTGCCTTCTGCAGTCAGCAATTCAAATGGTTCATGGATGAATGGGATATCCAATTCCGACTGTGCTGTGTGTACAAATCATCTGGAAATGGGTATCATAGATGGGGCGTCATCGGAGAATAAAACGGATTGCTACATGGAAGAGCTGCTCTATCATGGAGGCTGTAAATTAATACAACATCACACCCAAGGACATGTCCACCTCATCTGTGCCTGCCAATCTGCTACATTTGTAGCAGATCCAATTGAAAGGAATTGACGTTGTGCCCCCACCTGACCACCAAGAGACTTTGGCCTGGTTTCAGCAAGGGGAACGCAGTCTGGGTGAAAAATCCAGAGGGACAGTGCATGTCAAAATTTAAAACAGGTTGCATTACTAGGATAACCAATCCAGTCAGTGGTTGTCAAGGGAGCGTGGGAGACATGCATCCATGGCTCAGTCTGAGGGCACTAGTGGACAATGGCGGTGACACATTGTCAGGGAGTAATAAATAGTGAAAACCAGGCTCCAGTGCAGGCAGCAGGGGCCCCCATCTGAGAGAGAGACGAAGAGGTGGTACTGACCTTTATCAAGCCCCCTCATTCCATAGATTCTGATTCAAACCCCAGCACGTCTAACGATTCAGCTGGAGAGGAATAAGATCTTGTTTCACTGCAAAGGAGTGCTCGGGTGAAATGACCTGCTCCCCCGCCCAACCTGTGTGATCATACGATTAGCGGGGAGTGTGACAATAGATATTCACACTTACCTGATCCAAAGTGCCCAATGTGTCTGGCCTGCTGAACCGCCATTTATGAGAAGTCTGAGGTGCATGCATTATGTTGGGCCTTTTTATGAATGTTGGTCATTTGTATAAAAGGATGACCACCCACTTTAAAGGGTGGTATACAACGACAGCGAAGGGGAGAGAAAAAATTGGAAGTGGAAGCAAGCCGACATGGCGGTTGGGAGATTTTTTTGCAAAGATTTTGCTATTCATTTACAAAAAGCTAATAACTTTAAAACCTTAAAAATAAATCTGTGTGATAAAAATGAAACCTGGACTTGGAAGGTCAGATAGAGAGATACTGAAACAAAATAAACCTTTCTATTCTCACTGATTATGGAAATTTTGGTGGTGACTAATTGAAATCTCAAAATGCTGAGCCCTATATTTATGAATTCAAACATTATTATTGTGGATACCTGTATTTAAATATAATGCTTTAATAATATAATAACACTTTAAGTAATAAAAATGTTGAATTAAAAATAAATCAATTCTTTCGAAATATGCCCTATATTTATTATTTTTTATTTAAAACTAAGCAGTACTAGCTTCACTGATATACAAAAGCAACTGTTTAGAACAAAGGTTGAAATATTTATTTTTTTTTATCAACTCACCCCAAGCAAGGCAATAATACCACTAAGATATAAAGGGGTTATCGAGAGTGAATGAAAATGAGAAGACTTTAGAAGCAACCAGAAACCCAATCTTAAACAGGAAACAACGGATAAACCTCTACTCCTTTGATTATGAATATGATGATAAGTAAACCTATCTACTCCTATTAAAAAAAATATAAAAAGATAAAAATAAGTAAAAATTTAAAAAAATAAAATTTCAGAGCTTAAGCAGAGTTAAACTAAGAGCACATGCGATTCAAGTGCATGTAGAGACAGATGATTATGTAACCAGTTTCTAAATGAATTTTAACTAATTATTTAGATTTTAACATTGTTATTGCTGTCTCCTAAAAAAAGATAAGTTACTTTAGGTCGGTTGGTGCCTAAAACTGTTAAAATTTGACCCCAAACTGATGCAACATATTGAGTTTCTAGTCACTGAGAAAAACAAAAAGTAACTTATTTTTATGCATCTATACATTAAAATTATAGATGGTAAGCTCCAATATTTATAGGCTTATATTAGTTTACACATTAGCAGCTTAGTTTTTCTTAGTTCCAGATATATTTAAGATAAAGATCAAGTGGAAACTGGAAATAATAACTGAATAGTTACCAGAAACAATCTTTTGGTATATTATACAGAACAGACGTACAGTGCCAGACAGCATTTCTTGCTGTAATGATAAATATGAGGGTGAAGTAACCAGAATGACACTTTATAGTCATTCATGAACCTGCAGTTTGTCACTTTCCTAACATATCAGCATCTTTTCTTTTTTATATTAATTAAGTTTCTTTTTGCCCTAACATGATAGCAGTCATGGATAAACACAAATTATAAAAAAAGTAAAGAAAAAAGACATTTTGTTTTATCTCTTACACATTTACAAGAAAAAAAAAACCTCAATGATGTCATTTAAAAGAAGAAAAAAAAAAAGAAGAAGCAAAAGAACCAAGAGAGTTAATCATTCTTTACATTAACAACTTGCAAAGGTCATGTATTACTTCACTCTCTCAATCTGAATGGATATAAACAAGAAAATGCTGTCTGATGGTTATCAAAGAAATATGAAAGCATTTATAAGTTTGGTCTTTAAATAATTTTGTGTTACATGAACATACACATGTCTTTCTTAGAAGACTGCTTGCATTTCACTCACCAGGAGAATAACTTGGCTAATTTACACTTTGTGATTTACATAGCAATTACATTTTATAAAAAAAAGTTTTTTTTAAATACTGAATTGAGAGAGTGAGAGCCAGAGAAAAAAAAAAAAAAAACAGGCTACAGAAACATGTAATTCACAAAAGACAGAGTGAAAATGTTATAACTTAATTATAAAATCTTTTAACCTTGAAAGAAAATTCAGTAGCATCTCAAAGTTTTTATGACTATTTGAGCAGTGTTTCGTTTCTAATACAGAAGAAAAATCCTTAGAGATTAATGTCTCATTAATGAAAATATCAGAAAGACTAAAATAAACAGACACCAATATTAGACAAAAAAGGAAAAAATTGGTTAGCCTGCACCAATAACATTAAAGTCTCAAAGCTCATAAGCCTACAGAGCCAAGTGTGTGTAAGAGACACATGTAAAAAGTTCTTGATTAGGATTCAAGCAAGGCTAAGATGTTCAACAGTTTACAACTTGTTTAACATGATTTGGATTACATTAGAAAATCTTCAGCTAATAGATTTACATTTTAATTAAATGAAAAACAAATTGGGTTTAAAAAGAATCTGCAGTTAACTAGCAAACGTTTCTTAAGTTCAAAATTCAATTTGTGAGCCAAACCTTACTTAAGTTAATTTAAAGATTACTTCATATCTTCCAATGATAGATTACTTTGGAGAAATTCGATTCTTAAAATCCCTGAAAGGCAAGTGTATTTAGCCATTTTTCACAATTGTTTAATTCAGTGACCACTCACACTGATATGACATTATCTAAATTTCAATTCAGTCTTGATTTTTATTTTCATGACTCATCTTAAGTATGCTTCATAAAAATAAAACTTTTCAAGTTGATTATACATTATTATTTAAATAGCAGTTAAATTTTGAAGTAATGTTTAGGTAGTCCTGTGTAAATAAATTGCATAAAAATTAAGTATTTTATATTTCAAGTGCTCAAATAAACTGTACAGCTACAAGACCCATTGCCAAAAAATGATTACAAAGTTTTATGAAAGACTATTAGAGAGGTTTAACCTTCTATTACTTATTTTCTTTTGGAATGTTTTTTTTTTAGATTATCATTGTTTTGAATGTTTATAAAAAAGGAATCCATGAGTGACTTCAGTCATTACCCTCCCCATGTCAAAGTCAAAACAGACATTTCTGCAATGCAAGAAACAATATAAAATTTTACAAATACTTACATGAAGATACAATCATTAATTAGACTTGAAAGCATGTCTCTTAAATCCTATGTTTAACAGAAAAGCTGAACAAAATTGGGTATGTTTATTTAAAAATGTATCTTTTAAGTGGATGAACATAAACACTAAGACAATTATATACACATTAATATCCATATTTGAGCATATGCATATAAAACATGAAAAATATATGGAATTACAGGAATATATACCATCTACACACATGCATACAAAATAAATTGGACATTATATATATATATATATATATATATATAAAATAAAGGTAATTTAATTTATTGCTCTTCTTATCCTCAAAAAATCCAACAAAATTTCCTTATACACAGTTTTATCTTTCATTCCAACCTGGAGAAGCCAAACCCAGCACACATGACATCAGTGAAATGTGTCACTTAAAAGCCTTCCTACTTTTTTCTCATCATCTTCACTTTTGTTTCGGATATTGTTATACATTCTAAAAACATGCACACACACTCTGTAAATACACCTGTACCTACTAAAAATATTCATTTCAAAAATATAAAATATTCTCAGTTTTTATAAATGCTACTAAAACATTTATTTTTATCAATAAAAAAAAAAAAAAAAAAAACTATATATATTGCTTCAAATAAAAAACAAGAATCTAATAGTTCAAATGCATCCATTAATTCCATATTATCCACTATCTTCTGTAAATCTTAACCACATCTATTTTCGCCCCCTGATAGTCTAAAATTCAGACTTGAATAAGATGGACAATTCTTTAGAAGATAAAATGGGGGTAAAAACATTTGGATACTAAATGCAGATTTATACATTTTGAAGAAATAAAATAATGTGTCAATATCTATAGTGGTCATGTAATTGCACTAATACATTTTACTACAATAAGAAGAATATTCTTTCTAGGATGTGTATCATCAGTAATAGTCTGTTTAATACTTTGTCATATCAGGTATCTGCAATTGTTTTGCCATAACTCTCTGTAGAGTAGAAAACAATTATTTTTTTTTTTCATGGGGATCTAAAATGAAGCCTTTTCATCATCTCTTTCAAACAGCAACACAATGTTTTTACTCATCTTGCCACTAGCAAATGAGGCTGTTATCATCTAAGCACATTTGTACACCATCCTGTTATAATTATCAAAGATCAAAGAAGGACTTTGATAATGACAACTCACAAATAAAAACAGTGCAACAAATACATCATTTAGATGCTCTTCATTAATCTACAGACAATGCAAATAAACATGTTCTTTACAGCAAGCAAAAAAGTATAAAAATGAAAATAGATGATGAACTTGTGCTACAAAACATAAGTAATAAATACTTAAAAACCTCTTTCTAAACACTAATAAACTATGTATGTGTATGTGCACAAGAGACATGATTAAACCCCAATACTTTATTAAAAATGAATTTCAGTAGGTTAGAAAGGCTTCTTTATTTAAGCACTTTGTTAGTTCTGACTGGTCGGTGCCTGCAGAAAGGAAATATTTTTCCTTTGTTGCTCAGTTACAAAGCAGCAAAATGCACCCCCCTGCTGTTTATTTTTATTAAAGGGTAAAGACTCAAATACTGAAATTAATTTTAGATTCACCTTTTTTTTTTTATAACTATTTTTAACCCATTTTTTTTCAGTAATTTGTTTTATAAGATAAAAGGTAAAGAAGGTCTTTTTATTAATTGTTCATTAATAATAGAAATTAAGCTAGGGCATGACATCAACCTCAACTGAATAGTTAGTATGTTGTAGTCCAACTATCAAAAGTAGCAGTTTATAAAAAGCCAATGAGGAAGAAAAAAAATGTTGATTTTTTTTTCTTTTAACACATATTTACTTTCTCGTTATCTCTCTCTCATTATATATATATATATATATATATATATATATATATATATATATAAAAATATTGTTATATTTGAGTATGTGTGTGTGTATATATATATATATATATATATATACACACACACACAAAAAAAATATACATACATTGTGTATGGAGATATATACACACACACACACAAAAAAAAAAAAAAAAAAAAAAAAAATATGGAAATATTGTTTAAAACCACAAACCCTCAAGACTGGAAATTTTCGATGCCAGGATAAAATTGATATTTAAAAGTTAAGTAATCTTTTCATATAATATCATTAACACTATTTTAAAAATTATTTTAATATTTAGCACCATATATAAAAATATCTGCTGTTCCTTAAATCTTTATATATACATATATAAGACACCATAGGTGTTGAAACAAAATGGCATATTTATGTTATTTTTTTATATATATATATATATATATATATATATATATATATGATAGAGAGACAAACCTCTCATCTATGGACCGCCCCATCAACAGACTTTGGATGCAATGGACAAAATCTGCAGGCAAAATAAAAAATCTACAAGAAAAAACTTCAAAATCGTCAGTGGTGTATTTCAAAATTTGGAATGAGTCATATTAGTTCTCAAAGTCATTGCTTCATGGCAGTAGCAGGCTTTTCAATTGTAAACAAAGACAGGTGTACAGTATATAAAGTACGATACATTAGCATGAGAAATCTATTATTTTTGTTGTTTTGATAAGTATATATTTATTTATGGCATATATACATGTTTATAGGATTTACATTATGATCATAACTAGTAGTAGTTACTATAGCAGTTTCAGAACTCAAAATAATCCTTCCCAACTACAGACAACTGGCTTTAACAGACCACCCCATCCCCTATTAGTCCGTTGATGAGAGATTTGTTATATATATATATATATATATATATATATATATATATACACACATACACAAATGACAACATTATAATATAAACACACAAAACACACACACACACACATATATATATATATATATATATATATATATATATATATATATGTATGTATATAAAACATTATATATACACACAAACTTTATTATATATATATATATATTATTATTACACACACACAAGGTAGAAACTGATTATATTCTTAACAAATAGCTCACAATGATTTTTCTGTACGCAAAATGCAGATTTCTGATGTAGAAAATCTATACAATATGCTATTGCTTAAACATGAAAGAAAAAAAAAGAAACAAACAATAAAGAAATAAAGAAAAATCCAAAGAAAGTAACACATAGTTAATTAAGTATAATGGACAAGTTACAAAAGGTACTGAATAGTACTCTGGTTGACCAAAAATGAATTACAAAAAAATAAAATAAAAAATACCAATATTTGGTCATTTGGTCCAATTTGGTAAAGCCAATGTAGACAAAAATCTTTTAGCACCTCCACATACATTTTATTATTTATTAGCAGGCTTATGCAAAGTGTTGTCTATTATACAAGAACTGATATATATATATATGAGTTGCATTTTTCTAAAATGACTTTTATACATATTGCATTATAGGACTATTTAAACAAATGCAAAGGGATGCTGATAAGTTTTTGGCTCCATTCACTTTCTAAAATCTGACTAAATAACCAAATATCATTTCTTTTAGAAGAGTTTCTTGCTTGGGTTAAGAACTTTTCAGAACCTGATTGTACATAAAAATGGTCATTCTAATCATTATGCATATAGTGACACAGGAAATACTAAAAGCATACAAGTTAGATGATAACATTTCCATATTACATTTTGCATCTGAACAAATAGTGAATACATTAATAATAATTCAATGAATTTATTATTTAATATTTATCTATGTTCTGTGAGAAAAAACCCCACAAAACTATTTACATTATTCGGATTGTTCTCTTCATCTTTATTACTATATTCACAACATTTTGGCTGTTGTACACTCCAGTCTTCTTCAGGTGATTGGAATTTCAAACTGAACCCTTTATTTCATTCACTGGGGTAGATTGTTCTGGTTCCACATGACATCTCTTCCTGATGTCTCAGTTGTCCCCCTTTAACTCAACTCTCCAAGTTTTTGTTCATCACTGCAGTAGCCAGGTATTTAACTCACAACTTTTTGGGTCAAGCCACTTTTATCCACTGGGCCAGTGCCCTTAAGGACATCAGTGTATGAATTTTGGGGACTTAATGTCTCAGTATTCATTTTTTACCAGACCTTATATTGCAATTTTTGTTGTTATTATTGCTTTTCTCTAGCACTCCGTATTACTGGTTCCCATATTATATTCATTTCTATGCTTGGCCGGTTTGGGAGATTTTTGTGGCCTAGCATATGCGCTGATTCCTTAAGTTTATATATTTTATATATTTATTTCAACCTTATCCCACAGAGGGCAGTAATTCCCCTTTTCCCTCCATATGTGGTCAGCTACACCTAATTTTTCTATTTCCCCTCATGTTATGGCTTTTCAGTGTTCTTGCAGTCTTACCTTAAGGGGATGGCTTGTTTCTCCTTTATGTTTCTTACCACAGCTGCATGGGATGACACACACACACACAGTCCTTTGTCATGTTCTCCTCTATGGAGGGGGTCTTACTCAGAAGAGATATTTGCAAAGTGTTGAACCACTTTTGAAGTTTGTCATGATGTTATATGAACCACAGATCTTTTGTATTTTCTCTGATAATCCCTTCACATAGGGTAGGCAGACCAATGCTGTTTTCTGATTGTTATTATCTCTTGTACCCTTCTATCCCAGAGTAGATTGTTACATTGTAGGGTACTGTTTATACTGACCAATTCTTGTTCACATGTCTCTGGGTCGCCACATGACTTTTGCTCGATGTTGTAAGCAGTGGACAATCCCTTTCTTTACACTGTATGGGTGGTGGGAGTTGAAGTTGAGGTATTGTTAAGTGAATGTTGGTTTGCAGTATACAGATGTCTTGAACCTAGGCTCTGTTTGAGATATTCGTACATCCAGGAATCCGAGTTTGTTGCCATTTTCCTTCTCCATTGAACTGTATAGATGATCTTATTGAGTTCATATGATCCAGTAGTAGATGGACCTCTTTCTGGTGTGGCCAGAGTATGAAGGTGTCACCTACATATCTCAGCCATAGGGTTGACTTTAGTAATGTGGATTCTAATACCATAAGTTACAAGATGTTAAATATTAAATTAAGAGGCATGTCTCGAGATTAGAAAAAGATAAAAATACATTTTGTCTCCCTCAAAGAAAAATTTGTAATAGCCCACTTTTTGTATGCATTGATTTTGGTGCAAGAGAGTTAAGTTTGTTCATAGAGCCATAAATAAAAATCACCATGGTGTCATTAGTACTTAAAAGAGGATTTAATGATTTAATCATTGTATTTTGCAAGTTATGACCTAATATTTGCTTCAGTAAGTTTTGGTACTCAATATGTCACAGATTGCAAATCAAGAAGAAAGGGATTTTCAATGATCAAGAATTAATGTAAGCAGAGAGAATATAAATTTTATATGTTTCCAGAAATAACTATTCTAGAAAAATTTATTACTTTTAAAAATATGTTTACATTAAGGTTTCACACATAAATTTCTATAAAGAAATAGAACATTAATGTTGACAGTAACCTTTACAGAATTCATATAGAGCCAATCTAATTAAAAAGAATTTGTCTTCTTACACAGAGGGAGAATTTTTTTTTTCAGCTACACTGACAATCCACAAATCTCATTTCTTTCCTCTGAGGTAATCCAGTTTGAGTATCAGAGATTACATGAAATTAATCAGTTTCCTGTGGGTGGTTATATTGAAAGAAGCATTATCCTCAAATAATATTGGATACTTGTCATATCAGTAATAACAACAAATTGGAACAAATCAGATGAGCTCATCTAAAAATTAAATTTCACTTTTTTCTGTATTATATTCTTAAGTTATTTGTAGATTCTTTCATCAGCTTCTTTCTTTGGAAAAGAGAAACACCAATCTCTAAAGTAGATTAAGAGAAGCAAAATTAAAAAGATAACTAAATCACAGTCCCTTTTTGTAAACAGAAATAAATGTGGATTTTTTTATCTTTTAAAGTTTCTTATCTTTAAGAAAGCCATAAGATGATAAATGCAAAATCTGAACCATCAAGACATGAAAGGTTGGTTTTAATATATATTGACCCAAGCATAAGATGTACATATGTTTACTTCGTATTGTAAATATTTTAGTGTCACATGGAAATTAAATTTCTCTGCAGTTAACAGTCATCCAGAGTATAATGGCCTTGCAACATAGCCAACAATTGCTTGATGACTCTAGTGAAAAAAAAAAAAAAAAAATTAAAGTTGTTTCATAAAACAGTTCAAAGAAAATTAATCTTGTACTTGTTTTATTTCAGATCTGGGTTATGAGATTAATTTAAACATTTTGTTTTCTAATACACAAAGAAAAAAATATCCATGTAAGTAATTAAAATAAATAAGTAGAGAGCAAGAGAAATCATGTGGACTGAGTGGGGAAACTGAAGTCATTTTGAGGAAACAAATATGTATTCATGAAATATGGTTGAAAGATGGTGGTAGCTCAAAAGAAATACTTGAAGGTAATTGACAAACAAGGACTTCTGATTATTTCATTAATATTTTAATATGTATTACCACCATCCTCCTCATAACATGAATCAAAGTGACTTTGTTAGTCAGTTGAAGAGAGTACAAAATATGTGCAAAATAAGGAAAAATCAAATGGTTCAGCAAAGTAGGGAAAAAGAAAATATGGCAAAGTACACTACTAAGAAAGTAGCCAGAAGTTAAAAGCAAAAACAAATGACAACAGAGGGTGTGGAACTAAAATCTTATAAATAAATTAACACTTTTTCTGTAAAAATATTTTGACACTAGGAATTATCATAAAAGTTGCTTTAAGATATAGAAAAGCAGGAAAGAAAATATGCTGGCCATAGTGTAATGGTTAGTAGACCATTACTAATTTAGAAAAAGTACAATCTTCACTGGGTGTCCCTCTCCCATATGGCCATGTACAAGTCCAAACTAATACTAATCATTGTGCTAACAAAAGAGTGTCTTACAAAGTCTTACATCAGAAAAGAATTTGTATTCTTACTGATGTCAAAAAAGAAAATCCAAATCAAGATCAAGTTGACTTTAGTTGGCTTCAAAATATGGTAATTGTTTGCACTTCCCTACCAGTTTTGACCAATCAATACCTATCTTACCTCAATAAAAGAACTCTACTTTGGACCACAGGATTGTTTTTTTTAGCTTTTTGTAGGTTAAGAGCTAGTTGAGCATTGTGAGATGTGATGTGAATATTATACCACTTTGGTTTACGGCCCTGTTATTTTCTGATGTTGGACTTGCAATACTGATTTTTGACTGTTGGAATTTATGACCTTATGATTCTTTGGATCTGAGCCTCCCTATTGTTATTTAATGAAAGCTATTTTGGCCATCAATGGTATAAGCCCTTTGGGAGATTCAAGTTTTTCTTGGGATACGGCAGAAGCCAATCCTGATCAATCCAAGCTTGCAGTTTGCTCTCCTCTCAGTTGATACTATTTAACTCAATAATATAAATAGGGAAAGAAAAGCTAATAGGATTTGTGGCACATGCAAGCATATGATGCTATCAAGAATCTAAATGTTAATACTGATGACAAAGTAGGAGATTAATATTATTCATCAAAATAAATTTTCCCTTTTGAAGAGGTATCAATTTATTATATTCTATATAAGATAGAGTCATTCAAATTTCATTAGACCTTATACAATTACCATACACAATATTTTGGGGTGTTTGAATTGGGGGAATTTTTTTTAGGTACAGTAAGAATATTTCTAACATAGTATTGATGCTCAAACAATTTTCATATTCCCCAAAGAGAAAATATATTTATGTGGAGAGAATAAATAGAAGATTGAAAATTTTATCATCCATAATTTAGTACAAGTAATCCAGATGTATAAAACACAATGAATATCTCACACATTGAGTGCTGGTGCTAATAAAATAGTAGTTGATGTATAATAGCAGACCTAAAATTTATACTAATAATAAATATACAGAGTGGTCTGAAAGTCTTGCCACTCCTATATAATTTTCTATTTCAACACTCTGTGTGGTATTATCAAAGAGAGAGTTTCACATGAACAATACCAGAATACCCATCAGTTGAAAAATGCCATTTGGAGAGCCTTTGCAACAATCAACAAAGCACAGCTTCATAAAATATCACACAAGACATGGTGCCACATCATTTTGTGCTACAAAAATGATGGTGTTCGTATGACCTTCTCGATGTATGACAGCACCAATGAAAGTGAATAAACTGAATCCACTACATGTGCTTTGTATTACTGTATTACTTGTTCTAGTTTTCTCATTACTTTTTGGTAGTTGGTGACAAACCTAGTCCAAGGAAGTCCTAAAGGACAGAATGAGTCATGCAAAAACTTTGTTATACACACACAATTTTTATTTATTTTGCAATGATATTACACTCTGATCACAGCCAGAAGTGCCGATCCATATATAAATAATCCCATTTTCGATGAATACAATGCTACCATTATGTAAGGACTTCACCATATAAGAATGACAAAAAAAATCAAAAGATTATTTTTTTATTCCCAAAAACCCACTCTGTCATCTTTTTTCTTCTTTTTTTACTTTGATAGACGAAATATAAACAACCAAAAACCTCAGTGTACACTTAATAATTATCAATGTAACACTACTTCGCTAAGTAATTTTTTTACAATATGTTGAAGCCTTATTTTACAGAGACTAAATTTTTAGGATTTGATTTGGTTGTCTTACAGATTTATTTTTTCATTTTGAGTAGGACTAATATCTAAAGTTCTCTTGGATCCAATGCAATTTTCAAGTAGTTTTTAGGATAACAATGTCTCTCATATATTTGTACAACATTATGACATTTTTTACAATGAATATCCGTTTCAGTAACAATGATCGTTCTAAGAGATAAAAAAAAAATTCACTAAACAAAATAAAAAATGGTCACATTGACATTTTTAACTCTTTGCAATATTACTAAAAGTAAACTAATGTTATTTTTTTCTTAATTCTTTTCTTCAATAACTAAACATATAAACAGAAAAAAAAGAAAAGCCAACATTTCAAAAATTTGCTTAAAAACAAAGAGAAAATTTTTAAGTCTTACATTTTGATTATTCTAAACAATTTTATACTGACCAGTGATGAGAAAGGTAAGAGATGAGAAGAAAAGAATGAGAAATAACAGACACAGAGAAAAAGAAATAGAGGGAGAGACAAAGAGGGAGAAACTGATAGGGATAGAGTGAGTGATGCAGAACAAACTGTAAGAAAGATGACCAGTGACCATGTTGACAATTAATCAAATTGCAAATGAAGACAAACTGTTCGGATGAGAAACGAGGCAGCCGATCTGTGTCAGATTACAAACAGCCTCTCTCAATAGGTGACGCAAGATAGCAATCAGGCCTGAGGACAACAATTGGATTGGCTATGGTTAGCAGTAGCAAATGCTCTATTCTCCATTGAGCTGAATAGTGAAGCCCAGCTGACCAAATGATTGACTATATTTGCAAGATAATCAACAAGACAGATTGTTTTAGGCTGTGTTATATACAGTGACCAGCGGCATTTAGTTTAAAGCAGGGTGAACTGAAAGTAGAGCTGCAACTTGAAGGAAAATACTCAGGGCTCTGACATTCATGAAAATATGATTTGTTGTAATATCATTACACAAATCACATTACTAATAAATTTGTTGATGTCTGGAATAGATTGTCAAGAATTAGTTATTATTGATTGTGCAGGTGAAAAGGAGTCAGTGTTCCCAGAGATGGCAGTAATGCCCCTCTGGTTCAATAGGTGATCCACATTGCAAACAAGGTCATCAATATCTCATTAGACAAATCAAATGAGAAAAGAACATAAAGAGGCAGTCAGAGTCTGAAAACCACCATTAAGAAGGAAGCAAGCATCTGAGAAAGAGGTCATCAATACTTTCTAAGATTATTAAATTTGGACTTAAATACTTCAATGTCTTTATGAATTTAAAAAATGAAAACATTAAAAAGAAAAAAAAGGAAATTGTTTATTTTATTATAGTTTTGTCTGTCCTACAAATAAATATTTTAACAGCATTTTTAGTCTTAAGCCAAGTTATAAAAATGGAATCAATAAATTTGACATGTTTATGTCTTTTGTGATAAAAGTAGCATTTTTCCCCCCGAAAACCCAATATGAATTCATTACAGTTTTATTGCTTCCAAAACCTTTTAGATGGATTAAATCAGCAACTTTCAGCACATTTGTCTCATTTTCAAACACTTTCCAGTTTATTTTGCCCTCAAAATAATGATGGCATATAATATCTGACCACAAAAAGCTGCTAAGATTGGTAAATGAACTGCCAGGTTATTTTTCCAACCAATACTTTAAAATTATTCATTTTCAATGTTCATCAATATTTTTAAATCATTTTTTTCTATAAATTAAAAACTTAATTGTGTCAATTCTTGAAGCCTTAACTTCATAAACTCTCTGCAAGAAGTATAAATATCTTTCTTATATTCTCTCACAATTTGTCATCTTGCAAATTCCTTACTTAAAATTTTTAAAAATTTTAAAATCATAAAAAGCAAGCATTTAAAACTAAGCTGAGTCATCTCTTTTTATGTATCATATCTTTTTGTGATGTGGATGACATAGCTCTCCTCAAGTTCCTTTGTTGCTCTAAGTAATGTTTGTTTATTATCCCTCCAAGTCACTGCTCTGCCAACCATTCACATAAGCTTGTTAGGTATTAGGTTATTTGCTGCTTCCCTCTGCTTTTCTTGCCTTCATTATGCAGTGAGTGTCAAATTCTCTAAGCCTTTTTTCTCATTCAGAAATTTCATCTATCTGTTTTTGATACTAAATATGAGTGACCATTTTCGTTAAAACTTCTTTGCATGTTCCATCCATGATATTGTCAACATCCTTCTGTAGGACCATATCTCAGTTGCCTCAAGTTTTCTCTTCATCTGGGCAGAAATTATCCCACATTCATTGCCACAGAGGAGGATTAGAAACAAAGAAAAGAGTGCTAAGTTATAGCAATCAAGCTAAGTAACAAAATTAATAAAACTTGAAAACAAGTTTTAAATATACCCAGAGAAGGTATTTAATTTATGAAGACCTAGGATACATATTCAAGATACTGCAAATTTTACAACTACACAGACTGTAGTGAGTATAAAAGTTGACAGGTGTTGCTCATAGTTTAACCATAGAACATTAACGATGAGTATATAGTACCCAGCGTAAATGACGTCATTGAGTGTGCATATAGGTCCTGCGCTCTGAGGGGTCCCAGCTGCTTAGTAACTTCAGTTGCCCACTTGACAGTGTAGGGGAAGGTTGCGCCATCTTGCTCTCTCTACTTCTCAGTGCTGCAGGCCTGTGTTTGGGTAAAGTATGCCCATGTTTGGTGATACACGGTGTTGTGCACAGCGGGTATAGCCTACCCAGGATAGTGTTTATGTACTATTTTAGGGATCAATTGTGGAATGAAAAACAGGATTATAAGGCTGTGTAAATAGTGATTGTGTGTTACTTACAAATATATTTTAGCCTTTCAGATTACCGCTTTTATTCAAAATGGCTTTGAGTAAGAAATCAATTACAGACAGTGAAATAGAGGCTATTTTATATGAGTTCTGATGATGAAGTGGGCAATTTAGAGTTTGAAGAATTATATGACAGTGACATTGATGGTGAATATGTGCAAGAACCTAGTGACAGCAGTGACAATAGTGACTTGGACGATGTACCTCCAAGAAAGAAAAAGAAAGTAGTGCATGTTAGCCCTGCCTTGCCTATGGTCGGGCCCTTCTACTGCCCCTGCTGTTGGCCCTGCTGCTCCACCTGCTGCTCCACCTGCTGTTGCCCCAGCTGCTCCCCTGGACGACAACGCATCATAACTCAAACAGATTGTGATGAGCTTGTTGTATGCTTCAACAGAGCTACCATTAGATCTAGAAATGGCTTTATTTGAAGCACTAGGCCAAATGCAGGAGCAGTACGTACTCCTGCAAGAAATATATTACATGGTGTCCGGCCTGGCCCCTCCCAACAAGCTTTCCAAGCTGCACAATTGTGGGATGACACTAATTGGGACAGTCAGGGGAAACAAGTCAGAGATACCAGAAGAGATGAAGGACAAGACCACACAGGTTCCAGGTTTGAGTGCTTTCCTGTTCACGAAGGACATGCAGTGAAGATATGAGGAAGACAATTTTCTTGCTGGAAGGGGTGTTATGCACATACGACACCAAAGGACATGACACGTGTCGTATGTGCATAACACCCCTTCCAGCAAGAAAATTGTCCTCACTGCATGGAGATAAGTCCTTGGCTAGCAGTGGAAAGCCAACCATCATCAAGGACTACAAAAGGACAAAAGGAGGAGTGGACACTTTCAACCAAATGTGTGGTCAATATTTGTGTGGCAGGAAGATCAAGAGGTGGCCACTCTGTGTGTTCTATGGCATGCTGAACGCTGAGGTCATCAACTCCTGGATCACCCATGGAGAAATATGCAGAAAACAGGTGGCAGACAGATGAAGAGAAAGCAGTTTATGAAGGTATCGGCAGAGGAACTGGTGAAACCCTGGGCAATGCATCGCCTCTCAAGTCACAAGGCAGCTCAAGGATCATATATGAATTGTTTTTCAGCTGCCCACTCCCCTTGGACCTTCAAGAGTTTCTGGACTACCTGCAGCAGACATGAGGGAGTCAATGGTGCGCTGTGTTGTCTGTCCCATGAAGGCAGACAAAAAAACACGCTTCCAGTGTGTGTCCTGTCAATGAGCTATGTGTCCCAAACACTATTACACTATGTGTAGCAGCTGTATATGAGGCTGAGGTAAGTAGAAATGCACCTGAAAACTTTATTTACTTGTACATAACAAATAAATTGTCAGTCGTTACAGTCATTTTAGTTAAAAAAAAATTATTTGTGTAAAAAAGCTATTTTTGTGGTAAACAAAATAAGGCCTTTTTCCACATCTTGTCCCTACAGAGGTCGCAGCAGCTCGGGACCAGTACCCACTTCAGCAGTGGCTCACAGGACCTGGAAAGTCATCTGAGGAGTTTGGAAGTCTTTGGAGGATAATTTTTATTTATTTATTTATTTTTTTTTTTATTTTGAAAAATTTTTAATTACAATTTTCAGTACCTGATTTTCTTACCTAAATAATGTTTTTCAGTTCCTATTAATGTTAACTCAAAGTACAAAGTTTGAAGTGCCTGCATGTAAAATATTTCAAACAAAGATTTATATTTAATATTTTTTTTGAGATTTTCGAAATTGGGTATAATATACCCATGGTTAGTAGTGGTGTAACTTTAATTGATGGTTAGTGTTCTAGGGTTAAATACTTTCCGAGAGATTTAAGTCAATTAAATGATTTTAATCTAATCCAGAGATTATCAAGACTATTGTAGGAAGTTGATAAATGCCAGGGTGGTGGCAAGGGGTGGTTGATACATAAATCATGGTGACTTATGTCTAAAACTCACAAACTTCCAACCAAACATTAATCCCCTCAAATGCGTCCTTCCCAATAATGATAACAATAAAAAGGTATATTAATTTAATATTATCTGTTATTTATAAAGTTGTTCATTATTATTATTTAGTTCAGTAAAATGATCAGGAGTCTCAACAATGATTTCAAAGGGCCACTTATCCAGAGGTTAGCCCTGTGACACAGATGTCTATTTCAATTTCATTCAGATTGTAAGTGTCTATTTTAATTTAATTACACACTTTAAAATATTTCTACAAAATTTTAAAAAATTTTGATTACCCAATAATTTAAAAAAAAAATCCCATAAAATCTTATAATTATCTGTTTTCAGAGTTTAAAAATTTAAGGTTTTTTTTCATCAAGAAATTAATAATGCTATTTTTCCTTTCATTCCACTTGGGTCATTTTTAACTGAATTCATTTGAGGCCATTTTTAAAAAAATTTAACCTAAATTCATTTTATAACCATAAGTAATAATCAGGACATTTAGTTGGTGGCCACAACTTTCAGTTTCTATGTGCCAATAAATAGATATGAATAGACTGATACAGATAGACAGGAATAGATCAATAAATAGAAACAGTGAAATAATTACCAATAAGAGACAAAAGCTTTCTCCCTGTAGGCAAGAGAAAGAAAAGCTGATTGCTTTTTTTTGTATTTCACAGCTATGCACACATGTAAGTGAAGAGACAGTTTGATGGACAATTAAGCTGTTGATAAGTTTATCTTTACTTCCATTTTTTTTATCGTCTAACTTTATGATTTTATTACTCAGCTCAAAGCAGGGGTTGTCCAGAATAAGTGGGAGTGGAATGTATTATTCTAATGTCTTATTTCAAACTCAATCAAATTGTGTGTGTATGTATGTGCTTGTATGAATATTAAATGGCACATGCAAGCCACTCCTACACAACACAGACAAATACATTGCATATACAAAGTCACCTGCAAACAAAGCATGACAGACAGATCTCCTTTTATAATTGTGCTTGTCCCTTCCTTCATTAATTTGCATGACAGTTACATCCTGCCAGTACTTCATAAATAATGGTCTATTCTATTTTGATTGGGTGGAAAGAGGGGAAAGACAGTACTTGGTTTCAGTGAGAAAATGAGAGAGAGAGAGAGAGAGAATCAAATTTAGCTGATGAGAACAGATACTACACTTTGATCTTAGCCAAAAGATTGAAAAGTGATTGTATTTTCTTGCCGCTCTATGCTGACAGGATATGACACAAAGTCAGTTTAATGTGGGGAGGCCAAGCATGTGCATACGAGCCAGGTCCTAAAATAGGAAACATTCCACAAACACTGGCATTGGTATTGCTACCAATACACCACTCTTTAGTGCAATGAGGGAAGTAATGCTGTGGTCAGCTGTTTCCCAGAACTGAGCACCTGTTTCCTGAGACAGGCACCTCCCAATAATATTTTCAGTTGTACTCTGTCTGCAGACAGAGACAAAAGTGAGTCATACTCTGTTCAAAGACAAAGACACAACTGAGAGATGAAATGTAGTTTATCCACTTGAGGACAGATACTACACTAGAGTGGCATATTCTCTGTGTTCTACAACATCAAATTCCGTGTTCTTCTGTGACGGTAAATTTCAATTTTCTGTTTTTGTTTCAGAATCATAAAAACATGTGAAAGACAGAAACTTGTGTGTAAACAGTAAAATATACAAATATATAGCCTACTTATATAGGCATCTTTATATTTTTGTCCTTCAGCGATTTCTGATGATCCACAAGCATGTCTCTTTGAGTCCAATTTATGGTGTGTTGACAAAAACTGCAAAATAATTTATCACCATTATGATAAAAATCATCACAAAAAGCTGGCTCTTCAGTTCTGTAATTTGTGAAAGTGTGCACCACTCCACAAGTTTGCTAGCATTTCGTTTACTCATCATAAAAGATAATCAAACTGGCATTTAAAAATCTAATTTAATTACTAAGCAAGCAACAACTTTTATTTTTACTACCGTTGACGGCACATGCCATGCTATTCATATGCTAATATCACATGTGGGTATTTGCCATGTGGCAACCAGTGATGACCAGTTTGGCCAGGTTAATATCATGAATTATGTTAGGGCATTTGTGCAGTAGTGGAAAAACCCTATTTTATTTATAGAATGACATGTTGCAGCAATATATGTCATAGCACTTGCACATAAGTGACTGATTTCGTTGTGTATTGCAAATTTATGCAAAATAATGACTGTCAAGTTAAAGCTCAGGAATTTTACATTTTACCAGCAGAATATTTCATTTTTTAGTAGCAAAAATCCAGTTTTCCGTGATTTTATGTGTTTTCTACTTTATTTCCATGTTTTTTTTACTGTTTTCTTTATCATGGAGAACTTGCCAACCTATATTACACTTTGATCCCAGCCAAAAGGGTGAGAAATAATGGCAACTGTGATAAAGTGCCATTTTTCTGATACACAGTATCTAATGATGGAAACCGAGTAAGGCAAATACCAAAAATCCAGTAACCATAAATAAAATAACTTCGTCTGCTGAATTATTTTTAAAATTATTATTAAGAGAAATGTTTGTAAGACAGGAATTTGGCTACTATAGATCATTATTATTATTATTTGAACAAACATATTTAGTACAGGAAGAGAAATAGAAATTGAAAAAGCAGTAACAATGCATAAAGATAAAAAGAATCATATCAAGAAATAATAATAAAGGAAAAAGGGGTAAAGGAATAAGTCAAATTTTTTTTTTGTACAATGAGAGATCAAAGACTTTATGAAGGGTTCAATGGACCACATAATTTAGGGAACTCTGATCAAATTCCTTTTCAAAAAATGTTTGAAACTCATTTACCTCAGTTTTAGAATAAGCTGTCTCACACAAAATATTTTTTACTTGTTTTATACAACAGAAGGTTACTGTTCTAAAGTAATTTTCCTTACATGATTGGTTTTTGGTATTTTCTTTTTTATGTAAGATAGTGAACTTGGAAAATTTGTTTTCAAGAGTGAGGGAAACTTTGGCTTAATCAGTAGTTGATGCAAAAATAATACATACATACATACATACATACATACATACATACATATATATATATATATATATATATATAAACAAACAAACACACATAATATTACACACATACAAGGATTGATCAATAAATTTGTAACCCGAGAGTAGCAGAATTTTGATCTGGAATTTTTCACCATATAATGTTCAATCTACAGGTTTAAAGGATTAGTACTGGATTAAGTGCATTAACAAGGAAGGAGATTAGGTGGAAAAATAAAATATTTATAATGTAAAATACGTTTTTTATTATTAGGCTTTTTACTTATTGATGCACCTTAGTGTGTGCATGTGTGTGTGTATATATATATATATATATATATATATATATATATATATATATATAAAATAAAAACTCTAATAAAGTAGCAATGAATAAGTATGCAAAAATGATTATTTTGCAAGTTCATTTTTTTCCAGTATGAGAATAGTAAAATGAATGCAAAATTAAAATAACCGAAAAATAATTGATAAATCCATTATGAAATTTAAACCAACAAATTATAAATCACTAAATATCTAAGAAATGTTATAAAATTCCAATGAAAGAAAAGCTCTTCTAGAGAATGGTCATCAAAAATCAATACTTTGAAAGCAATATTTATTGAAATAAAAGTAAATAAACAATATTCATTTCATTCTGTTTCATCTTACTAGTGATTAAGTATCAAATACAAATATCAATTCTTAAGTATTTCAGCTAACAAGTATTTATGATGAAAATTATTCATTTTGATGATCAGATAATCACCATTAAATTGTATAATACTTTAGTGAGTCATTTATATTTTTGTCAGGAAGTTAGTATCAGTGCTACTGCTTGCTACTAAGTGCTGGTTTTGGAGCTCAGCTTGCAAATTCCTTACAATAAATTGATGCAAATACATAAAATTTTTTTGAGGACCAATAAAAATGAAACATGGTACAAGCAAATTAATATCAAATTGAGATGTCGACATGTAAACAGAAGAAAAAGTAAATTTTCTAAAGCAGAACAAAAACTCCTTACTTTAACGTTCATGACAGTCGCAACAAAATGAATATTAAGTTCAAGACAGTCGCAACAAAATGAATATTAAGTTCATGACAGTCGCAACAAAATGAATATTAAGTTCATGACAGTCGCAACAAAATGAATATTAGCACAAGCAAGTATACTTTTGGAATACTCAACATCAAAGTCTAGGCTTTCACCTTCATGCTCATAGAAATATTCAAACCTATTGGGACTTTTTGTGATTATTAAGGTTAAAAATGTTGATTGCTTTTATTTGTTCAGGCTTATGAGTGGGTAAATATGTTCCCAGCATGGGGCACTAACACCAAAGTAATTCTCTTCAAAATTGAAAATATCCAGGATAATAAAATAGTTTAATTCACAGAAATTAGAAAAAATACAAGCAAAATGATTTCACTTGTATTTGTTGATATTATTTTATACTCTTGGGAAGACATCAAATTGAAAATTTACTCTACATGCACATTCAGAGGCTAACAATCATAAGGGCTTGATAGTTGGATGAATGTCATGATGTTGAATAATTGAAGACATGCAATGCAAGTTTAATAAGCACAGTTGTGTGTTTATTCATATACAGGTTAAACCTAACTAATCAAGGATTTTCTTGTCCAGAAGTTTTGATGCTTTGGGACAGTGATTTGAATCTGGCAGTCATTTAGGTATGAATAAAATAGTTTGGTAAGCAAGTCAACAACTGGGCCAAAGTCCAAACTTTTAAAAAAAATTAATTTGATCACCAACATTTTTGTGCCATTATCAGAAACAAAATTGGAGAAAATCCTTATATAAAAATTGTGTACACTATATAAAGATATTTTTTAAGTGTTTATGTGAAAAGCTATTTACTTGTAGACTAAAGCAATTGTAATAAGATTTCCATTAAATAATTTTGGGACAGAAAAAAAAAAATCAAATTAATTCTTGGATTTAAAAAGGTTTTCAGTACTTATTTACCTTACAATTTTTCAAATATTTCACATATATTAGTAAGTCCTTTTTTTTTTTTAATACTTTTTCTACTAATCTGTATATTTTTGTCTCATAAGTACAGCATATATATGCTACAGGACAAGCACTTCATCATGAAGACATTCAGTAACATGAACCAGTCTTATGCCAATGTAGTGTGTGCACACATGTTTAAAAAATATTATATTCAAATCTATATATCAGACTAATAGTGACAAAATAGAAAGTGATGCATTTCATTCTAAGCAAGAACTTCAGACCAATAATGCTTTTATTGTTGGAGTCAGTCTTACAATTTTACACCATAAACATTAAAGTTATAGAAATACTCAGCTTTAAATTTAAATTTTCAAATCTGTTGTATCTAGATGTTTAACTTAACTGATACACTTCAGCTTTTTATCACTATTGTTTTTAAAAATTCCACATTTTATCAGCAGTAGTTTCATGAAGAAAGGAGATATGTTGTATGATCCTGGATGTAATTTTATTGTAGATGATACAAAATTAGTGTATTTTCTACACCGTTTTGCCTTAATAAATTACTTTCTTTCTTTTCTTTTTTTTTTTTTAAGTAATAGGACATTAAGTTGAAATTATGGCCAGACTTATTATCATGAACAACTAATGCAATGAGAGTGTAGTTTTATAAAAAAATTTATATCTTCATATCATCTTTTATTTAAATGCCAAGATGTTTTACCAATGTAATTCAACGGCATTTTTGTCAGTCTATTTTGTAAATTCCTGCTTCTGATTTAATGATGTAATTATTTTGTTTAGTGTCAACTAAATCTCTTATTGTTTTTGTAGTAGTCATAAATTTTATCTTAAGTTTAAATTCTTTTCAATTGTATTTTCACTGAGTTGGTATCTATTATTATGTACCTTGCTTTATCAAAGTTGTGTTATTTTCTGTGTTGGTTTTGTAGATTGTCTAAGTTTTCCTCTTAAATTAAAAAACAAAACAATAAAAAGCTGAACAAGATCAGCTAGGTTAAACATCTAGATACAATAGACATCAAAATTTAGATTTAAACTTGAGAATCTCCATCTTTATAACTTTTGCAGTTTAAAACTGTAACCACTATTTTCTTGTATTTTCTAGCCCCCACATCCTGCAACTAAGTATTATATGCCTGAAGAAAGTCCTCCATGGAAAGAAACATGCCACTTAGAAGTTTTCCCCACTTTATCATTTGCTTATTTTCTCTTTCTCTCTCTATTTGGTTTGGTTTGATTTGTTTTCTAGCATATCAACCTCAATGGGTCATTTAATGCAGACAACTTTTTTTCTTTTCTGGTAATATTTTTGTTTTGTCAAAAATCTATTTCTGTTAATATTTTTTTCTTCAAAAACGTCTAGCTGGTAATATTATTTTTTCAAAAACGTATTGCTGGTAATATCATTTTTTCAAAAACGTATTGCTGGTAATAATTTTTTACAAAGTATTTCTGCTATTAAAACCTATTTTTACACTTCTATAATGCTTTTTACCTCAGTTTTGGGGTTAACTATTTGCCCATAGCTGGGACCCTAACAGGTGCTACCACCCCAGGTGAGATGGACCTGGGAATACCAGCAAAAGAGGAGGTTCCACGCTCCTCAAAGCCTCTTGATCAGAGGCTTTGCTGTTGGACATAGTTTATCGTCTTACCATGGATGCGGGTGTAGTTTATTGTCATACACAGGACGTCTCTCTATTTGTTTATAAACACACAAGTATATATACTATAGGCCAAAAGTTTGGAGCCACCCTCTGGATTTAATATCTAGTAAGTTTCATACATTCTTTGTCTTAATAAAATGTTAGTCTTAATAAGATAGGATGCTGAAACTATTTAACCCATTAGTGCATAGCATCCATTTTTTTTAGGAAGTGAGGGGGTGTAACTAAAATTTAAAATTCAATAACCCTAAGATTACCATTAGCCAGAAAGGTAGATTATGCAAAAAAGAACTAAAATATTAAGGAAACTGTATACAGTAATCAGTTAATTTTATTATTATTATTGAATATATGATAAAAACACTTCAGAAAGAGAAAGTTCATCTGTCCTGAAGTATGCTAGTTAATTAGTTTTGAAAAAGGCACACAACATTCAATTTTAGGCATTTCTTTGAAATCCAGGGGGTGCTCCCAAACATTTAGTTTATAGTGTGTGTGAGTATATATATATATATATATATATATAAATTCTTTTAATGTGTTCTCTATGAATGTGTTAATAGAGTATTTAAGTTATATTAAATCCCTAAGTTATTTGTAAAAGAGTTAAATATTTAAATTATCAAGCATCAAATTAATTTCATGTCTTTTTTTGAACATTTAAATTACTATCAAACATTAAATTCTATTTTTTTTTACATAAATTGCTAAAAATATACCCCCCTTCTTTCTACGTAAAACCTAATTACAGCTTCTTTCTCTTTACTTTCCCCTTCTTTCTTTTTCGCTCTTCTCCCCTCCCATTTCAATATATCACTTCCGTTAAGTTAACCATTTAAATAGGTCAAGATCTGGTCCCTCCTCCCCCAATACTAAGCATGATTGAAAGAAATATTAAAATAAACCCTCTCTAAACACAACCATGTCTCTCCCACCACTCCTCCCTACCCTCTCTGTTAAATTACATAAACTTGATACTACCTGTCAAAAGTGTGAATTTTCATTTCATCTTTCATTTCATTTTTGGAAGTGTTATCTGATGATCCAGCGTCACTTAAAAGGGCTCTGGTGAAATAAATTATTATAATGGAACCTTAAAGTGGTCTGTTTTTCTTTAAAATATATATATATATATATATATATATATATGTTAAGAAATGGACAAGGTCCGACAATTTATTTATTAAAGACATTTTTTATTTATGTTTATATATATATATAAATATCTGAAATGAGGTATTGTAACTATTTACACTATTTGGACTGTTGCCCTCATTTTTGTTATCATATTCACAACACTGTTGTACACTCCGATGGCTCAGTGGCTAAAAGTGTTAGTTGAAGTAATCGAGTGACTTGACCCAAAGAGTTGTGAGTTCAATACCTGGCCACATCAGAGGTGAACAAAAACTTGGAGAGTTGAATTACTAAAGGGAAATAACTGAAACTAAGAAATCCAGAAAAGGCATGGTACATGGAACTAGAACAATCTATCTTAGTGGACTAAATAAAATGTTCAGTTCAAAATTCATATATCACCCAAAGAAGGCCGGAGTGTACAAGCTTGCCACATTAGTCAGGTTCAATCCCTATTTGTAAAATTTGTGATACCCAAATACTGACTATACCTATTACAATTTGTTTTGTTTTGTCTTGGAATTAAAAAAAAAAAAAAAACAAACAAAAAAAAAACAAAAAACAAAAAAAAAACAAAAAAAAAACAAAACATATAGGTGATACCAGATATTGATTAATTGAATATAAAATTGATTTCTAAGCAAAACAATTTTCTACAATATATGTATTTTTCATATAAAATATTCAAATTGCATGAATAAATTCAAAACAAAGATTGCAAATTTTAAAAGTTTAAATACTGATCTATTTAAAAACGTTTTGCAGTGGTGATTCTAAAGATGGAGTTGTCTACCCCTGATTGATGAATTCATACTGTCTTGAGTTGTCTATGACACTGATATTATTACATATTTTATTAAAACCAATTTAAATTGAGTTCAACATGCCTAGCATAAAAAGTAAGCAAACATCAAATGATCAAAATTGATAGATTGAAATTCAGGAACAAATCTGTTTTTAATTTATTACCATTGCATGTTTTAAAACATGCAATGGTAATAAGATTTTTGCTAGTCAATTATCTAAGACTTCTACAGATAAAACTGTCCAGTGCAGAGAATTGCAGTTGCTAACAAGTCAGTCTGCAACCATTGTCTTGGTGCCTTAGTGCTGACTCACAAAATCTCATCATGACAGTCTTGATGCCTTATTACAACTTTTGACTTTTTTTTTTATGGCTCCATGTTTTAAAAAATGCCATTAAATGAAGATTAATATCATGTGTAAAGCAATAATAAGTAATATAAATAAAAAATTTTAAAATTATTCTAAGAAAAATATCATAGTAAATGGAGATGATTTCAAAACAACACAACCTGTCAGTGATATCCCATAATGCAATGTGATTAATAAAAGATGACTGGAGAAGTAAAAGCTCAAACAGAAAAGGAAAAAGAAACCTTCTGTAGAACTATTTTTTTTACAATTCCCAGTGATGAACAGAAAACATATTGGTTCATGTTTATAATTTTTTAAATATACAAAGGACTGAAACTATCAGAGTGAAACTCAGGAACAAGAAAGGCACTTTACTATAAGCAGAATGAAATAGTTCAGAATGAGACAAACAAGGTTGCACAGGATACAATTTCATATAAGAAAGGCTGCATTCATGGGGAAAAGGAAATTAAAAATAAGTAAATACTAATGATAACTGATTCCAAAGTTTGAAGCAAAATAAAAGTACATATCAGAGTACCCTTTTCAAAAACAATAATAAAAAAGAGAAAATGATTAGAAATCATTGTTTCACATTTCTGTTCTTATTTCAATCTCATTCTAAGATCCTTGCATATGGCCAAATCATGTTGAAGCACCAGTTCTCGTCTGTTAAGCAACGTTGAACATCGTCAGTACCTAGATGGGTGACCATTCAAGAATACCAGGTGGTGTAATGGTTAAAAGCTTGAAATGAGAAAATGAGTGAATTCCGCTCATATTCATTATGTTCACTTACATGAAAATACCCTTAGGAAAGATATGAATCCACCACTCCTCCTCCCAGCTATGGGTTAAATAATAAGATTTGTATCAGAAAAAATTCTTACAATCTAAAATATGTTTCAGCTTTAAATAACCTTAAAAAGGTTGATAAACTGTAAAAAAAAAGAAAAAAAAGAGAAAAAAAAGTCAATCATTTTCAGATTCTGATGGTCACAAGAGATGATAAATTTTCAGTAAAGTTATCATAGTTGAATTAGAGAAAATAAAAAATAGTAGTACATAATGTAGATACAGAATTCTTTGGTGGAAAATTGAACAAAGAAACACATTTTCTGCTTTATGAATATAGTTTATTAGTAGTAATGAAATTTGGTTGATTTGGAATATTGCTCAATTTTCTTTGTCCCTTAGGATGTCAAGGATGCCACACTACAGATTTTATTATATTAAATTTGATTGACTTAATTATAAAACATTTAAACCTTAAAATTTTTTTTCCATCCGTGTAATCAATTTATATACTTATAAAATTTATGTAATTCAAGAGGTAAACATCATGAGGGAAGAGCAAAAGACTTACCAATTAGAACACATTTCACTGATTTGAAAGGAGCCTAATCTGTACAGGAAGAACATTAAATCAGATTATTCAAAATAAATAACATCTCGTACCTGATGAGTCTCAGTTCAAATTTATTCAATTTTCACTTTTTATGAAATTAAATAAACTAATGAAAATATTAGTTTCAATAACAATAGAATTCAAGTTCCAATATAACTACTGAAATAAGGCCTGAATATACCATGGATGTGAAAGAAATCATTTATCGGTCCTGACTTGGCGTCTCAACTCTAGTCACTTTCTCACTGACAGAACATGGCTTCTCTCTGTCTTTTCTATAAATAATTTCATGGCATCTGCTTTGAAGAGTTATTTTCACTGGTACCGGGACTGCATGAATTTAAGCGTGCTACTAGGTAGGCATTTCGGTTCTAGCCTTTTACTGTCGAAACAGTTAAATGTAACCACCTCCAACAGCTTCTTCTCTTGCACTTCCTAACAGTGGAACTCCCTTCCTCTTACTTCCTTTCCTGATAGCTATAATCTTCAAAAATTTAAATGTAATGTCAATCGGCATCTTCTGTTAACTTGATCCCCCATTCTTCTTTTTATCCTTTCCTCAATCCCACCCATACCCATTCTTTTCCCTTACATTCTCTGTAGCCCCTTGTGTACTAGTGGCACTCCCACCTTGCTTGGGGTGAATATACTTAATAAAAAAAATAAATAAATAATCTTTTGTAGGGTAATTAATTCTCAGCTATTATAACTTAGTAATGATTCTAAGATGTTTACTGAATATCTTTGCAAGCCACATTTTTGTAAATATTAAGATCTATTTGGAATTCATCCATCTATTTGATAATAACAAAAATGAGTAACCATATGTAACCATATTTCTACACATGTGCAGTAAGGTCCCCTCTAATTGGACGCCAAATTACATCAGGGCTATGCAATCAGTTCTTGAGATATTCAAAATGGATACTTTCTGGACCAGCCCTGTATACTTTTTGATCATCTTTTAGATTTGTTTATACATTACAATTAACCCTTTGCCTATTTTTAAAAAAATAAGAAGTCCTAAAAATATGTCAACTATAGTTTCTCATAAATTTAAATTTTTTATTATCAAAATATGAAAATTAAAAAAAAATTCATATTAAGAGAAAATAAAAAATTACTTTCCAAACATTTTTCTGTATTTATTCAAAGTGTTTAAAAATAATTAAAACTTCTTTCAAGCAAAATAGTTTTGTGGCAATAACAATTTCTAGAATTTAAACTTTTATATGAGGTCAATGGAAATAACAGATAGCTAACATAAGATATAAAAAAAAAAAAAACTTTATTTTCAACAACAAAATAAAATCATTTTTCATTGTTAACATTAAAAAAGTGATTGTGTAAATTTCCTGGTGCATCAATCACTTTCCAGTCTTAATAAAGTCCAAAAGCATCTCCATTTCCTTGTGGGTGACAAATTATTTTCCACTCTAAAACTGCTTTCTCAGACAAAACATTGCAAGTCTTTTGTTGCTCTATCAAAATTTCCATGGAAAGTGTTCAGACAAACTATATTCCTTAGTTCTACCAGTTCTAATTTTCATGGCTAAGACCTGCCATGCCAAGCACATTGTAGCAAACCACCCTCATTCCCTTCCCAGATTGATGAGATGCAAGTTCTACTCAAACAGCTTCTTCCCATGAACCGCTGCTTTGTGGAACTGCATCCCAAGAGGATGCTTCCCCAATCACTACAATCTTAACTTGTTCAAGTCTAGGGTTAATTGTTATATTCCCCACATATCCGCATAAACAGTGCCTCTTATTATATAACTCTCTACATCATTGTAAAAAAACAAAAAGAAAACCTATAACAAACATGAAAACCAGGAAACATTTTCTATTAAACAAAATTTTCTCCCTTCAATCTTTTTATTCATCCATAAAAATTTTATGCACTTCTGACTGTTGGGGGGGGGGAACACAGCTTATACTGCAATGAAGACTGTCCTTTTATGGCATTTTATAAATTTACAGATTATATGGAAATCTACTTCATCTTTTTGCTATTATAAAAAATTAAATAAGATATAAAAAAAAACCTTTATATAGAACTTGCTTTAGAATAACATACACACAGGGACTCTTGCTTTCTTGATTCATTTCTAAATATTAAAAATAAAAAATATATTAAAAAGGAAGTGATAGTTGGTGTCGAGAGGAGTGGAGAAAGCAATCAAAATTCAAGTGGTGGTAGGTAATGAGATCTTTCTTTGTTAGATTTTCAAAAAGTGACAAGCTGAGAATAAGTGTCCATCCTCCTTACTGGACCACAAGTCATCACACATACATTCCAGAACATCTATCATAAAATATGCAAATGCTTGTCTATAGAAATTTAACTGATTTTAGAACAATCCATTGAAAAAAAAGAAAAAGAGAGAGAAAGAAAGACAAACTCAAATGTATTTTAAATAAATGTAGGTGGTAATAATAAACTAAACTTGCTAAATGGTTTCAGAACTTTACAATCCAAAAAAGACAAAAAAATAATTTGTTGTATATTGTGCTAAGCTAATTAAACTTGTCATTTTTAGAACAAAACAAGAGCAACAGATTTTCAGTTTTTAAATTTGTCAAATTTATTATTCCTTGCCAGGAGAAACAATGACCTTGTCAGTATATTAAATTACTAGTTATACAATATCTACTGTACAGAAGGAATGCAGATGCAACCAGGTTTATTATGTAAGATTCAGAGGTCAGATTAGTCAAAATACTTCAGAAAGTTTTTTTTTTTTTATAAAAAAAAGATTTGAACTATAAATCTAGATATAAAAACTATATTATTAAAAAAATGCAACACTATGTTGTCTCTATAGGTTAGCTTTATTTAAAAAAAATAACTCCTTTAAACATTGATAAAATTGACCACCATGAAGCAATGGTTAGGAAGTGAGTCATGAAGATCATTACTACCCAAGTGTGTGCTCACAAATGTTGCCTTGTATCAGACTAAGCTTAGTCTAAAATCAATAAGGTTCATATTCTCTATTTAATCTATAAAGATGTCTACAATCTTCTGAACCACTGCCTAAGAGATGTAAACTTCCATATTGCAGTATAGGTGAAAATTGTGAGCTATGACAGTGTTAGCAGCCAATATTTGCACAGGACCATTTTGAATGTTCATCTCTTGCTCTCATAAAAAACCCCCCAAAAAACATGAATTGAGCCAAAAAAATTTAAACTAATTTATAGGCAACAATTCAAACATCAATAAAATAAAAATGTGATGTTAGAAAAGGTGGGGAATTAAAAATCCTGTTATTAACAATTGTGAACAATTAATATAATAACAAAACAGAAATGATTTGATAGAGAACTTTCTATAATAATAATATATATATATATATATATATATATATATATATAAGAACAGCAGAATACAGGATTCTGCTATGCTATTTAATTTTTAATGCTTTTCTAATTATTTTTTTACTAAATACCCAAGCAGCTTGCACAATATTCAGAGTATTTGAACAGCATGAGTGGACTGAATAGAGTAGGGACTTGAGTCATTATACTGGCTCATGAGGAGAGCACTTTGAGGAAGATAATAGAAATTAGTGTGTAGTTAAAGTTCTCTAACTTTTGAATTGTACTTTTTATAACAGCCCTGTTGTTTTGACTTAATTGCTGATCATAAACAATAGCTTTCTTCCCAATTTTCATAGTATATTATAGAAATTCTCATGTCAGTTTTTTAAAACTGACATAAGAATGTTAAACCAAAAATTTCCACACAAGAGGTGCTACCTCTGGACCCTTGCCATGTGATCAGGAGAGTGGATCAACAGTCTCAGACTGATGTGACATTGTCAATGAAGAAATCACTCCAACAATCTTGGAATGGTGTTACATGTGACCAGGGGTAAATAAAGCTAAGTTCTTTGGAAAGAACTATCTCATGTAAGCCTGCAATCTGACAGAGACAGTGAAAAGATGAATATTAAATATTGGCTCAAACAGATCAAAACTAAAATTTTAGTGCTTAAATCATCAGGATTTTTTAAAGTTTTTTTCATTATTCTCCAGGCACCAGAAATATTCAATTTGTTAGTGCAGAAAACAGTAGGAAGTGGTGAAGTAAACAGTGAGAGGAAAAAAGCCAAAATTTTCGGTAAACCAGTTTCAAATGCACTGAAATACAACTGATTATCACTTTAGCACTCCCACCCAAACCACCAGAATTTGTTGTGACTATAGAATTGCTGGAGGGTTTAAGACTTTTGTCATATTTAATCCTTCCTATGATATCATACATTACATATTAGTCTTACAGAAACTTTGCTCTTGTTCTCTTTAATGGAAACAAAAACAAAAAAAATAAAAAATTGATTTATTATTCCTAAATTTCATTTCAAACAATGAAGAAAAAAATTCAAAATTATCAGATGTATGCAATTTTTTTTCTAAAGACTACAAAGACTGAATATGCAATTGAAAACAGTTTTGTGCACACCTAATTTCAGAGTAAGAATTTTCTCATTTAAATATTAATCTTTAATGTAATTTCAGTATATAAACAGTTTCAGAACTACCAAATTTGGTTTGTGGCAAGGAAGTTAATGCAAAAACAATCTGTCAGCATAAAATTTTCCATCCAGCCTTTTCATCAGCTACACCAGAAGTTTTAGTCATCTTCAGTCAGTCAGTTATGTGCCATGCATGATACATGCTTAGGCGATCATATATCTTTTGATACATGACTGATGAGGCAGATTTTTTTCCCCGCAGTAGGTTCCCATTTTTTTCTGTCATAGACAGAAAACTATAGAACCCGATCCTGCTATTTATCCATAACTGGGGGGAGAAGAAAAGGATTCATACCTTTCCTAAAGGTATTAGCATGTAAGTGAATGTAATGGATTTGACTGGAATTCGAACTCAGCTCTCAGATTCCTGATCCATATTTTTCTTCAAAACATTATTAAGAACAAATGAATATTCATAAACTAGTTTTATTGAACATTTGTTTTTTTTTAAATCTAATTAGTAAAATCAAAATGCCTTTCTCAAAATTAAATTAATAAACTAGTGATCTGTGACTTATATAAAATAAAATATAGGTCAATCAACTTTATGGTTATCACCCATGAAATTCAGGACAGAGGTTAGTGTTCAAGCCTATATAAAAAAAATAGAAAACAGAATTTCAAATCCTGATTTTCAAGGCAAACAAACTGGCTTCAATTTAAAAGAATGGTAAAACACAATCTTCCTATTTTTATTTGTCACCATTTGTTCTTGTGTTAGGCTAAATTTATGTGAAAATTATTCTTCATTTATGTTGATATAATTTGATAAAGATTGGAGATTTAGCAATTAAAACCTTATGTTCATTAAGTTCACATTTGGATGAATGTACAATGGAAATAAAATTAAACTTAGCTGAATATATGGATTAAATAAACTCTCACATGAATGTAAAAGCTTGGCATAAAAAACAGCCATTAATTTTAAATGCCATATTTCTACTTTTATCTTCTTTCCCAACAAGTGGTATTTTCATGGCTAACACAGCTGCTGCACACTCAAATGCAGTCAATAACCTTATGTTGTCTTGCTTGTCTATTAGATCCATATTTTATATTTATTTTTTCTGAAAATAATTTATATTGGATATGCAAAATAGCTAATGATCTATTAAATTAAGTTTGCTCACTGAGAAATGTAGACACAAGTAAATAAATAAATTGTAACTGAAATACAAAGGAAAGCCTTTTAACAAAGAAATAGACAATGGAAGAGGAGAACAGGTTTCAGAAGGTTTTTGTTTGAAATTTAAATAATGAAACAAAAAGAAAAAAGAGAAACAATTTTAAATGCAACAAAGAAGAACATTTAGAAAATCAGAAAATAAGAGAAAATAAACAAATGGAGGAAGACAAAAAGAGGAAACCAAAAGAAAAAAAAAAAGAGAACAAGTTATTAAAAGGGAAATGAAAGAAAGGAAAAGAGAAAAAAGGGAGGAAAAGAGAAAAAAGGGAGGAAAAGAGAAAAAAAGGAGGAAAAGAGAGACTCTTAAATAAAGAGAAAATAATAGGAGAGAGAGAAAGAAAACTCAAGTGTATAAAGCAATTGCTGGCTTTTAAGGACAAAGAAAGCCCTTTCCCAACTCTGGCCTACTGAGAAGCCAGCCTTAGTGGTCAGTACAGTAGGGTGACTGGTAAGTAATTGAGCATTCATGGTTTGTTCACAGGGACAACTGGGAAGATCAAACTTACAAAAAAGAAAAAAATTCCATTGTATCTAACACAGTAATGACTAGAGCTATTCTTGACTTTCTTCAAGGCAAAACACTGAACCAACATCTTTATTAAAAGGATAATATTTACGAGCTGATCAGTTGGTAATAATTGTCTGATAAGTTCATCAATCATGAACAAAGAGAAGAATATTTACTTGTTCAATTTACAAGAGAAACAGTTCAGCAAATGCTGAATTAAGCATACCAATACACACAAAAATAAATAATTGAAAATTAATATTGTCAAGAAAGATCAACGCATAAAAGAGTTAACCTTTATTACTCTGTATACGACTTCATTTGCTATACAAAAAGTTTATCCTGCCACTGAAGGTGACTAAATTTGAATTTCATAGTTGTGCTGCCACATCCTGCTATGGCAACAGAAATCAACTTTGAGTGAAATTAACAATAAGGATACTGCAATTGAGAGGCTTTAAAAAAGAATGCAGTGGAAAGTGAAGTAATATTAATAATGCAGAGTGCTAAAGGTTAATGAAACAATTCCATTTCTACCAGGTCACATAGTGGATACCAGAGAAAGAATACATAGAGACAATATGAAACATTTGACTGATTCTAATCTCTGCATACAGCTACATGAAATTGTAAAATTTTGCTACAAATGAAACCATAGCTCATTAAGCTGTTCAGAAATTTCAGTTAAATTTGTCAAGAAATTAATCATTATTATAAAAATAAAGAAAACTAATTATTTTAATCTTTGTTAAAAGAACTTAGGATTTTGGATAGCAAAAGAAAAAAAAGTCAAAGCTTCACTAATGCCCCTTTAAGGTCATGAGTAACAGTCAACAGAATAAGGTAGGTTTCATTGATTACAAATTGTTTGAATAAGATCAGAAAATGATTGTCTTATTTATTGTCAAGAAAATGTAAAAAAATTGACAAAAAAAAAAAAAAAAAAAAAAAAAAAAGTCCCGATCAAATTATCAAATTAAGAGGATTTAATTCAATCTACAAAATAAGATCTTCAAATTTTCATTTATTTACATCAGTGGAACACTTTCTTGGTAGCAAAACCTTTAAAAGATCACTGCACATTACCAGAATTCTTTTTATCTATAATTGCAGTTACTGTCAATAGAAGAAATAGATTTAAAGGGGTTTTTATGTTCTTGGCAAATAAATTTAATTATTTCTTAAATTTTAACAGGTTTTTATTTCATCTCTAAAAATGCAACTTTGCTTTTAGAATAATATAAAACCATATATTAAAATAAAAATATAAAATAAACCAATCAATTTATTTCTATTAAAATGCTTCAAAAAGTAAAATTTCAAGAAGTATAAAGAGATATTTTTTAAGCTTTTCAAATATATTTAAAATACATTTTGTGTATTTAGAGTATCATGTTCACTTTCACCAATGAGATAACACACTGGGTATGATGATAAACTACATCTGGCAGCAAAGAGGTTTTGAAGAGTGTGGAACCACCTCTTAATTGCTGTTGTTCCCAGGTCCACCCTGACCCAGAGTGATAGCACCTGTTAGACAATGTTAACATCCAAACTGGGATCAAAACTATGAAAGTATAAAAATAGATTTTTATAGTAAAAATAACAGCATTTTGTAAGAAAATATTACCAGCAATACATTCGACAAAAACCCTCTTTACAAAAATGTCATTGAAACATGATCTACAAACTGATTTCTTACAAATACATATTCTATTCATACAAACCTATCCAAAAAATCTTGGCATAAACTAACCCATTGATACCGATCTGCCATAAAACAAAATAAACCAAACCAAACTAAACCAATCAGATGAGATAATTTGTCTTAGCAAGTTGCCAGTTTAGTGTAATGCAATTTGTATAAACAAAGAACATTTGCATATCCTTTTTCACAATATGACAACTTGTGAATTCATGCACAACTCTTTACTTTATTACTAGATCCAGGTTTTAATATATCATATAAACATTTAAATTATTACAATATTTTACCAAATTTATTTACACATTTACTAGATATATGTTGTAAATATTAATTGATTTCTATGCAAATAAAACTATTCAAACACACAAGGTAGACTTTCTTTCAGTTTTTTTTTTAAATGAGAAAACTACAACAAGTTCCCAGGATAGTAGTTCAATAGTAGAGAATTGGATTGGAGTTCATTAAAGGCTTACACATTAAAATTCTGATTGTTAAGAACATTAAAAAAATACATACAATTCACATGAAACCATAAAAAGTAGATTCAGTATTTTTGAAATACTAGTTTGAAACACTACCTTTTAAATGTAACTCTGGAACATATTTATACTTAAGTATTAAAAATTACATGAGATGAGGTAAATTAGGTTAGTATCTAGGGTGTTGTAGATCTTACCAGATTATAAGAGGAGGGAGAGAGAGTTTCAAGGTTGGGTTTCTGACAGCAAGAAGGTTATGGCAACCTAACAATCAGAATTTTAATGTGTAAGCCTTTAATGAACTCCAATCCAATTCTCTACTATTGAACTACTATCCTGGGAACTTAAAATTCCTCATGATTGTGAGAAACCAAAAGTAATTTGAGTAAAAATGAAATAATAAAATTCAAGCTGATATTTTATTGATTTTCACACATGGAGAAATAAAGTGATTTTATTAAGAGTTCTGGGGATGAAATTCATTCAGACTATTTCATGTCTCACAAAGTTAATCCTTTAGCACTTTTAAAATATGTTCTGTGTCTATAAAAGGAGTCAATATTCATTCATTGAATGTAAACTTGAAACAGAACATGCTTTATAATATGCTTGTCTATTAGTATTAGAATTCAAAAACAGTAAATGCTTGAAATGTGAAACTTTTGAAATATGTAAAGAATGCTGATAAGGTTAGAGAATTTCCAATCTGATTTTACTTTTCACTACCACTGAAGTAATTTTCCAAACAGATTTTAAACTTCTTTAGAACATTTACAATGAGTTTACCAGAAAAGGCTAAGAATGAATCTTTGCAATCTACATTATAATTTATTTGTTGGTGTGTGCGTGCGTGTGTTTTTGCTTGCTTGCTACTAACAAAATTAGGAAGATTGTTGTTAGTGCATTTTAATATGGAAGAATAAAGCAATTTCCGGTACAATTTGCAACTTTACAAATGTAAGGTCTTCATTTAAACTCACTTCAATAAGTTTTTATGTTTGTACAAGAACTGAAAAAATTTTTTTATCAACATTAAAAAAGGAAAAAAATATGAAAAGTTTAAAGATTACTCATTGCTGCATAAAATAATAATACTGTTACTTTTTATGAAAAAAAATATTATTATATATATATATAAATTTTTAGTTAATGAGAGAGAGAGAGTTATTACATATTTATATATATATAAAAAAAAATAACTGACACTTGACAAGTTGTTCCCTTATTTAATTTTCAAATAATTATAATATGAATTATCTAAATAGGAAAGGGATTGACATCAAGCTAAACAGCTGCATTTGCCAGCTTTTAAGAAAATCTTTTATAAAAATCCAGTATTCAGTCAGTTGTTAATGAAGCAGACAAATTAATTAGAACTAAGTTTGAATAGTAATAATATGAATCAATTGAACTAATGGATATTACATCTTGTAAATTGTTAGTGACATATACATATCAACATTGTTTATATTCCTAAGAAAAAAAAATGTCCATAAAAGCAAAGATAAATTCAGAGTGATAATAACAAAATCATTTTGTCAGAAGCAACATCAGTCCGTTTTCCGTGGTTAAAATTTAAAAATCTTCGAACATATTATAACAAGCTTTGTCGGGTCATTCATTCCTAAGCAGGAACAACATTAATACAGATTTTGATGTCACTAAATCTCTTGTCAATTGATACAGTGAAGATATTCAGTTCATCTGAAAGCAAATATTAATCATTCTTTGATAAAAAGAAGAAATTGAAAACAGTAAATTAAAAACAATAAATTTCGGCTGTCATCAGTTTATCTATTGGAACAATTTTTAAGAAATAAACTAAGAACAGTTAATATGATGATAAAAGGTATTTAACTTGACCTTTCAGCTGCATTCTCAACTTAGTTTCATATGCAGAGAATCGAGCTTTACCAAACACAATCTTAGGCCAGTCAGGAAGGATAGCAAAATTTTACTATACTTCCTGCATATGAAACTATAATTCATAAAGACAGCTAAAAAGGTCAAGTTAAGTAACTTTTATCATCATTTATATCTTGCTCTGTATATTTTTATATGTTACATTGAACAGTGCTTTTTGTAACATTAACTTTACACACACACATAGACACGTGTTTCTTCAACACTCACAAAGCCAACCTGTGGTTTATACTGTAACTATACTGAGCAAACTTTAGTTACAGTTTCTGGGAAAGAGCACATAAACTGGCAGGATCCATAGTTGAACAAGGCAAGTACACTCAAAATCTCAGTCACAATGACTTGTAACTTCATGCTAAACTGAACAGTTTTCACTACCCACTTTGCTTGAGTCAATCCATGGATTTCAGATATTTTCCAATGGTACCATGTTGGGATCCTCTTTCTCTTTCTTTGAGAAAATGATCATGGTGAGATTACCAAGGTTTAATGTTCTAACCACTTGGACACGGACACACACACACACACACACACACACACACAAGGTGCTGAAAAGTTATTGGCCCAATTCACTTCACAAAGTTTAACCAAATATCAAACTTGGTTTTTTTTTTCATCTATTCTCATTCATGCCAAGAACTTTTCAGCACTTCTGAGTGTATGCGTGTAAGCACTCCTGAGTGTATGTGTATAAGCCTATATTTATAAACGTATTTGGGCAAAAGACTTAATGTACAGTAAACACCTGCTCAAGTAAAAAAACAATCACGAGGATTCAGATTAGGCTTTCAACAGACTTTCTCAAGGAACAATAAGATAAATGAATTTCCTTATGGAAAAGGAGTTTTGACAAGTTGTTATTTTAGACTTTACTAGACAACTATGAACAAAAAAAAATGATATTTATTAGTAAAGGGAAAAGAAAAAAGAAGGAAAAATGAAAACAAGAAGAAAAAAAGACAAAAAAAAAGAAAAAAGAAAAAAAAAGAAAAAAAAAGGAAAACCCAAGTCCAACTGCAAATTATTAACATTCACACCTGACCACATACACACACACACAAAGTTGTGCTAAAATGTTTTCATCCAGACTCAATTTCCAAGCATCAGAATATCTAGGAAAAGAGCTTCTTGGTTGGTCTAAGACCTTTTGAGTAACCCCTTCTGTATGCAAATTAACACCCACACTGTAACAGATATATGCACTAAGTGAGATTTTATTATGCAAGAAATGTTTTCATGGTAAAATAAGGCCAAAGCTTAACATTCAAAGAGTATTTCATTTATGTGTACTTGTGTACACACACACACACACACACACACACACACACACACACACACAAGGTGGTGCTGAAAAGTTCTCATCCAGACACAATATCCAAGCATCAGAATATATGCAAAAAAGCTTTGTTGGGCTAAGAACTTTTCAGCATCCTCTCATGTGTTTGTTTTGTCTATCTCTTCTGGAGAAATGTATAAAAGAAGAAGAAAAAAAAAAAAACCTTTCAATTTTACCTCAATTTTTGTTTAAAGAACCAGACTTTGCATCTGTATAGGCTACTGTTCAAGAGATGCTGCTTGTAAACAAAGTATTCTATTAGTCTCTGAAGCAGACCAAAATCTCCAGTCTATAAATCAGTTACCCATGCACATATGATATTTATATGATATTTTATTAACAATTAAAATCATACACATACCTAGTGTACCCACCACATTCAGAGTTGGCACAATTCACACACTAAAAAAGCTTTTTATCATTGGCTTATCTACAGAAATTAGACACTAATTCAAAGATATTCCAACCAAAGTTCGGTATTTCAAGACAAATATGGTTTAACAAACATTCAGTTTTTATAAACCTTCTAAAATGTTTATTTTTTTTTTAATAGAATCAAGTAAAATGTCTGACAAATAGATTTTAACATCTGAACAAAATAAGAAACAATGACATGTAAATATAATTGCAAAGGTTTTCCACTCCTTTCTTCTTTGTTGATAAGAGAGTATAAAATGTTTATGAGATGAATATTTTGAAAGTTACTTGGGATTTGCTATCAGCCTAATAAATTAAAAAAATAAATAAAGAAGGGTTGGGTGGTTGGTTGGGGTCAGTTTTATGTCACAAAATTTTCTAAGTTGAAAATTATACTCATTGGTATTGTGCAGCAGTTAAAGTATTTCAAAAAGACATTATGCTGTTGCAGCAAGAGAAGTCATGACTTGTTGATGATGTTGAAGATTGTAATAGATGCAGTTGAAAACTTTCAAATAAAATGAATTCAATGCAGTTTGTGGGTTTAAATATATATATTTATATTAAGAACAATATAGCTCCCAAAAGAAAAGAAAGAGAAAATTATATCTACATGTATACATATAGCTAAAAAAGAAGAGAAAAAAATATTAGAGGATTAGTGATAGAGAGTATGTGCATCACATATTTAGGTTGAAATTAACTAGTCAGCTGAACAGGAAGTGTTTGCACCTACTGCATCCTAATTGGTGAGGTGAAAAAGCAAGAGAAAGAGAGAGTGTTTGTCCCTTCCTTTTATAGTCCTGAATAAAATGACACTTAGTGGCGTTAAGCAAAGTCCATTGCCAGACAAAGTGGGGTAATCTCATACTGCTATTCATTCATAGAAGGGATTTTTGACCAAGATTCTTGTCAGCATAATATTTTTCACTTTGCACAAAAATATCTGTTGATATAATTATTGTTTGTTTATTTTTCAATTATTCTACAGTAGAACCACTGAAAGATGTTAGATTTTACCTTGTGCTAGACTCAGATAAACTGTGTAAATATATGCAGTCTTGACTTGCTTAGTGGCTGAGGAAGTTGTATATTTCCTGCTAACATGAGATCTGTTTTGAACTCCTGCATAAACCATGAAACTGATTTTCAAAAACATTTTTAACAATTCCAGAAAATAAAATTTCTTTTCAGCAGTTTGGTTTGATAAAATTTTCTGCTATATTAGCTTTTTACTTAATTTCAAGAAACAGATTCAAAGTGGAATAAAAGAGAAAACTTAATTTTCCTTATTAACCAAAAGAATGTGAGAAGAAATAGTAAATATATAGACTTAAAATGAACTACAGTTTCTTCATCTCTACACAATATAAAAGATGAAGAAACGGTTTCCTTAATGCAATATTTTGTCTAACATGCATATATCAGTGCTTTTGGCTTGTAATGTTAACTTTACATATCAGTGACCAATGTAGCAGGTAGATAATTTTACATGACAAAATCTGTCACCTTTACCTGATCTCAAGTTTGGTAAAGATCTGGTCTGATGTTTTTACTGTATTTAGAGATTCTAGACAAAATAAAAAGAAGAGTCTGCAATGTTATTGGTCCTGACCTGGCATCTTGCCTTCAATCACTTTCCAACCACTGTAACGTAACTCCCCTGTGCCATTTCTATAAATACTTTCATAGTTATTGTTCTGATGAACTTTCCTCTTTGGTACCTAGACTTTAGGAATTTCAGCACAGTACTAGATTGGCAGCAAGGTCTCATCCTTTTGCAGTTGAGATGGCTAGATGTAACCATAAGTTCTATGCTAACAGTTTCTTCTCTAGTACTTATCGCTTGTGGAACTCTTCTGGCTTCTTGCTTTCAAGTCAACTTTGATGTTTAAAAATTTGAGAGTAATGACAATCGTTACCTTCTTAATTTCTTGTTCTTTTATTGTGCTTTCTCCTTAATAATGTTTTTTCTCATATTCTCTCAGTCAGTAACCCCTTTGCAACTTAGTGGCTTTATTGCTGTGCTTGGGGTGAAATGATTTAAAAAAAAAAGTTACCAAAGACATCAAAGTATTACACTGCATTCTAAAATCATCTCAATAATAAGAATATATGCAAAAAAAAAAAAAAAAAAAAAAAAAAAAAGCTGATTACTACATCTTCCATCCAAAGTGGGGATTATATTATACATGAAAATATATTCATGCATATCACATTAAAAAAAAGAAAAGGTATCACATTATATACAAACAAATATCATATTGTCCTCATTAGCTATCTTTGAAAATATAAAGTTTTTACTTACCTCCAGCTTTGTAGACTACATCCTCAAATGTAAAAGAGATAACTTCATCTCCTTTGCGAAGAATGGTACCAGTTTTGGTTTTACCATTTTTCTTGGTTGGTGGTATGACAAAGGTAACTTCCTCCGGTTCCTCCGTATCCTCACCTTGTAGAGGTGGCTGGGCATTATTTTCTGCTTTGTTATTTTCCTGAGACTTTCTAGTTGTTCGATGGGAGCCAGCTGCTCCTTCTGAATTTTGATTTGTTGAAGTTGAACCAACTGACTGCTGTTGTGAGTTGCAAGAATTCACTTGTGAATTATTTTTCTGGTTGTGGTTGGTGTCTTGCATACTTCTTTGATGTACCCCCATTCACACACTGCCCAAAACGGGGAGCCAACTAACTAAACCAAGGAAATATCTAGGAGGGAAAAAAGAGAAAATAAAACAAAATAAACATACGGGACTATTATTTAGAAAACAAATTAAAGTCTAAAAATGTTAATTTGGCACAAAATGAGTGAGGACAAAATTTCAAAATGTCAATTTCTTTACCATTCAAGTATGAAATAAAAACATTCAATAAAATTTTGCAGTGTATAAACAATACAGTTTTTTGTCTCTTGAAGGAGTTAGTACAATTTTTATTATTATTCAAAATGACTAAGCTAAGAATTTAATTTATATTCTGGATTTGTTACATTTGATAAATGATCTTAATAAATAACCTCATTTTTTATGGCTACATTTTGAAGAATCCATTCCAAGGCCTTCATAAAACTTCTGAAATTTCCATCTCCATATTTAGCTTTGTGCTGTACTAAAAAAAAAAAAAAAAAAAAAACTAAATAAAGATAAAGTTTGTAAGCTTGACAAGCAATATGCACACAGATTTAAAGAATGCTGAGGATAGATGTTGGAAAATTAAAAAAAAAATTCTATAAATTATGTAAATGATTAAAAAAAATGTAGCCTTTATTTTACAGTACACACATAGGGTTTGATTTTGAGAAATTAGAACAATTGTTAAAAGTAAAAATTGAATAATTTTAAACAATATCTGAAAAAGTAATTAAGAAAACATCCCAACAATTACTTTTTCAGATAAATTAATATATTCAAACAGATTTTGAATTGCGTATAGAAAATAATTAACATTTTACAGATTACAAACATGTCACCTACTCTACAAAATTAAAGAATTTGTAAGTTGTTTTTCAGTTGAAAGTGAATCATAACCGATATACTCATTTCAACATTATAGCACAATATTTCATATTATACAAAAAGACAGTAAGACTGATTTTTATTTATTGCCACTATTTTGTGTAACAAGAATAAAATCATGCAATTCCTATAATAAATGTCAATTTAAATTAATGATTAACTGCATTCATAAGCTAAAATAAAAACTGCTACCATTTCAAAAACATTCCATCTGAGTTCAGAAAACACAAAGCAAATTAACATTTTAAACATAACTGAACAACTAAAAAATTATGATGAAGTCATTAAGAGGTTACAAGATATCAACAAGCAAAGTATGCTTTGATAAATCTACTTAGAGAAACTCATAAACAAGCCTTCTTAAGGACATTAAATTGATAAAGAAAAAAAATAAAACAAAACATCCTTTTCATTTAACAAATGCACAAACTAGTAATTTCACCAGAGGCTAATGCAAGCCATATATTTTGTACAAACTATACAACAAATTCTTCAAAAAACAGTCAAGATGTAAGTTAACTGCAAATAATAAAGAAATGTTTACTCATTCAAAAGACTTTCAGTTGGCATCAAAAAACTTCTAAGCCTGAATCAGATAGACCAGAGATTCTCAACCAAGCCACCCCCCCTTCCTCTGGGAAAATTTCAGTGATTTGGGAGGGGGTTACTTTTTCGTGTTTTTTATTTACAGAATTTGGAGACCATCAGGAGCATAAAAAAACACCTCTATAAAAAACAATCCATATAAATGTATATGTACTAATATAGAAAAAAAGAACAAAGATTTCCAATAATAGATGAATATTATTTGGAATGCAACTTTTGAGTGGGACAATCTTGGAAGGTGGGGTGACATTCCGACTTCTGGTGAAAAGGTTGCATTGGACAAAAAAACTGAGAACTATTGAGATATACACTCAAACTATAACATGCATCATATGGTTTGAAGATGGAAAGCTTAATTTCATTTATACACTTTGACCTTATTTACAGCATGTTAAGACTGTAAGGAAATATGAAAAACATCCCCTTTTACGAGGCAATGCTGACAGAAAATAAATTCCACATACAGGATGTTTAACTTTTACTTAGCTAAAATATTTAACAATTTCCAAACTAGAGGAAAAATCTCATTCAGAAAAATTTATTTTTTATTCTTAAATCTGAAGAATAAATTGCCAGTACCAACATAAAATGCTTAAAATATTCAATAACTTGAAATGCAAAGCATTTAAACAGGACAATGAATAGAACTCTCCAGATTCTTTTCAGTATTTTAAAATTAATCATGATTTTAATTTACTTTAAATACATATCAAACTTACTATGAAATAATCATTACTTCCTATTCTCAACTCTGGAACTAAAACTAAACCACTAATGTTTATAATAAACATTTAGTAACATGAAGTTATAAAACTATAAAAAGATTACTTTCTGACAAATTTCCTGAAGATACTTGTACCAATAAAATGGCAATATAAACCAATTCTCTATTCTAAATTAAGAAAAATAAAAAGAAAAAACAATAAATTTGATGATCATTACTATTTTTACTTTTATTTCTTTCATCTTATTTTTGTTGCTTTTTATCCCAACACTCAAAGTCAATCTATAATCCTTACAAAGCAGTATGCATCAGAAATAAAGCAAGTCTCCAGTGAAATTTGAACTCACATCCCTTTTCTTCATGAAGCCTTACTGATTAGACCACAAAGACCAACAAAAGCTCAAATCTAGCTATAAAGATTTCTTCTTTATTTTCTAACTACCATCTTTGTTTACATACACTAATGGTATTAGAAACAGGTGTGTATAAAGTTGACTATTCTCTACCACTCATAGGGCAGGGGGTAAGTAAAAGACAAAATTAAAACTGAATAAATTATAAATGAGAGGGAAGAAATGACTTAGGTTTAGTGTAAGCTGTTTAATGTAGGGATACCATAGTTTAACAGATTAGAAGTATTGATTGGTGAGTTACTGTTACTTAAGTATTAGATTATTGCAAAAGTTTTTGCACAATTAGAAAATTAAAAATAAAACTTTACATAGGAAAAAAAAATTTATTATTCTAGTAGCCGTCTCTTCTACTCCAATAGCTTCATGTCTCACACCTCTCACCTGTGGAACTCCCTTCCCTATTCCAGTTTCCCTGAGAGCTATAATCTCCAGTTATTCAAATGTAATGTCAATCGACATCTCCAATTGCCTTGATCTATCCACTACCCTTCTCCTCATCCTTTATTCTATCACTCCTATCTGGTCTTGCTCCAAATTTTCTGTAACCCCTTGCATCCTAGTGGCCTCTCGCCTTGCTTGGGGTGAAACGCTAAAAAAAAAAAAAAAAAAAAAAAAAACAACACACACGCATATATTTTTCATTATTTTTAGCAACTCATCATTCTACAAGGTTGTTGGTGCCATTTTCATATAAACTGTTTTTTGTTGTTTTTTGTAGTTTTTGACTAATCATACAGTCCCAATTTTTTTTTTTTTTTTTTTTTGTCATTTAAATGGTTCTGTAGTGACTGGAACAAATAAAAACCTGAAGGAACCAAGTCAGGAGAATTTGGTGGGGTACTGGAGGGTGTGTTCCATTTCAACTCTTTAAGCTTCTGCAAGGTTTGATTTGCCAATATCAACCATTTTTCATGAATAGCTGCATTGAGATTGGTTTGTTGGTTATAATATGACTTTGTAGTTATTGTTTCACTGGCTGAAAGAAGCTCAAAGTGAATTATCCCTCTGCAATCCCACGAAAAAGACACTAAAACCTTCATTTCAAATTAGCCATGAATTGTGCACATTCAGTAGCTCTCATAAATGATCCATTTTTCATCATCTGTGACAATTCTGTCAAAAAATGGCTCCTTTTTATTGTGTAACAGCAAATAAATCACAGCAAAAACACAATCAAGCTTGTTCTATTCCATAAGAGAATGTGTTGAGTTTAGAAACAAACCAAATTTTTTTTAAAAGGCGAAAGACAGTTAAGATATCAATTTTAAAATTCTTAGCAATTTCTTTCATCAAAATCTTTGGTGTTTATTCTCCAGGATGGTAAGCAGAGCATTTTCATTGATGTCAGAAGTTTGCCTAGAGCATGGTTGATCACTGACCGAAGAGCTGGAGCACAATCCAAATAAACCTTCTCAATGTTTTTATTGCAGTTCTGACACTTATTCCTTTCATAAATTCATAATATGGTGAAAGTGGAACTTTTCATCCTCCATCTTTAAGGTATTGGACAAAATGTCAACATTCAACAAAATCTGACTCATAATTGAACAATGTAAGATTTCAATCTAAAACACCCGTGTCAACTGATATTAATAATGAAAATCATGCACAAACTTTTGCAATGGTCTGATATATAATTTTGGAGAAATTAAATTAGGAAGGAATCTTTGTGTTTAAACTAACTACATTGGTCTGTAGTTAATTAACTGGTAAAGCCTCAGTATATCCAAACATCTATCAATGGTATCATTGTATGTTTCAACAAGACTTTATAGAGAGTAGAGGAAATATTATGGGAGAGAAAAAATGTGCTGAGAGTAGAAGGGATCAAATGAAAGTGGGAAATAAAAAAAAATAAAATTTGGGTTAATTATATACATATGTTAGTAGTAATATTTGAATTTCTTAGATGAAGCATTGTCAATGATTAATTTCATCTGACTTTTATAGCTTCTTTATTGCAGTTTCCAGACCTAAAGCTATAGCTTCTTTAGTGCAGTTTCCAGACTGCTAAAGAAACAGAAATAAAAATACTAGTCAAAAATTAATAATTAACAGTTTCATCCAAGAGATTTTAATATAAATTTATGTAGTTAAATATGGCAACATGTCAGGGAAAATATAGAATTAAAATTGTATGGTGAGATTTGAGTTTTTGTAACTTATAGAATAACTTGCTTGAGAAATGCAAAAAAAAAAAAAAAAAAAAAGGAGGTGAAAGAAATAAAAAATGAAGAATAACTGAGAAATTCAGACAAGATAATTACTACTTGATATAAAAGCAACTGAAATTAACCCAAAAGAAATTAATAAAAAAATTAAATTAAATTTCTATGCATTAGATGTTTTTTTTAAAAAACATTGGGTAAAATAATTTAAGAAATTATTAGATAACATTTTGCAGATCTGATATTTTTTGCATAATAACCAGACAGCATGGAAAAGATATTCTTGGAGATTAATATTCCAGGATTATGAACCAAAATTGCCAAAATATGTTTAATTTTCTTTTATAGCAACAAAGTATTTGTGCATGCATGTTTGAAATGTATATTTAAGTGAAAGAAAAATGACAATTGTATATATGATAACATTCCAAAAGGAAATGCTGGAAAATAAAGAGAGAGAAAGAGAATGTATGGAAACAAAGTACATGGTTTACAAAAAAAACAATCAGATTGTTGTGTTATGAAGGCAACAAGTATTTTAGGTGAAACAGGTAAAGTCCTTATATCAAAATATCACTGCATTCACAGTAAGATGGGAGAGAGACAATCAGATCAGACAAAATAGGCTGTGCTAGAAGGTGAAAATGTTCATACAATATTACCAAACACATTTCCAGACAGATTTCATACATAGAATGCATATTGCAGAATTTCTCTAAGGAATACAGAAACATTTTCAATACAATATAAACATTTTAAGAGTACATCAACTTTTTTAACTGTTATCAGTATAGAAAGTACACAGAGTTTATATTCCCGTTTAGTTCGTTGCCTTAATTTTTACACTAGGAAAGGCATGAACCCATATCTTCTACTCCACAGAGCTATGGGTTAAATAACAAAGTAAACTCTAGCCTTGGATGGCATCAATTAAAAAAAAAAAACAAAAAAAACCGACTATGAATTCAAATCCAGGGAGATGGCAACAGAAAACCACTATCTTCTCCATGAAGTCATGGCAATTCAAATATAAAAAAACAAGGTGACGCTGTGGAGAGCAATATCCATCTATGTTCTGAAAGGACATAGCGTTAATAAAAATAAATAAAGTTAGCTCTCATGTGTCTGATTTCAAATTTTGCTTATATTATTTTTTCTCCCTCTAACTAATCTTACTGAAAGCTGACCCCCATATAAAAAAATTGGAAAATGTGTAAAAAAAAATTTCTTTTTTTTTTTTGTTAAAAACAGTTAAACAAATCCTACACATTGATTCTTATCAGGATATGTCATTGTTATGGGATTTTTTATATATATATATATATATATATATATATATATATATATATATATATATAATACACATACATTATTAATAATATACATTTTTCCCTCTCACTATTTGGTACAATTCTGAATGTCATGCATGCAACAATTTTCAGGTACTGATTGAAAACTGACTGTTGTAAAGTTTAGATATTAATAATCTACTGTTAAAACAGCGAAGCAGTCTATTAAAAAAAAAAAAATTAGCTCTGCTATTTTACATTGAGCATTTTTATTACCACCAGCACTCATTGTGTAATATTTTATTTATTTTTATATATATATATATATATATATATATATAAAAACATTTAACAATCATAGAAATATTTTAGGAGTAAATGGGTTTTAGGTAACTCATTTTTACACCTACATGTTCAAAATCGAGTGAGAATTTGGCTAATTTTTAACTCTAGACGTAAGTATTCAATAAAAATTTTGCTTAGTGTATTATATGTCTTTCTATAACAGTAAATTCCAAATATTTTTTTTGAAAAAATTTATTCTGTAGGTTGGAAAAATGAATATTAATCAGATTTTATCTTTTGGACTTTTAAGAACATCTGAGAATCTAAGTAAAAACCAATAAAATGTTTTCTATTGATGTTGGTGCAGTACATTTTCCCCTTGTAGAACATGAATATATCAAAACATTATTGGAAAACATACTTTTTCCCACCTTTAAACTGGAGAATGATCAGATCAGGAAATACATGGTGTTGTGTGAAGGGAGAAAGGAGAAAAAGAAAACTATTAACTAACAATATGAACACAGTGAAGCAGAAATAAATAAGTCAAACATTTGAAATAAAAAGCACTTTATCCATCTATTCTCAAGTCATAGCATTAACAAGCTGTCTCCACCCAGTTTACTACTTGGTTCATTCCATGTATAGCTTGAAGGCAAATTGGCCAGAGATTCCCTGTCATCCTGTGTGAACCACTCCATCAGCATTCCAAGAGATATTCATGAGATTTCCCACTGCCCAAGATGGGTGGGGGAAGAAGTGAATGAGGGTACTAGCTACAGTGAGGAAGAGGAAAGGGGTCTCTTTGTGAGAGGGATCATCAGGAAAGAGAGAGATACCGGTTAAAAGAGAAGCAGATAAATAATATGACAAACAGGGGGACATGAATTATTCATAAAGACAATGTGTAAAGAAATGTGGAAGAGGAAAATAGGATAAATAAACAAATAAAGGATAAAATTTGAATGAATGCTTGGCTTTGCCTGGAGATGGACTAGTTCTAGTGACTACAGAGTCAAGGAAAAATGAGGGGTTTGTTCATGAGTGAAGGTGAAAGGGAAAAAAAAAATAAGGTGAGAATTAAAAGATTTCATATATTAGTTGAGCGAGTTAATTTAAAACAAAAAAGAAAGAAAATAAAGCCTTACTCAGAAGCGAAGTAGATTCCAGTGTAAAAAAAAAAAAAATTAAAATAAATAAAACCAAGAAAGACTATACCACCAACACAACCTCACTACCTCCCCATGGGAGCAGAAGAGGCACATGGTCAGTTTAATGTGTTAAAGCCCCAAACATGTATCTGAGGATAAAGACATGAATTGCTCAGTTCCTGTGACCAGTGTCATTCCAACTCTTCCTTTTTGAAGATGTACTGCCCTAAGCTTGGAATTCCTAGGGTCAGGCATGAAGGCAAGAACATGGTAGCAGATCCTACCCAAAGACAAAAACAGATACTACCCTCATCTTGGCCTGGGGATAGCCAAGAATATATTCCAATATGATTGTTGATAAACAAAGTAGTATGGATTTAGAATTTATTGATAGAGCCCTTTTTATCTTTATTTCAGAAATTTAGATAAATTCTTCTTACAACATAACCGCCAATGGTATTAAGTAAATAAAAAAATCTTATGATACAAGAAATAATTTTATCTTATTTCAATTTCTAGCCACAAAAATAAATAATAGTTAAAGAAAATTATGAAAATTCTTATATATAATTAAAAGAAAATCAGTTGCTCTAAAAGTTGACAGTGAAAATAAAATACATGCATGAGAAGTGATACTTTAGTTAAGAGATATTTCTCCCTGTTGGTATGTAACATCTACACAAATGGGCTGGTTAAAGATTGCAGAGAAGCTAATCATAGGCTTTAAATCAAGCCAACCATTTATCCTCAATGGATTAAAGTCTTTTCTGTATGACACCTACATACAAACTGGCCTCAGTGGATAAAGAGTACAAGAAGCTTGATTAAGTCCTGTATTATTGTAGACTCAACAAAAACTAAAGAATTAATCATAAGCACAATGCTAATATTCAGCATGAATTTAAGAAAAATAAGCAAAATTTGGAAAGAAAACGTATGTAGGTAAATCAATAAATATGTAACCTAGTGTAATAGATAATGGCACAGAAAGTGTAATCAACAAACAAAATTTAAATTCTGGGATAGTCTATCGAGTTCACTTTTGCATAAATGCCCTTAGGGAAGACAAGAATCTATCTCTTCTCACTGCCTCCAGCTATAGGTGAAATAGCAGAGTAGATCTGTTTCTCTAGCCTTGGACAGCAACCAGTCTAAGACAAAGATTACTCTAAATTCAAAAACTTGGAGATAACCACAGGATTGAGTGATTGTTATTTTGTTTTTTTTTCATTTTTTTTTTTTTAACAGCTTTTATAACCCATTACAGGTTATTTAAATCCAGAAAATATTTTTCGAAGATAATAATTTACCGATACAAGTCCTACTAATTAACTCATAGCTTGGGGGGGGGGAGAAGAGGTGGATTCATACCTTTCCCAAGGTTATTTGTGTGTAAGTAAATAGAACAAAACTGGAATTGGAACTTGGCTCTCTGATTTCTATTCTAAGCTGTTGTCCATTACACCACCTGCACATCCAAGCTTACAGCAATTGATATTCACAAGGGGCCACCCATCTAGGTCTGACCAGACTCTATGTTGTTTAACTTTGGTGATCATATGAGAACCAAGGCAATAGCAAACCAATCCATTATCTTTCCTAGGAATGCATGGCAATTCACAGATAAGAAAAATCTGTGGCGAGTCATGATCAGTTACAATACATCCTGAAGGGACATGCCATTAAAAAAAAAAAAAAAAAAAAAAAAAAAAGAAAGAAAGAAAGAAAGAAAAAAGGATTATTTTACACACTATTTTTTAAACTCACCCGTGTCTTGTGAATATTAATTACTTAGATCAAAAACTATAGAGAAAATTTCAGATCAGCAATCAGTTAATAATATTGTCAAACTTTGGTCATATTGATCAACATCTGTTAATAAATAAAACCTGAAAAACAAATGTGCTGCATAAGTATTTCTGAATGATTAAAAGGTGTTATTAAATTCAAACAAAATAAAATTGTAAGAAGTAAATATTAAAATCTCAAGGAGTCATCTCTGGGAGAAATTGAAACAAATATGTAAAATGAAAACTAAGTTTTAAAATCAAAAAGATGAAAAATATTTTAAAAATAAAATAAAAGTGAAATCTAAACATATTATTGATATAAAGGAAGCAGACAGTTTCAGAAAAAAGAAAAGTTCAGCTCTTCTTACAAAAAAACAGTTTAATAACTTGCCATTGCCTTTATAATTAGTGTCATTTGATAAGATAACTTGGTAGATAAGAGAGAAAATGAAGGAAGGACTGACTCCTCAACAGTTTTTCTTGAGTGACTGTAACCCCAGACAGCCTTTAGACCTTTTCTCTCTGTTTTCTTCCTTAACTTTTGTCTCTTCAGCTCAAGTGGAGGTCTCCAAAAAAACAGGACTTTGAACTGTTGAGAACTTGACAGGCAAACCCACACTATAACAACATGCCTCTCACCCCCAAGAGAAATTAACAACAGCTCACAAGTACTAACACATACCTTAAAGGCCAGGGATAGAGATGTTGACATTACACTACTTAATAAATGAAGTTCAGTCTTTTGGTCCTGTCTAGGAAGTCATGTAAATACCAAGAGATAATGATTTATTACATTTTATATATGTGCACATATCATGTCATTATCTGATACACAGACTGTTTCACATACAGATTTAAAAAGAATTAATTATGTCAAGAAGTCCACAGCCTATAATGGTAAAAAATGAGCATTTATTTTACAGAAAAATTTACTCTTCAAAATAATCTCCTTGTCAATGCACTTAATTCAGTGGTGAGTGCTGACTGAGCATAATACAAACCAAAATGGAATTTTCAAACCAAAATTCAGCTAATAAGCACATGTCAGCCCATGAACTTTGTCATACAGTCTTGTGTATACCTTACAATAGATATTTTACTCCTAGAGGCTATACAAGGAAATAATTCTCATATTTGTTTTTGACTGTATTTGTGTGTGTCTCTGCAAGAGCCAATAAATTCCATAACCATATTAAAAATAAAGAAAATTTTATAAAAATTAATAAACTTCTAGAAAATTGTGGTTTTCAAAACAAGTAAAAAGTAATTGTACATGACCATTTTATGATGAATTTAACAATGTATAGAATTTATAATTTCAAAATCTTAAATCCTATTTTATAAATGCTAGTATTTTTTTTAAGGTTATAAATGTTAAATTTATATACAGTTATATATATATATATATATATTTAAGGCAAATATTATTAAAAAGAATAGACATTTTGAGGGAATTAATTGTAATGATTGACTTTTCAAAAATTAAAATAAACCTTCTCAGTCAAGGAGGAAATTCCATCAGAAATTGCCCAAAGTTTATCTCTCTCTCTCTCTCTATATATATATATATATATATATATATATATATATACACACACACACACAAAATAGTGACTGCAAAAAAAAAAAAATAAATAAAAAAAGATTATCAATTTTGATAAGATTTTAACAATGTAATCTCAAGAGTTTAATTAAGTAATGCTTAGATTAAAATTTGAAAAATAAATAAGCAACAAAGCCCCTTACATTAATTTAAAAATGGTATTTGTACACATTAACTAAATTTCTTATCAAAATTTGCAATAGTAGAGGCGACATAGTTAAGCATGAAGGAAATAGTACCTATCAAAAATAGAGTTAACAATTGAGATTCGTTCAATGAAAATGCCATCTTTCTGAGTCTTTCACTTTGGTCACCTTAAATCTGTATTTTATTTTTTCTTCAAAATTAAGTAGAATTGGAGGATGTCTTTAAATCATTGATAATTTCACATTTATAATTAGCATCAATATAAATTTTCTCAAAAGTTTTTTTCAGAAGCATGAACACTAGAACATTCAATAGATCCTAAACAATTAAGAGAGTTAATTATTTGCTTATTAAGAAAAAAAATCAAATATCTTATTAATATCTGATATTCTTATTTTTCTCAACATTTTTACAGAGCAATTATTTAATTTTTCTATTCTTAACTTTAAACTATTTCCCAACATTAGAATAGATTTAATGTCTTTTATAAAATAAACAGTACATTAGAATGGATTTTAAAAAAGAGCAAAAATGGCAAGCATTTGATAAGCAGAAGCAATACCGATGCCTTTCATTATAGATGCATAACATCAAAAATATTTATTGATGTTTTCATTTTTAAAAGAAAGATTTTCAATCTGGAATATTAACATATTCAAAGTTATTTTTTACCTGCTTTTTTAAAAGCTGCCTTTAAAAGAAACATTTTTAAATTCTTAATCTTTACTCCTTTTTTAACTTTATAAAAAAAAAAAAAAAAAAAAACATTTATCTAATTACTAAATTATCTTGTAAGAACTAATTTAATCATAAATTATCAAATTTTACACACATGCACACATTTATACAAATTTAGTTTAAAAACTAACAAAAGTCTTAAGGTTATTAAAAAACTATTTGGGACCTTCTTCCTGGTTTTTGTTACATATTTAAATATAAATTGTTCAGTGTTTGAGTACTTTTGGCTATTGCTAGCCACACCCACAATTTATAAATAAAAACTAACATTTTCAGTTGATATGAAACAGAAAGAGTCTATTGAATCAATTAACAAGTCTGAAGCTAAGTTCACTATGCTGCGCTAGACAATTTTTCTTGCCAAAATCTAACTTACATATTTATAAGTCTACCATTTGTCCATGCTTAGTATATTGCTGCCACATTTGGTCTGGTACTCCTACTATATATTTAGAGATTCTTGATAAAATCCAAAGAAGAATCAGCAATATTATTGGTTTCTGACCTGGTATCTCAGTTTCAGTCCCTTTTCCACTACCATAACATAGCTTTTCACCATGATCTCTTTCCTAGCCAATGGACTTCATTCAGTAATTATTATTAATCAGATAGATAGATTAGAAATTTCAGATCCACACTCCCTTAGAGAAAATGTTAACCAAACTCTCTTCCAGATGCTTTGCTGGTTCTGTGCCTTTAAGAAAAATATTTTGAACATTTTTTAAATTAAGGGGTAGAGGGGTTTAAAGTTGTTCTTTATATTTTTCTTAAACTGGAAACAACAAACTTGACACTTTGAATACCAAACTAAAAAAAAGAACAAAGAAAAGTTGTATATTGTAAGATGAGAGAGAGAAAAAAGATATCTTTTTTTCTAATCAGTCTCCCTATTCTGTTGCAAGTCAACAGAAGTCATTCAATGTGTGTGAAGGCAATAACTGATAGGTGTACTTTAACTATTCTATATCCAATAAAACACAGTCTGTCTAGTGATTCATAAGTCTTCATTTTCTTTAACAATCAGATTACTTTTCATGAAAACCTTTTCAGGTCTAGACATTTTATTACAGACAAGAAAAGAGAGGAAAGATTAAGTTAGCTTGTATGGCTACAAAAGTGCTCTATAACATCAGGCCATCTTGTTAATATACAATAACGTTTGCTAATTGTTTCTAAAATAATTTTAGTTGCCTATCTTTGCCAATATAAGAATGAATTTTCAAGGTAATTCAGGCAATAATAATACTATGAAAGCCTGCTATTGAATTTGCTAACAGTAATTATCTTCTGCTTACATCAAAATTTATCCAAAATACGAAGACTGTCCAAAGAAACAAAGAAAACATTTATAAACACAGAAATAAAATAGACAAACACTAGCTGATTTTCTTTTCAGATAAGGTTACAGGCTTATTTTACAGGCACACGTGTACAGTTATAGATCTCATTAAATATATTGTTACACGTTTTGTGACATATTTAGTAAGTAGCACAGTATAAAACATTATAGTGACTGTATGTCTAGCTTGAAAGATAAAATGATTTATTTTTGATATTAGTCAAAACAAGATATGTTTATTACTTGAAAAACTTTTTACATTTTTTAGTTATTCTAGATGCATTCCATCCAGTCATAAACTTAGTTCAAATAGACAAAAGTGAAGTGTATCTTCAAGGT